>PVIA01000794.1:0-357493 GCA_004024845.1 Tonatia bakeri
TCCTGCTTCTTAAAGAGTCATTCAGCTGGTACCACTGAAACCTCGTGTTCCTCAGAACCTCTCTTATACGGGTGTCCATGCTCTCACAGAGTCGCTCACTGGAAGGCTTAAGTTCTTCCTCTTGGCCCATGCTTAGTCATGGGTCCATCACAATTTCTTTTAAAGTTTCTCTGTTGTTGGGGTTCAAGGATCCTCAGTGTTTAAACAGTTTATTTCATTGAAAAGTTATAAAAACCGGAGTGTCTTATTGTCAGCTCAGTGTCCCGTGGCAAAGCCGCCATAGGTCCTCCTCACAAAAAGACAGGTTCCCAGTGAACAGCTCATACAGCACTACTTCCAAGCTCCATACATCTACTTTGGGGAAGACACAGTTTTGGGTCTTGGAGGAGTTATGTGGCGAAGTAAGAGAGTCTGCCACAACAGGTGCTCAGCTTATGGATGGTCACTCACTGGTGAGGTCAAAGTAATGTATTTTTCATTGCTTTATGACATAGCTCCATCCTGACTTCAGGTCCCCATGGAAAAAGCCCTTCTGGTGGCAGTACTACCCAGTGAATCCCAGCAGCTGGAATTTGCCTCAAGCTTCACTCTTGGTAATGCTGCCATGGTCCTGTACTTATTTACCTACATGCCCCTCCATTCACATGTTCCATGAAGAGGAGGTGCTGTTCCCGAGGCAATCACCTTGAGTAACTGTACTGTTAAGGTGATTCATAGGTACACTTATATATTTTATATGTATTATCTGTGTGCATTATCCACAACTTTTAAAATGGAAGAAAACACACATTTTTAAAAGAAAATAATCAATTTTCATTTAAAAAAAGAGAGAAGTCCCCACTTCGCCCCCACAACTCTTCCCTATTGTTCGAGGCAGATGAATCTGGCCTCCTGTGGCCATGCCCATCTTCCCCCATGCTATTAACTGTAGCAAATGAGAAAGGAGGCAGGTACCTGCCAAACATGCTGTATTGCCTATTACTATACATGTTTGGAATGGAATGAGAAATGTCAAGCTTTTTATTTGAGGGTGAAGGAAGCAATATGGGCAAAGGGAAAATCCATGTTGTTTCGTTCATCCATCCACACAGTTCGGATGCAACAGAGGCCTCAACTAATCTATGGGGACTCCTGCATCTGAACCGGCAGTAATTCCAGGAGACCCAAAACGTCACTGTGGCCAACCAGTCAGAGTAGGGGCTTATGGAGGTGAGGTAACCAAAAGAGTTTTAGCTCAGATCCCTCTCCCTGTGAGCCCAGTGTGTCTCCAAACCCATCCTGGTATTTTCCTTTCCTGGAATGTACAATTGGAGTTGATATACTCAGCAGCTCAGTGCTGTCAGTGAGAAAGTCCAAGTGGAAGCTATTCAGTTGGCCAAAAAGTTCACTCCATATTAAAGTGAACATAAATGACACATTTTTCATTTTTATCAATAACTTAGTTGAACATATGCACTTTTTGTTCTACTACCCACTGCTTTCAAGCAACTTTCTAATTCCAACTTTCCAAAACTTTTAATCTTTTTGAGTAAAGAATTCTTCCAGGTGCATTTTGCAGTCTTCCAAGGAATTGGAATTTTTTCCCATTAAGAGAATTTTGAAAAGACAGAAATAGCTAGCAATTTAATGGTGCAATGTCTTGTGAATACAGTAGATAAATGAGAACTTCCCAGCCAAGTTGTAACAGTTTTTGCCTAGTCATCAAAGACACATGTGGTTTTACATTAGCCTGATAGAAGATTTGCATTTTCTATGGACTAATTCTGGTCAATTGCTGCTTCCAATTGATATAGCTGGGAGCAGCATTTGTTGGAATTAATTGTTTGGTTTTCTGAAAAGAGTTCATGATAGGGGACTCCCTTCCAATCCCACCATGTACACAACATCACCTTCTTTGGGTGAAGACGGCCTTTGGTGTGGTTGGTGGTGGTTTTGTTTTACTTGCCCGATGTTCCCTTCTGTTCCACATTATTGTAAAGTATCTACTTTTCATTGCACATTACAATTTACTTTAAAAACAGGACATTTTTGTTACATTTAAGTAGAGAATCCCATGTAGAAATATGGTAAAGAAAGTTTTGTGGGGTTTTTTGCTTAATTTATGTAGAACCCAGACATCAAAGTGATTAACATAATCAAGGTGGCATGAAAGATTTCCAATGCTTGATTTAAATTATCTGAGTATGTCGGTTATCTTCCACATGATATAACATTGATTGTTCTCAATGTTTATTTAATCCCCATCAACTAATGTCTCTATGTGACCATGGAGCATTGTCCAGCAAGAAATCTCCAGCATGAAATTTTGAAAACCACTTTTGATACACTCAATCAGTCACAGTATCTTCCCCACACACTACACAAATTTTTTTGTGTGTTTCAGTTGCATTTTTGCCTTTCTTGAAATAATAAAGCACAATATGCCAAAAATGTTGCTTATTTTCTTCCATCTTCAACATTAAAATAGCTACACAAAAATTTACCAACTTTAATGACTTTTTAAAAAATGCACACTGATATGACATCTGTCACATTACAATCTAACAAAATTGTTTCAAATGAAGTCGAAAATAACTAAGTGCTACTACAGCCATCTTACAGAAAAAAAAATTAACAAACTTTTTGGCCGCCCTACTTTGCTGATCTGACTGCAGATCCAGGTTAGACTAGCAGACTCACTATAGCTTCCTCCTATTGGGGAACAGAGATCTTGGTTGGGCAAGGACTATGACTATGTGGTTGAGGAGAAGGGAAGGGCCTCACCACAGTGGGATAGACCTCCACCTTGGGTTTTTCAGTGTTCTGTGGAAGTTATGTGGCCACACGGCTGTCATAACTCTTGCCTCATAATTAGTCATGGATGTGGTTTTATTCAAACCCCATGAACTATAGTAATAGTAAACCAAAAGCAACACTATATTTCTAGAGGATTTGTAGAGATTAGTGCCACTTACCATCAAGGTCTGAAAAATGCAGGGATGGTGATTCTTACCCCATCTCCATCTAACTTGCCTATTTGATCTGTGAAGAAGGCAGATGGATCTTGGAGAATTACAATATATTATTGTAATATTAATCAGCTGATCATTCTAAGTGAAGCTCCTCTACCAGCTCTGGTTGTTTTGCTAACCAACTTAATACATTTCCTGGTATTTGGTATGAAGCTATCAATCCAGCAAATGCCTTTTTCTTCATTCTTATCAATAAAACAAATGATGCTTACATCATAATTTAGTTCACAGAAATTATGATCACCTTTTCCTTCCACAGATTTCACACTGGCCCATTGCATTGATGATGTTATTCCAATTGGACCTTATAAGAAAGAAGCAGCAACCCCTCTCATTTTATTAGTAACACATTTGTGTGTCAGAGGGTGAGAAATAAATTTGCCAATTAGGGGTATTCTTTTTCAGTGAAATTTCTAAGGGTACATAGGTGCAGGGTATATCAAGAAATCTATGATAAAATTATTTATTGTATGTAGGTTCTTCTACAACCAAAAATGAGATATAATGCCTACTGGGCCTCTTTGAATTTTGGAGGTAACACATTTTTCATTTGGGTATTATTCAGGTCTATTTATTTCTAGCTAGAAATAAAGATTTAAGTATTGTCCATATTTTCTATTTAAAGCCATGTACAAAGGTGAGGCTTTCAAGAGTATATATATAAGAAAAAGATTAAATACAAGGTGGGGCAAAAGTAGGTTTACAGTTGTGAGTACACAAAACCAGAGTTTATTCTTGTATAATTGTTTATTGATTATTGTATTATTTTCCATATGGACAACATGGTTTGCCAACCTGGAAATCACTGATGCTCTTTGAAAGTACAGTTTCAGTGTAGTGACAAAGGCTGAAGACAAAATATGGTGGCAAATGAGAGAAATGCTTTTGAGAAACAGAGAAAGCTAAGAGACGCTTTCCAGATTCTTGACTCTAAGACTTCGCCTCCTTTTATTTGAAATATCTTTGCAACTAATCTTGTATTTCTGTGTAATGCACTTGTATTAAATTACTAAGGTTTTAAATTTTACATTAACTTCTACTGTCATAATTTGCATCTTTCCTGTAAATAATAAAGACAATTGTAACCAATTGACAAAAAATGAGGAGATAAGTTAACTTAATAACTAAGGACCTGAACTGAATGTGTCTTAGAACTTCTTAATCAAATATCCTCTTGACACTTTTTTTTTTTCTATTGCATATCTACTTCTATTGAGTAAATTCAATCACGGAATGACATATAGTTATAATGCTCCATTTGTTCCCGTTCTGTAAGTTCTGTAGCAATGTAGTAATGTGGGAAAAGACAGAACACTGAGTATAATAATGATTGAATTATAATAATGTCTTGGCTTCACCATGTGTTAAATACAATCTTAGGCATAAAACCTAAATTCTAAAGTTCAATTTCTTTTTAATTGTGATATTTATAATGACAACTTGTGTAAACCACAAGGTGAGACAAGAAGAAAATATCTGATAAGTTGTTTTTAATGTCAAGTGTCATACAAATAAAATGTTTTCATTAGTATCACTTTCCTCTTCATTCTTCAGTATATTGTTTCAAAAGTATAACATGTAGATTCCAGTAATACAAGTGTAGAATTAGAGGTAGATCCTGGTTTCACATTACACATGAAATTAAACTTCAAATTCAAAACTAAATGTAAAATAAAAATAGCAGTACTTTGAGAAAACCTGCAACATGGAGCATTTTATTTCAAAGAACACCGTCAAACATGACACATGATAAACAAACTGGGGGAGCATATGTTCGATGTCTAAGCGTACAGAGAACGGAAGCTGTTGCGCTGCAGAAGTTGTCCACATTCTATTTGGTCTCTGTGAGGTCCTTAGCAAAGTTTAGGAACTTGACTTTTATGCTGCCGTCTTTATTTCTGCTTCGAACTTCAGATTGGCCTTATCATCTTCTTTCTCATCAGTTACTCTTCACACTTTTTCTTCTACCTTTTTCTGTTATTCTATGCCTTATGAAAGTAGGAAGAATATCTTGACTTCACCACAAAAGACTAGGCTTTAAAATCAAAACTAACAATGGAAAATATATTTTTCTACATTCTCCCAGATTAGTTTTGTTCTGCTATTTCACTAAAACTTGGCATCATTTAACAAAATCTGTTTTCACCCAATTCCTTAGAAAAGGACTCTTGTGCTGAATAATTCTTCCAACTTTCAGTAGAGCAGTCATGAGTATGGTAGAATCTTTAGATTTGTGTCTCTGTGAAGGCCTCCAACACAGGACTAAAAGGTATAAAGAAGAGGGTATGACTTAAGAATCTGAGAGCAAAATTTGTTAATTGCTATAGATATAAAGAACGAAATGAAGGTTATGGATATAGTTTTCAGGGGAAAGCTGCATTTTTTTCTGTAAAACATATCCATTATAGAATATTTGACCTATTGACAATATAGTTCTCAATGGAAAACTCAAGTGAACACCTTTCTAAATCATAAAAAAAGGGAAAAGGAACTGACCTTTTCTCATCTCCTATGTTAAAATTTTGTATTTTTAACACCAAAAAGAATTTTTTTTGTTTACTATAGTAGAAAGCAATAAAAATTTGCAAAAATTTGTTTGCATGTTCCCCTTTAATCTAGTCTTAATATTCATTATTTCCTCTAATTATTCTATATTACATGCATATTCTAAGGGGAAAATTCCCTTAAAGGACATTGGCTTGAGAAAAAGATTGAGTTACCAAAGACATCCTCTGTGCTAATCTCACAAAAGGTAACAACACTTGAGCAAGTGTGCCTAGTCTATCTTCAACACATCATCCTTTGATAAACCAGAAGTATTTCCAAAGGACTCTGCCAGCATGGAGTGAGGCAAGTGTACAGTAAACATACGTCTGGACTGAGCTGAAACTCATGCTCTGCATTCATCCTAAGAATTCAATATTAGCAACCATGATAGTGTCTAATAATGTTTATAGTCAGTAAACAGCTTGCCGGAACTGATTGGAAGATAGATAGGTAAAATTAAAACACAAAAAATATTTACAAATTAAAAATGAAGCACAGTGAAGGTTTTCATTTTGTTTGTTTCTGCTGCTACTGCTGCAAGAAGTCACCATTCTATCTTCTCTCAAACATTGGTCAATTAATAATGTGACTAAAATTTATTTATTTATTTATTTACCTACTTAATTCCTTATTTTTAGAGAGAGGGGAAGGGAGGGAGAAAAAGAGGGAGAGAAACATCAATGTGTTGTTGCCTCTCGTTGGCCCCAACTGTGGACCAGGCCTGCAGCCCAGGCACGTGCCCTGACCAGGAATCAAATGGGTTAAGTTACCCTTTGGTTCACAGTCTGTAGCTCAGTCCACTGAGCCATGGCTGGAGTTGATTTTAATGGGTTAAATGTTTTTTGATATGTTCCACTAATATTAAATCACCTGCACTTGGTGAGAAAGAATGATTAGGAATTAATATGGTAAATATAAAATATAATATTAAATTCACAAAGAGAAATAGTCAAAGGCTTGGATGTAAGATATGTATTTTCTGAGTTTTAGGAAGTAAACACTATAGATACTTATTTTATGAAGAAATGTGGTACATAATAACATTGGAGATATGATTTGTTTCCCATATGACTGAGAGCTTTATATGGCAGATATGAACACACTATTCTGGGAGAAGAGATAAAAGAATGGAAGATACCAAAATTATTTTATACTAGAATTGTATATAGAATGGAAAGTAAGGAATAAATAAAAAGTTACAGGGGTGTGGGTTACCTCAGACTGATGATTTACCAAACAAATAGCATAAATATATTGAGTATAGAGATCATGTATTTAGAAAATATGAATTCACCTAACTTAATATAATTGGTCATAAGTTCTATGTAATGATGTCATAGTACATAATGAAGACTTTATAAAATGTGCTAAAAATTTGGTTATATCCAGTGAAATGCATGAATTAGGGATTGGATGTTTTCTGATTTTTTTAAATGAAACCTAATAAATGGATATTAGAATGGAGGAGATGCAGAAAATGGCATTTCCACATAGTTTAAGACATAGAATGAGCTAAACTGGAGAATGTGGAAGATACAGAAGAATAGAATAAAGCTTCTAGATTAGAAAATACTTGAATTTGGTAGGAGAGGGGTAAAACTGCTAGGAAATATTTCCCAAATTTCTCCACTGAGAAATTAAAAGTTGGTATAATAAACTTGCCTTTATTGAGTTTGATGTTTTGAATTAATAAAAAAAAAAACTGCTCAATTGGGAAGATAAAAAACTTGCTCTGGAGTTTAAGAGAGAGAATTACTTGAAAAAATGATTTGGACATTTTGTTAAGTGTTAATATTTGCACATATGAAGAAAACAGCACGTGTAAAGACAAGAAGGTCTCAAGTAGAACCTCAAGGAAGGACAGTGGAAAGGAAGAGCCCAAAGAGGTAGAAAAGTAGTCAAAGAGGCAATAGGAGCACCATGAGTGAGGTTAATGATGAGAGAATTTCAGAGGCAGGTGTTATCTATAATATCAAGTGTTCTGAAACTGAAAGTTGCCTGTTTAACTGGCAATTTTATGATCAACAGTGTTCTTAAGTGTGACTAAAATTCTCTTAGAGTGTATTGAGAAGTAATCTAAAGGTGAAAAAGGTGAAATTTAGAAGTAATCTAAAGTGCATAAAAATTACCCATTAAGAAGCTTCTCTTAAAATGAAAGTGTTCCATATTTGTGATAAAAAAACATGTAATTGCCTGTACATTTCACATTATGACTCCCAGAATATGTTATTCGGTGTCATTTTATCCACTACTATGACTTTGGTTAAAGTTGCTGAAAACAGTTATTAACTTATTATCATTTTCACCTAAGTTTTTTTTTCTTCCTTTATTTCCACTTATTCCCTTTTGACAATGCAACTTTCTAAATATATCACTTATTCTTTCCTAGACTGATCGTGATAGTTCATTTTATGTATCATCTTGCCTGGGCTTAGGGATGAACAGATAGCTAATAAAAAATTATTTCTGGATATATCTGTGAGGTTGTTTCCAGAAGAAATTAGCATTTGAAACAGTTGACTGAGTAAAGAAAATCCACCTTCAACAACATAGTCAGGCATCATCCCATTTGTTGAAGGCCTAAATAGACCAAGAGGAATGGCAGATCTCTCTTCATGAGCTGGGACATTCATCTTCTGCCATTACACATAAGAAGTACTGATTCTTGGGTCTTCAGAATCTGTGACTGACACCAGCCTTTGTCCTGTGACTAGGGCTTGTATTCTACTATTGACTTCTCTGGTTTTCAGATTTGAGCTGAAGTGACTCATAATATTGGCTGCCTGGATCTCCAGTTTGCACATGGCTGATTGTGGCATATCTAAGCCAATCCCATAACAAATCCCCTCCCTTATTTTTCAAGAGAGAAGGGAAGGGAGGAAGAAAGAAAGAGAACATCAATGTATGGTTGGTTCTCATACTGGGGATGTGACTCGCAGCCCAGGCACATGCCCTGACCAGGAATCCAACCAGTGACCCATGGCTCACAGGTTGGCACTCAATCCATTGAGCCACACCAGCCAGGACGAATCTCTTATTTCCTTATATCCTATTGGTTCAATTTCTCTGCAGAACCCTGACTAATGCATAGAGTTTTATTGACTCAACTTTAATAGCTTGTGCTCTCTTACACTCTTGGCCATTTTCTTTTCTAACTGTCCACTCATTATTTTAACCAGCACCCATTTTTTTTATTAATTGTAACATCCTTTAAGGGAGGCTGTAACTTACCTTTGTATTCAAAGTGGCTTCCACAAAATTGCTGCTTAACACATTTTGTCAAATATTTAATAAATATATACATTGATGATTCAAAATTCATACCTCCAGATTCTTCTCTTCTTCTATTTATTTCTCTTATCTTCCTCTCTTTTCTGAGCTCTAAACTTATATGTTTACATTTATGTAGTAAAAACTGAACTCAATAGAGTTCACAATACAAATTATCCTCTATGCTCATTTTTATATTACATTTTAATGAAATGTATTAATACCCAGTCATTTAAATATAAAGTTGACTTTATTTTGGATTTCTTCTCCTATCCCCTCTAAGAAAATTGGATTATATAAGATTGAGAAGAGAGGGATTAACACTATACAATGATGGACCAGTGTGCAACAAAAAAATAACAAAAATGATAGAAATAGTGAAAAGGTTATTTCTAGAGCATGATGTGTATACTAGTAAAAGGAATTAGATATGACCAAAAGAATAGAGTAGAGTAGAATAGAATAGAATAGAATAGAATAGAATAGAATAGAATAGAATAGAACAGAACAGATGTAGAAATAGAGAGTGAAGAGACATTTATGACATGGCAAACAGATTGAACTAAATTTTTTAAGCAATTGAGAGACAAAAGAGATTTCTAGTCAAGAAGTTTACTAGCTCATATTTGTTTTTCCTGACAGTGACTTTAGAAGTTCTATATCATTCACAGATAGGCTCCTTCAATTAGAGTTTTATTTAAGTCACTGAATTTACTCCATATTTTTGATATTGCACAACCACTATTTATCTCCTTGAAGCCTGTATAAACCTCATTTTTTGTTGTTTTTGTCAGAGTTATTAGAAAAGAAATTGGTGTTGTGGTAGAAAACTTGGTTAGTGTTAGTTGAGGAAAGAATAACACAAGAATTAAAGGTAGCATGTATTCTCAAATCTAGAATATTTTTGTAAATGGCAGAAAAGAGATGATGCAATAGCCACAGAAGACATACATGTTTGTATGTACCTGGGAATGATTTAATAGAGAGGGAAATTTGATGATACAGGAGAGAGAAGAAAACTGCTATAATGATGCCTTGAGTAGGTAAAGGAGGGGGAGAATGTGGAAACATTGGTTAAGATCAGGGATAGTCTATTCATAGTAATACTGTGTGAGTGAGGACACAATATGTGGACAATGATATATGCAGCTTAACAGGTGGCGGGACTTTGTGGAAGTTATTTTTTTTTCTATTTTTTTTAATAGCACAGAAAAAAAGGTTATTAGATGAGAATGAGGATAAGGAATAAAGTGTTTGAGTTTTGAAGGGAAAATGTATGGAAAAATTGCCCCTAGGCAAGTTGGTGAGTAAATGCACTAGTGAAATTAAATATAGATTTTGAGCTTCATTAAGACCTATTTGAGCTTAGCAGATATGTCTTTATCTAGTCACTATTAACTGAAATGGTATAAGTGTGGGCTAGTCTGAGATTCAGTGTGATTCTTGTTGGTGTGTTTTCAGTATAAGGAAGTACGCAAGGGCGTTGAAAGTATATGTAAGGGCGTGATTAAAAACTGTTTACTAATTTAAGTGGTCAATAAGGAGAGTGAGAATACAAGGGAAGCAAGTGGCAATGACGAAGGTAAAGGGTCATTAGATAATAAGGTCTGGTGAAACAACATTTCTTGGAGTCAGAATAATGGAGGACATGATTTGGGAATGTAGGAGGCTGAATTTAGACCATGGGTCACTTCAAATCAAGATTATGGAGGGGTTTCAGGTATTGACAATAATAAAATTTTAGAATATGACTGAAAGGGTTAGCAGAATAGGTAAGAAAACATGCAATCACTGGAGGCCCAGGAACTGAGTGTCTAGAATGTTGAAAGGATCACTAAATATTAGGAGAGTACTAGTGCTAGAGATATTAACAGTGAGCTGAAATCTTCAAGGAATCAGGAACATGATCAAGGGTTGGAAGATGACTGAAATAGTCAGTGTTGTGTAATGGTTGTAGCAGTCTGCAGTCAAGGGAGTCAACACTAGAATTTTTTAAAATTATTTTATTGTTGTTCAATTACGGTTGTCTGCATTTTCCCCTCACCACTCCTCCCCCCACAGCCAAACCCACCTCCCTCCCTTGCTTCCACCCTCCCCCTTGGTTTTGTTCCTGTGTCCTTTATAGTAGTTCCTGAAAACCCTTCCCACCATTGTCCCCTCCTCACTTCCCTCTGACTATTGTTAGATTGTTCTTAATTTCAATGTCTCTGGTTGTATTTTGTTTGCTTTTTTCTTTTGTTGATTATGTTCCAGTTAAAAACACTAGAAATTTTTAGAGATAGAGGGAGGAAAGATGTTCTGGAAATTGCAAAAAGGTCAAAAAGAACTTTCAGGCCTAGTTGTACAAGGAATGTGGGAAAGAAAGCCACCAACAAACGCTTGTGATATCTGCAGAAAACCTAACGGAGAAGTGGATTTCAATTAAAGCAAGAAGATAGAAGAGATGTTCAGTGAGTATTTGAGTTTATACAGATTTTGGTGGTGAATGAGAATGGCTTTCAGACGATGGAAAAGCTAGATTTTTAGATGTCCACAAGGTTTTCAGAGTCAGAACAGACGTTCAGAGCCATACACATACCATTGCAAACTGGAGGGTAGTCACCACAGAATTTTAAAAAGAGGTGTAATAGATATTCTAAGAAAGGAGATAAATAAAATTCTCGAATAGAACCAAGGGAGGCTGGGGGGTGGGGAGAGAGAGAGAGAGAGAATAACCCACCTAGTTCAAAGAGTAGAAAAAGATATAAACATGGCAGATATTAATTCAACTATATCAACAAACACTTTAAATGTGAATGGTCTAAATACACCAATTAAAAGCCAGAGTTTTTTCAGAATGGATTAAAAAAAGATACAATTATATGTTGTCTACCAAAAAAAACCCACACTTTTTTGTAAAGATACTGGTTATATGTGAAGGGTGGAGAAAGATGCATCATTCTAACACCAATCAAAATAAAACTGGAGTAGCCATATTAATTTCAGACAAAGCAGACTTAAGAACAAGAAAAATTATCAGATATAAAGAGGGGTATTATATAATGATAAAGTGGTCAATTCTCTAATAAGGTATAATAATTTAAAAGTGTCTGTACCTATCAATGTAACATCAAATTATAAGAAGCAAAAACTGGTAGAACTAAAAGGAGAAATATTTTATGCCCCTAAAGATGAAATGAATTTCTTATTATTCATAACAAGTCCTCTTCAACCACTTTCCTCAGTTCATGTTAATAAGACGACTTTTGGACATTTCCTAAGAGAGTAGGGGCTGGTTGCCAGCAACTACATCAAGGGGACATCGAGACTATAAACACTGAAAGTGTGTGAGGACTATCTGAGAGTTTTGACTTGAGAGAGGTGACTCTTTCCCAACCTACAAACTCTCTGAAGACCCTTTTGATGTTTGCTCCTACTGTGGCCAAGATGACTCCTTCATTGGCAGTGGTGTTGAAACCAAGCAGAAGTCTCAAGAGTGACAATCTTTGGAGCATCTCAGCTTGCCTGCTAACGCTGACGTCTCTGTTTCCTTACAACGTGATCTAGCTATGAAACTTCTGCTTTGTGCAGGAAGCTGGAAGTCAGCTCTTGATTAGTCACCAACTCTCTCAAGTGTGCCTCCTCCTTGAACAAAAAGGCACACCTCATGTTAAAATTTTTACTTTATTCTTCTCATCTCCTCTTGCCTAAAACAATAGGGTGATTAATCTGTCATTGGTTTGGAGTGTGTTATTTCTTTATTTGGCTTATTAAGAGATATTATCTTGTACATGTTGGCTTATAAAATTATTATATTTCTCACAGTGAACCTGTGCTAAATAAATTGCTAGCAGGCAAAATCAATTTCTGGAGCCTAATTTTGCTGCCTCCACAAAACAAAACAAAAAGATCACACTGATTCTCTTAGGACCTGGAGTGAAAATATGGTTCTTACCACCAGACACTAAAATCTTATTCTTTATGGACATTTGGACAAGCTATTGACTCTAATCATGTAATTTCTCTGGCTGAATTTATAAAAAAAAAAGATATCAAGCATACCACTGAAAATATCCAAGCATCCCAACAGGAAGTAATAGTAAAAGAGGTATGACAGGAACTTTTACCACACTGTGTAGATAAGAATCTAAATACAATTAAAGAAGGGATAGCTAACTGGAGAAATGCTGACACTGCCATCATTTCAGAGTCTTAACATGCATTCGGAGGACCTTACTGGAGGAAATGTATTGCCATAAATAAGAAAGGTAGTTGCAATGAAGAAGACTAAGACACCTAAAGGAAGGAATGCCAGCCAAAAACATCACATGAAAGGAACTGTTGAAAATATTTCATGTCCTTAAGACCACAGAGGATAAAAATGTTAAAAGCTAATCCCAACCTAGAAAAGAGTATGGCAATTTGCTAAGGCATGGAAAAGAGATTCAATCCGCTTAGTAAGTTGGACCACAGAAGAAGTTGTACTATTGTTCATGCTACTCTTAAAAAATGAAATAAACCACTTTAATTCTCAATGTTTCTAATATACTAATATTAATTTCACTATTTTTATTTCCATATTTACTTATAATCAAAAGTAATAGAGTTTCACTGTCTTGAGAAAAAGATTTTAAGGTCACAAAACAATAAAATTTTTTCCTTTGATTCTGAGATTGTTTTTTTGCATAGTTTCAGCTTACATGTGATATTTATATTTTGTAACATTATAATAAGCTATAAATTTGTGTTTACCTAGGACTAAAAACGTGGCATATCTACTTTGTTTTCACAAATATTAACTACTAGAGTCATTAAATTTTCCAATTGCTTCATTTCCATTGAATACTTCATACTTCATTGTTTCAGCACTTGAAACATTTAAAAAGGTGCCAAGCCTGTAACAAAAAACAAATAAAAATGAGTTGTATGCTTTATTTATTTTTTACAAAAGAGACAAATACCTCAGAGATCCAATCTGCTATATCCAAAACTTACTGTTTTTTCCTTGATAAAAGAAAACAAAGTGACAATAGCTATGGTGATTCTCTATCCTCCTGTGAGAATTCAGGAGCCCTCAGCTGTCTAGGATCCCGAGCTACCCTGTTGGCCTCGTATTCCCAAATTCACCTAAGAAGTTATTGAGTAACCTTGGCTTTCCCAGGACACTTCTGATTTATGCCCAGTGTCTTGATGTAATTATTAACAGTACCTCCTTTTACTCTCAAAAGTGTTCTAGTTTGGACAGTATGTCATATGGTTACCCTGATTATAACTCTCTTAAAATACTTGCATAATCTTCATTTAATGAAGTGTGTAAACATATTATTTTATACAACATGTAAAGTAGTAGAATCAAAGCAGAGTTTTCTTGGTTCCACAGGGGCACTTTATTTTATATCATACAGGGTAATACCCTTGACTGTGATTTGATTTTGTGTTTATACTTTAGTGCCTTAGAAAATCAAGGGATGGTAGTGCGAAAGGAAAGGCAGAGAAATATAGCAAAGCTTCTGAATTTCTACCTCCTATGTTCATGATTCCAAGGGACTCCTTTTACACAGGTGATTGTCAGAGAAACATATTCAAAATTAGTATACCAGGCATTCCTTCATTATTGACAAGATAGAAGGGACAGATTAACTCACAAGTCAAATTATATAATTTTGAAACATTATCTGCCATCTTTTTCTGTCTTGGCGAATGTACAATTCAGATCCTTCCAGGAGACAGGTGGTAGAAGACATGTAAAGAACAGCTAAATACAAAAGAAACATCAGTTACTGCTCCTTTATACCTCTGGGAGCTAATTCGAGTACAACAAAACTGGATTCATGTCATCAAAATTCCACTCAACAATCATTTCACTTATTCTTGGTTCCTTGTCCCCTTTCCCCTAGTGAAATTTTAAAACTTTATTTTCAGGTTTCCTATTTAATATCCCTATACTCTTAACGTTCATCAGATGATAGGCAAAAGCAGAAAGTATCAGCTAAGTTCCTAGTCCCCCAAATACCACTGTATCTACATCTGTAGGGGTCCTAATTTTCTTTTCTGCATTCTCTGCAGAATGGTTCCCATTCATTCAAGACTAGACTTTCCAATGAGTACGCCCACAAATTTCCAGCTTATTACCTCTCTCCTACTCCTTCAATCTTTCTTACTTCATTCAAACCTACCCTGAAGTAAGTAATGATGTCTTTAAAACTCTCCCATTCTCATGGATTTTCTTTAGTGACATAAAACATAACTTCTCTTCCGTTAACTTCAAAGACTCGAAAGAGAAAATCTGGAGTTTAAGCTTTATTTTACTGCTTCGTCCTCATTCAGATTTAAAGCCATCTCTATTCTCTCTGAGCACTGTACTTTTCATTTTAATATATGACAGACCATAATTGAGTAAAATAACCATTTGCATGATTTACGGTTTTCATTCTCCTCATCTGAAATTTAGAGATAATGATAGGTATATCATAAATTGTTTTAAGGCTAAATAAAATATTATATAGAAAGGCCTTTTCCAGTCTGTGGCTCATTATAAGCATATAATACATAGTATTTGTCATCACTTGTGCATTATTAACATTTTTTAGGTATTTTCACTGTGGTTTACACTATTCTTGAAACTCCTTTTTTTCATCAGCTTCCATTCTTTCTCCCTTTTTCTTTAATCACTTATTCTTAAACACTTGTGCTAGTTTCCTATTTATCTGACCCACATATAGTGTGGATATGTAGGTTTCTATCCTGTGGCTTCTCCTTTTTTCAATTTACCAAGTCATTTTGGATAGTTTTTAATTTACCAAAGCCTCCTTACCAAGCTCAAATTCCCCTTGATGGTGATGCCTCATCTGTTATTCCCAAAAATATGGTAAACATTGATAAATGTTTGATAAGTAGTTAATGTTTAATAAAATCATGGGTGGATACTTTTAAAAAAAAATCTCCATTACTGTCATCTCCCATTCACCCCCAAGCTTGCATTTTATGTTCATGTGATTCTCACAAGTACCTTAAATTTGGCATATTGATGTTTACATTCAATTTCAGTTCCAAAGATAAAAATACTATACATGTACCTAATAATTTTTTCATTTTTATTTCTTGTTCAGTTACAGTTGTCCTGCCTTTTTCCCCATTGCTATCCCCTACCCCATAACCCCCAGTCCAACAGTCAATTCCCACCCCTGCATTGTCTTTGTCCATAGGTCCTTTATACATGTTCCTGGACTTGACCCTTCCCCTTCTTTCTCCCTGTTATGCCCCTCCCCCCTCATCTTTGGTCACTGTCAGTTTGTTCTTTATTTCCAAGTCTCTGATTCTATTTTGCTCACTTGTTTGTTTTGTTGATACATTCCACTTATTGATGAGATCATATGGTATTTGTCTTTCACCGCTTGGCTTATTTTATTTAGCATAATACTCCCCAGTTCCATCCATGTTGTAGTGAGGGATAGGCATTTTTTCTTTTTGCTATGTAGTATTGCATTGTGTAAATGTACCAGAGTTTTTTGATCCACTCATTCGCCAATGGGCACTTAGGCTGTTTCCAGCACTTGGCTATTGTAAATCATGCTGCTATGAACACTGGGCTGCATATGTCCTTTGAATTGGTGATCCAGGATTGTTAGGGTATAATCCCATCAGTGGGATCACTGGATTGAAAGGCAGTCCATCTTTAGTTTTTTGAGGAAATTCCTTACTGTTTTCCACAATGGATGCACCAGGCTACATTCCCACCAACAGTGTACTAGAGTTCCCTTTTCTCTACAACCTCGCTAGCACTTGTTGTTTGTTGATTTCTTAATGATGACCATTCTGACCAGTGTGAAGTGGTATCTCTTCATGGTTTTAATTTGCATCTCTCTAATGCCTAGTGATGCTGATCACTTTTTCATGTGTCTCTGGACCCTCTGTATGTATTCCTTGGAGAAATGTCTGTTCAGGTCCTCTTCTGATTTTTCAGCTGGATTGTTTGTCTTCCTGATGTGAAGTCATGTGAGTTCTTTATATATTTTGGAGATCAAACCCTCATCTGAGGTATCATTGGCAAATATGTTTTCCCATACAGTTGGCTCCCTTTCCACTTTGTTGATCTTTTCTTTAGCTGTGCAGAAGCTTTTTAATTTAATGTAGTCCCATTTTTTTTTATTTTTTCCTTTATATCCATTGACCTAGAGGATGTATCTGTGAAAATATTGCTGCATGAAGTATCTGAAATTTTTTTGCCTATGTTTTCCTCCAAGACTTTTATAGTGTCATGACTTATATTTATTTATTTATATTTTTTTATTTTTAAATATGGAACACTTCATGAATTTGTGTGTCATCCTTGCACAGGAGCCATGCTATCTTCTCTGTATGGTTCCAATTTTAGTATATGTGCTGCCGAAGCAAGCACTCGTGACTAATATTTAAGTCTTTTATCCGTCTTGAGTTTATTTCTGTGTGTGGTTTAAATTGGTAGTCCAATCTCATTTTTTTTTGCATGTACTTGTCCAAATGATAATTTTTTCTTATGTGTAAATTCAAGATAGAAAACTTAAAATTATCATAGTCTGCTCTCTTTTCTTCATACCTCATACCTAATTAGGTTTAGCCTAGAACAATTTTATCTCAATTTTTCTATTTTAACTTTTTATTGTTATTCTACTACAGTTGTCCCAATTTCCCCCTTTGACTCCCTCCACCCAGCTCTCCCTACCCCATCAGGCAACCCCCCACCATTGCTCATGTCCATGGGTCATGCATATAAGTTCTTTGGCTACTCCATTTTCTATACTGCATTTTACATCCCCATGGCTATTCTGTAACTACCTGTTTGTACTTCTTTTTTTTTAATTAAATATTTTATTGTTATTCTATAACAATTGTCCTAATTTCCCCCCTTTGCCCTCCTCCATCCAGCCCACCCCCCAGTCCCACAGTCATTCCCCTCCCTGTTATCCATGTCCATGGGTTATTCATAGATGCTCCTTGCCTCGTCCTTTCCCTTTCTTTAAACCCTTGTCCTCCTCTCCCCTCCCCTCTGGTCATTGTCAGTTTGTTCCTTGTTTCCATGCCTCTAGTTCTATTTTTCTTGTTAGTTTATTTTGTTCATTAGGTTCCTCTTATAGGTGAGATCATATGGTATTAGTCTTTTACCAACTGGCCTATTTTCACTTAGCATCTATTCTCCAGTTCCATCCATGCTGTCATGAAAAATAAGAGTTCCTTCCTTCTTTCTGCTGTGTAGTATTCAGTTGTGTAAATGTTCCACAGTTTTTTTGATCAACTCATGCACTGATGAACACTTAGGCTATTTCCAGCATGTGGTTATTGTAAATGGTGCTGCTATGAACATAGGGGTGCTTAAGTTATTTTGATATTTGTACTTATTAATCCCCTCACCTCTTCAATCATTCTCCCACAAACCCTTTGCATCTCTCTGATGGCTAGTGATGCTGAGCATCTTTTCATATGTCTCTGGGCCCTCCTTATGTCTTCCTTGGAGAAATGTCTGTTCAGGTCCTTTTCCCATTTTTTAATTGGATTGTCTGTCTTCCTGATGTGGAGTCGTGTGAGTGCTTTATTTATTTTGGAGATTCACACCCTTCTCCAATGAATCACTGGCAAATATGTTCTCCCATACTGTAGGTTTCCTTTTCATTTTGATAATGGTTTCTTTAGCCATGCAGAAGCTTTTATATTTGATGTAATCCCATTTGTGCATTTTTCCCTTGCCCTAAGAGATGTATTAGTGAAAATACTGCAATTTGAGGTATCTGCAATCTTACTGCCTGTCTTGTCCTCTAAGACTTTCATGATATCATGACTTATATTTAAGTCTTTTATATGTTTTGAGTTTAATCTGGTGTATGGTGTAAGTTGGTGGTCTAGTTTCTTTTTTTTTAACATGTACCTTTAAAAAAAAGATCTCCCGCGGCCAAGATGGAGGCATAGGTGGACGAACCTTACCTCCACACACAACCAAGATAGGAACAACAACAATTTATGAACAGAATAACATCCAGAACTGACAGAAAATTGATTTAAATGGAAGTCGGACAACCAAGAAGTTGAAATAGACCTGTTCATCCAGACCAGTAGGAGGGGTGGAGTTGGGCAGCTGGGCATGGGTTGCAGTGCAGAGAGCAGAGTTGGGACCAGGCGCATAAGGCATCCGAGGGTGTGTAAGGAATCTGGGGAGTGCAAGACCGCAGCAAGTGGACCCTGAGTGTGCTTGTGGCAGCTGGCAGGTCCCGGCAGAGGAGTGGCGCCCAGCATACCCAGTGAGGTGGTGATTGTAAAGCAAGGCAGTGCGCGCAACTCAGGATCCTCGGGACACTGATCGCGGACACCTGTGGAAGTTGAGGCACAGGGAGAGACACCCAGCCTCACAGGAGAGGTCCTTGGAGGGTCCCACAGCGTGCATAAGCCCACCCACATGGGAATTGGCATCAGAGGGGCCCAGTTTGCTTGGGGGAAGCAGCAGAGGGGACTGAGGTCCCACGGAGAACAGAGCGACCGCCATTGTTTCCTCTCAACCCCGCCCCCACATACAAGGTCACAACCCAGCAACTGGGGTGCCCCTCCCTGGTGAACACCTAAGGCTCCGCCCCCTACTGTAACAGGCATGACCAGACCAAAAAAAAAAAAAAAAGAGAGAGAGAGAGATAGCTCAAACACAAGAACAAATCAAAGCCCCAGAACTCATCCTTTTAAGCGACCGAGAAATAGCCAACCTATCAGATGCACAGTTCAAAACACTGGTGATCAGGAAGCTCACAGAATTGGTTGATTTTGGTCACAAATTAGATGAACAAATGCAGGCTATGATAAGAGAAATGAAGGAAAATGCACAGGGAATCAATAGTGATGGGAACAAAATTGGGACTCATAACAATAGAGTGGACCAGAAGGAAGAAAGAAACAACCAAACAGGAAAGAATGGAGAAATAAGAATTCAAAAAAATGAGGAGAAGCTTAGGAACCTCCAGGACATCTTTAAACGTTCCAACATCTGAATTATAGGTTTACCAGAAGGGGAAGAAGAAGAGCAAGATATTGAAAACTTATTTAAAAACATAGTGAAGGAGAACTTCCCCATCCTGGCAAAGGAAATAGACTTCCAGGAAGTCCAGGAAGCTCAGAGAGTCCCAAAGAAGTTGGACCCAAGAAGGAACACACCAAGGCACATCATAATTACATTAGTCAAGGTAAAAATGAAGGAGAGAATCCTAGAAGCAGCAAGAGATAAGGGGACAGTAACCTACAAAGGAGTTCCCATCAGACTGTCAGCTGATTTCTCAAAAGAGACTTTACAGGCAAGAAGGGACTGGAAAGGAGTATTCCAAGTCATGAAAGACAAGGACCTACATCCAAGATTGCTCTATCCAGCAAAGCTTTCATTTAGAATGGAAGGGCAGATAAAGTGCTTCTCAGATAAGGTCAAGTTAAAGGAGTTCATCATCACCAAGCCCTTATTTTATGAAATGTTAAAAGGACTTATCTAAGAAGATAAAAAAAAATCATGTATAGTAAAATGACAGCAAACTCACAATTACTAACAATCACACCTAAAACAAAACCAAAAGAAACTAAGCAAACAACTAGAACAGGAACAGAACCACAGAGATGGAGATCACATGGAGGGTTAGCAACAGGGGAGTGGGAGGAGGGGAGAGGGGGAAAAGGTACAGAGAATAAGTAGCATAGATGGTAGGTAGAAAATAGACAGGGGGAGGGCAAGAATAGTATGGGAAATGTAGAAGCTAAAGAACTTATGACACATGAACTAAAGGGGGGGAATGTGGGTGGGAGAGGGTGTACAGGGTGGAGGGGAGTGAAGGGGGGAAATGGGACAACTGTAATAGCATAATCAATAAAATATATTAAAAAAAAAAGATCTCCCAGCACCATCTATTGAAGAGGCTATTCTTACCCCATTCTATTCTCTTGCCCCCTTTGTCAAATATTAATTGACCATATAGACACGGGTTTATTTCTGGGTTCTCTATCCTGTTTCATTAATCTACTCATCTGTTCTTATGCTAGTACCAGACTTTTTTGATTACAGTGGACTTGTAGTATAATTTGATATCAGGCATTGTGATCCCCCTTACTTTGTTCTTTTTCAGCATTCTTGAGGTCTTTTTTGGTTCCATATAAATGTTTGAAACATTTGTTCTGTACCTGAGGAATATACCATTGATGTTTTAATAAGAATCGCATTGAAACTATAGATTGCTTTGGGTAGTATGGACATTTAATTATCTCAATTCTTCCAATCCATGAACACAGTACATACTTTCATTTATTTGTATCTTCTTCAATTTCTTTCTTCTGTGTTCTATAGTTTCCTGAGTATAAGTCTTTTACTTCTTTGGTTATATTTATTCCTAGGTAGTTTAATTTTCTTGTTGCTATATTAAATGGGATTTGTCCTAGTTTCTCCTTCTGATATTTCAGTTTTGGTTTATAAAAATGCCATCATTTTCTGAGTATTGACTTTGTATCCCACTATTTTGCCAAATTCACTAAATAGGTTGAGTAGTTTTCTGGTGGAGACAGTAAGGTTTCCTATGTACACTATCATGTCATCTGTGAATAATGACAGTTTTACTCCCTCCTTTCCTATTTGGATGCCTTTTATTTCTTTTTCTTGCCTGCTGTAGCTAGAACTTCCAGTATCATGTTAAATAAAAGTGGTGAGAGTAGATATCATTGTCTTGTTCTAAATTAAAGGGAAAGCTTTTCATTTTTGCCTGTTGAGTATGATGTTGGCTGTAGGTTTCTCGTATACGGCCTAATTATGTTGATGTATGCTCCCTCTGTTAACACTTTGCTGAATGTTTTTATCATAAGTGGGTGTTGGGTTTTATCAAATGCTTTTTCAGATCTGTTCAGATAATCATGTGATTTTTCTCCTCCATTTTGTTTACATGGTGTATTGCAAATATTCTACCATCCTTGCATCCCTGGGATGAATCCCACTTGGTCATGGTGTGTGATCTTTTTAATGTACTGCTGGATCCAGATTACCAATATTTTCTTGAGGATTTTAGCATTTATGTTAATCAGAAACAGAGGCCTGTAGTTTTCTTTCTTTGTTTTGTCTTTACCTGGCTTTGGAATTTGGATGACTTTGGCTTAGTAAAGAGTTTGGAAGTCTTTCCTCTTCTTGAATTTTTTGGAATAGCTTGAGAAGAATGAATAGTTATTCTTTAAATATTTAGTAAAATTCATGTGTGAAGCCATCCAGTCTAGGGGTTTTATGTGTCTCAAGTTTTTTGATTACTGCTTCAAATTCACTAGTTTTATTGGTCTATTCTTTGTGCTTGCTCTTGATTCAGTTTTGGAATATTGTATGTTTCTAGAAATTGTTCATTTCACCCAGGTTGTCCAATTTCTTGAAATATAGTTGTTCATAGTAATTTCTTACAATATTTGTATTTCTGTGGTATCAATTGTAACTTTTCTCCTTTCATTTCTGATTTTATTTGGGTCTTCTCTCTTTTTTTCTTGATGAGTCTCATTAAAGGTTTGTCAATTTTTTTTATGTTTTCAAAGAACAAGCTCCTAAATTTATTGCTCATTTGAAATTTTTTTTGTCTCTATGTCATTTAAATTTGCTTAGATCTTGGTTATTTCCTTACTTCTCACTCTGGGCTTTGTTTGCTGTTGTTCCTCTAGTTCTTGTAGATATAAGGTTAGGATGTTTATTTGAGGTTTTTCAAATCTTCTTTAGGTAGGGCTATATTGCTATGAACTTCCCTCTCAGGACTGCCTTTGCTGTGCCCCGTAGGTTTTGGGTTGTTGTGTGTTTGTTTTCATTTGTTTCCAGATACTTTTTGATTTTTTGTTAACTCATTCATTATTTAATAACATGTTATCCAGTATTCATGTATTTGAATGTTTTTGAGTTTTTTCCTTGATGTTTGTTTCTAGTTTCAAACTACTGTGATTTAAGATGCTTGATATGCTTTAAATTTTCTTGAATTTGTTGAGGCTTGTCCTCCCATGTGGTCTATCTTTGACAACAGTCCATGTGCATTTGAAAAGAATGCATATTTTGTTTCTTTGGGGTGAAATGTTCTCTCTCTGTCTCTCTGTCTCTGTCTCTGTCTCTCTCTCTCTCTCTCTCTCTCTCTCTCTCTCTCTCTCTATATATATATATATATATATATATGTAGTTAAGTCCGTTTGATCTAGAGTATCAATCAATGCCATGATATCCTTGTTGATTCTTTATTTGGAAGGTCTAGCCATTGTTGATAGTCAGGTGTCAAAATCCCCTATGATGACTGTGTTGGTGTCAATCTTTTTGAAGTTCTCCAAGATTTTCCTTATTTATTTAGGTGCCTTGTGTTTAGGTGCACATATATTTATAAGGGTTATATACTCTTGTTGGACTACTCCCTTAAATATTATGTAGTGACCTTCTTTTTCTCTGTTATGGCTTTTGTTTTGAAGTCTATTTTGTCTGATATAAGTATTGATAGCCCAGCTTTTTTGTATAACCTTTTGTTTGGAATATTTTTTTCATTTGTTCACTTTCAGCTTGCATAGAACTTTTGTTCTGAGGTGGGTCTCCTATAAACAGCATATATGTGGATCATGTTTTCTTATTTATTCAGCTACTCTGTCTTTTGATTGGAGCATTTAATCCATGTACATTTTAGATTATTATCGATAAGTACTCACTCATTGCCATTTTCCCCTTTGTATCTGTGTTCCCCTCTTTCTCTCTCTTTTTCTTCATCTTTTTAAAGTAGTCTCTTAAGCATCTCTTGCATGGCTATTTGGTGGAGATACACTCTTTAGCGCACACGTGTGTGTGTGTGTGTGTGTGTGTGTGTGTGTGTGTGTGTCTGGGAAACTCCTTACTTCACCTTCCACTTTAATTGAGAGACTTGCTGGGTAGAGTAGTCTTGGTTACAGGCCTTTGCTTTTCATTACTTGGAATATTTCTTGTCATGCCCTTCTGGCTTTTAGTATTTTATGTTGAGAAATCATCTGCTATTCTCATCAGGGCTCCCATTATAGCTGTTTCTCCCTTGCTGCCTGTAAGATTGTCTCTTTGTCTTTAAATTTTGACTTTTTAATTATGATGTGTCTTGGAGTGGGCCTATTTGGGTTCTTCTTGATTGGACCCTCTGTTCTTCCTGGACTTGTGTGACTTTTCCCCTCACTAAGTTAGGGAAGTTTTCTGTCATTATCTTTTCAAACATGTTTTCCATCCCTTACTCCTATTCTCCTTCTGGTATCCCAATGATGGGAATATTATGTTGCATGTTGTCCTGCAGCTCCCTTCAACTATTTTTTTTTCCTTTCTGCATCTTTTTTTCATTTTGTTGCTCTGTGTGGGTGCTTTTTCTACCTTGACTTCCAACTCACTGTTTCGATCCTCTGCTTCGATCCCCTTTTCATCTAGCTTGCTTTCAATTCCTTCTACTGTATTCTTCATTTCAGATATTGTATTCTTAATTTCCTCCTGGTTTTTGTTCATAGTTTCTATGTCTTTTTTCATGTTGATCTAGTTCCCAGTAAGTTCCTCGTAGCTTCCATAGAGTTCCTTGTAGTTCTCACTGTGCTCTTTGAGCATCTTTATAACCATTATTTTGAACTCTATGTCTGATAGATTGTTTGCTGCAGTTTCATTTAGCACTCTTTCTAGGGATTCCTCTTTTCCTCTTGATTGGAGGTTGTTTCTTTTTCTCCCTATTTTAGTTGATTCTTTTACTTTGTTTCTGTCCATTAGATTAGATTGATCTGCTTTGACTCCCTGTCTTCATGGGGTGGCCTTCTGTGGTAGTAGACCTGTGAGACTCAGTGGTGCAGTCTCCTTGATCCTCTGAGCTGGATACTCTAAGGATGCCCTTTATGCTGTTTATGTGGGTTCTCTTGTTATAATTGGGTTTTGGCTGTTGTTGAGTCATTCTTTGGTGGGTTTTTCCCACTGGCTGGCTGACTAAGAATCAAACCATTTACCACAACTTATCTGCTGTTGGATAGGTGCAGATGGTACAAAGTGTCATCTGTACTTCTTGGCTTCAAAAATTCATATCAGTTGAGATTCTGTTGATTGTTCAGGTCACTTGTCAGATGATCAGCCAAAAATCTGTGCTGGTGGCACAAGCAGTTGGGCTCAGCTTCCACCTACTCATCCACCACCTTTAAATCCCATTTCTTAATTTTTCTCAATCTCTTAACGATTTCTTAATTTTTTCTCTGATTGAGGTATTTCTATTAATAAATTATCAAAATAATGCATTAAACCAATGAAAAATCTTTCCTTTGACATTCTAAGTACTCCTTTTCTTACAGAAAGATCACAATTTTTAAAAATCAAATGTTTGAAGAAACCTTGTATTACTTCAGCTAGATATAAAGTACACTCAGTATCATAAATGGATATACAATAATGAATAAGACACATTTTCTATCTTCAAGAAGCTAAAATCTAGCAGAACATATTCAAAGCCATTGACTAAAAATATAATAATGAAAGAGAAAGCCCAGAATTGACAATAATATTTGCAAAGAAGCAACAAAATTGACACCTGAAAATCGAGTTGGATTAATCAAGTTCAAAAGGAACAAAATAGTAAGTCAGGTAATAAAATCATAAAGGGCAAAAATCACAGAGACATGAAACTCATTCAAATCAATGATGACAACAAGATCAGTTGGGTTGGAGCATGTTATTACAGCAAATTAAACAATTAGATATTGATGGATAATAAGGGTTTGAACATTCCACAGTTAAGAATTTGGCTTTTTTTCACTCAAATATTAATAAAAACAGTAACAGCAAAATAATCATGAACATTGCAGTAACTTTATCTGATTTCTTTGTATTTTAACTTTAATAACACTAAGTAGGGTTGTTAACATGTGAAAATAAGATAGATTATTTATGTGATTGTACAAAGTGGACTATAGTCAAAACTGTAATTTTTCATCAGTATACAATCACCATAAGAGGGAGGAGAATTCCATGCTTTAGTTTTTATCTATTGTCTATTAATATATGCCTCAGAAGCAATTACAGGGGATAAGAAATACTATGTGTGTGTGTGTGTGTGTGTGTGTGTGTGTGTGTGTACACTTCAATAACTTACCTGTTGTGTCATGGACTAGTTACCCTAATAATTGTATATTCTTGCTAATTGAACCTGTGATATAAGAATTTTCCAATGACTCCCCTCAGAGGTGGGGTCACTCATAAAAGGCATAAAGGCCATTTATTAGTAACAGCAAAGTATTAATATTTGTCTTACCTGTACTCTTAAAAATACCAAAATATTTCTGTGGACCGACTACAAATCATAACACAGACCTGAGTTCTATTCCCAAATATTTCACTGTCACATCTCAGGGAGGAGGAATTCCTTTTGCTCTCATTCTGACATTTGCATACCTTTGAGCATGAGCAACATCTGAGATCTGAAAAGCAAACAAGGAAAGTCTTTGACACTGGTACACACCTATGCATAATATGCACGCGGAGATATACAATCAGTAAGCATATATATCAGAATTTCCAAACATCTGCATTATATATTGAAATGATTAACAAAACATACATTAAATGAGGTGATTGTTTAACATATGAGAAAAGGAAGAGAATATGATATGAAGTTAAATGGGATATGGGTCTGAAACAATCTGAGATAGAAGAATCATAGATACGGAAGAAGAAAAATGATGACGGGATTATTAAAAGCACTCAGAGAAAACTTCAGTGTGTTTAGATCATTGCAACAAGACCCTCGTCCATCTCTACTATGCTAAATTTTCTACAGAAACCTCATCACTTTGCTATTTCCAGTGATGTTGCTTTAAATTATTTAGTGTTCTGTTATTGTTTTCAGGTTAAAATCCAAACCCTCCACATTATTTCCATGAACCTTAATGACATTCTAATTTTATTCCTTATCAGTCCACATATATTTTGAATACCTTGAATTTTTCCTGAGAATGTCAGGCTATTGCCCATCACTGTTATTTAATATGCTTTCACTCCCAGCATTGAATATTGTACCCTTATCCAGTCTTGACTATTCCTTCCAACTATATTGCTTTTTTGCATTATATATTTATGATTATGTGCATTTCTTACACTGAGTTATAGTTATCTGTTTACTCCTCTGCTTTTCCTATCATATCATAAGATCTTTAAGAAGAAGAATTGTTAAACTGTTATGCTGAAAACTATATGTTATCAGGGTCTCAAGTTCTCGACAATTTTTTTATAATGAAAGAAGGTAAGAAAGGGAAGAGTAAAGAGTGAAAGGAAGACAAATTAGTGAGACGGTATAGGATTTTCAGTAGGGGAAATGATGTGGTTCCTCTCTGAAGAAACTGAATAAACTATCTAGTAAAGCCTAAGTTTATGCTATGATTGTTAGTGCCACACTTTATAACCATCTTCATTTGGGAAGCTTTCTGTTCATACATTCTACCCTGGTTTCCACTCTGAAAATATCCAGGTAGATTTCTCATCTCCAGAGAAATCTAACAGAAAACCTATCCTGTTTTAATAGCGATAGTGTCAACCCAAACCAACTATTCCTTCCTTTCTTAAATGTGAACAGAGAAGCAAGAATTATAACATATATTAGAGCACCAGCACATGAGAGAGAATTCCCATTACAAAAGAAAAAGAAAAACACCTGTCTATCCCCAACCCCTGAAAAATATGGGAAAGGCGAGAGTCATATTTTAAATGACTCCTCTAACTAACATACTTAGATGATTCCCAAAGTAAAAACAAGACGCTTCAAAAAACAACTCTCAAGAATCACATAAGATTTTATCAGGTTAAAAAATATGATTGTCAAAATAATAATCAATATAAACACTGGTAAATAAAGTTCAGAAAATCTCCCACAGTCTATAACCAAAAAGAGATGACAATTTGCAAATTTTAACATTCAAAGCAGAGATGTCATGAAAACGAAAGAAGAAACAAAGTAAAAAACATAAACTTATTAGTAACAGCACATATTTTCCCTAAATTTGGGATAAACTTTCAGATTGAGAAGGCCCACAAAATGCACCCCAAATAAATGATGAAAAAATACTCATACCCCAAACATCCTAAAATTTCAACTCCTAAAAAATGAAGAAAGTATTTAAAAGCTAAAATCAGGTTATTTTTATGGAATGAAAATCACACTGAGAACAGACATTAAAAACATTGTTTGCTAGAGACGATGCGATCTTTTCAATATCTGCAAAGAAATTAATTTTTAACCTTCAAATTTATATCCAGCCAAAAATAAAGACCTTCTCAGACATGCAGATATACAGAATATTTATTCCTTATATATCCAACAAAATTCCATTAAAATGGGAATTTAAATTAAGGAAAAAGAAGAAAGAAAGGATTTAAGAGAACTGAATTTAATGAGAGAGAGAGAAGGAAATTAGTTTGATAAAAGTAATTGTTAAATAATATTTTAAAACTTAGTCAAGAAAGACAAAAACGTTTTTTATAAAAGAATTCATAAATGGCTAACATATTTCCATGTTTTTTTTTAATTTCAGAACTTGTTCAAGATTGTGAGTCCAGTGAAAAGGCTGGGGAAAATTAGAGAACCCTAAATTATTGATGAGACTATATGAAACAGATAGATGATTTCACTCACCATTATCCTTCTGATTTAATCTCCCATGGTATTTTGAGGTACACTCTTTCAACTCTTTTAACGTGTTTTCTAACATATTTTTGAAAACAATGTGCTCACTTGAGATATTTTTATACATATCCAGATATAATGTTATACTTTTCTCCAACTGTTCTGTTATATTTTGTTGCTTGTCATGTGCTGTTTCATTGCTGAAGAAAGGTTTTTGGTCATCTATAATTCATGGCAAGAGATTAGGCTTTAACACAAAATTTTGCAATAAATTGTATTAATATCATAGTAGTTATTTAACACTTTAATAGAAGACATATTAAAAGATAGCTACATGCATGCAGAACACCAACCTTACACACTTTTAAGATTAAAATTAATTGAGCTAAAAATGATTTGTTACTCAATGGTGCACTAGTTCCTCGTTTATGGAAATGCCCAAATAAGTTTAAATGCAAAATGGAAAAAATCTACATGAAGCAGAAATTTCAAAATAAAAGACAGTGTAATTCAGTATGTTACTGAGCCTGTGTGTTGTGAATTTGAGTTTTTTGAAAAGTTATAACCATAATTTAAGGAGAGTTTGTAAGCACATGCCTCAGAATTAAAGAAAAAATCAAAAGGCAGGGATCATGTCTCTAGGAACTTCAGAAGACTCATCCTTGCTTGGTGTGGCTCAGTGGATTGAGTGCTGGCCTGCAAACCAAAGGGTCACCAGTTCAATTCCCAGTCAGGGCACATGCCTGGGTTGCAGGACAGGCCCCATGTAGGGGACATTCAAGAGGCAACCACCCATTGATGTTTCTCTCCTTTTCTCTTTCCCTTCCTCTTTCTCTAAAAATAAGCAAATTCTTAAAAAAAAAAAAGAACTTCAGAAGATCCAGAAAGTTTCATAAACTATCTATTCTGTGAATCATAATAACATAACCTGGCTTTTCTTGATAGATAGATGTTAGTTAACTGGCAGCCCTGCAAATTAATAGAAACTTTAATTTTTAATTTAAGTTCTATAAAGATTGAATGAGATAAAAATCACCAAGATGAGCATTCAAGAAATGTTAGCAATTATAGTGGTAATCCTTTTCTATTTCCTCAGGATGCCTTTCTACTTACTGTTGGGTGAAGGAATGAGTGGGGAAGGGCACTTCCCACCAGCATCCAGGCTTGGGAAGACACATCCCCAAATATGGGGTATTTTAAAAAGTCTTTTAATTCTCAAATAAATAATTAATGGATATTTAAAGAAACAAATTATGGCAGAGGTTGGGGAAGTATTCAAGGAAAAAAATATGATCAATGTAGCAAAAGATAGAAACATGAAAGGCAAAAGGGTATTAAAACTATAAAGTGTAAAATAAAATGACACATATATGATCAAAGATTTTCCACTGATCATTTATTAATCATACAGAATTTAAAAAGTACTTTGGACACTCTGAACTGGAAATTGAGAAAAATGTACCTATAGGTTATGGTTCGGTTGAAGATTAAATGAGACTGTGTGTGAAGAGCTTGAGAAAACATTAGTACTTAAAATATTAAGTAACATATCAGAATAATGTGATGTGCATGATAAAATGAAGGAACAGCTTCAGAGAAAAGGGGAAACTTACCCATTAACATCAGGGTTCCCAGTCCAGCCATCACTGCTAAGTTAAGCATCAGCACAGTGAAAGCCACAAGGCCCCACACTTTCCATGGATTAGAATGTCCTATGAGGAAGCACAAATTCAGAAGAATGAGATGAAAAACACACTTAATGCAACTCTCTTTTTCCCTAACCTCCTCTGCACCTCAGTGTATAGGACCATTTAACTCTATTTTAATAAAAAAAATAATTCGCAAAGTCAAGCAGTCCTCATTTATGTGAATTCTCTAGATTCACATCTAACACTAAAAACACAATTTCACATAAATGTAATTATAGTCATATTCTGAGTATTTTTATGGATACTGCCTGGTTTATAATTTATCAGTCTTCCCCCACCCTATCTTCCTAATCTGCTTTCCTTGGTCTATCTTCCATCTCCATGTAATCAGTGTTGATCACCTGCAGGAAATTCTTCCTTACTTGTCCACACTAGTATTGAAGTATATTCCTTAATCCAATTTCCTACCCATTCTCTGATGATTGATCTTTTCAGGTGTTCTCTTTAATACCAGCTTCCTAGGAAATCATCTATTTCCTTTAGACTTTCAAATTTGTTGCCATAAATTTGCATATTGTCATATGTGTTTGTTCTTTCCCAGTTTATGGCTGTACTTTAAAACTACTCCTAATACCTGATAATTTTGCTTTTGTCATTTTTCCTTAATTTGGTATTGGGTTCCTTTAAATGAAACCAGTCTTCAGATTATATTCTGTCTTCAAAAGTATTCTACCTTTAACTTAAACTTTTAAATTCATTGATTCTCTCTTAATTTATTTAACTTTTATTAAAATATGCATTAGCATTCTCCAGATCCATCCAGAAAATTATGTAAGTGAATTAAGCCACTCAATGAAAGAAAATATCACATATTTCACTTATACATGGAATCTAATGAACACAATATACTGACAAACAAAACACCAACAAGAAGTAAGGGGATGGGAGGAAGATGGGATGAAAGATGGTGAAGGGATTAACCAAAGAATATTTATGTACATCCCATGGTCATGGACAACAATGTGGAGATTGGAAGTGGGCAAAGGGAGAGAAAGTGGGAACTATAACAGCATAAAAATAAAATAAAAAATAAAAAGATATATAAGTATAAGTAAAAAATATTTATTAAGTTTGGCTATTCTTTCTTCTCTGATAATGAAATATTTGAGGTGATAAATCTTTATCTTTGATAGCTTTACCTGTTTTCAAAAAGATATTTTTGTGTTACATTTTAAATATATGTAATTTCATTTGTTTTGTTTTCTAATCAAAATATTATTAGAAATATATCTTTTCCCAAGCATTTAAGATTATTTGGATTATTCTAATATTATTACTCTTTTTATTGTATTATAATCAGAAAGATAGAGGTCTATGAATTTCTAAAATTTTAATATTTAGTAGGTTTTTAAAAAGTAAATTACTAACTCTTTGCTCTAAAGATACACAATCTGAAGAATTTACAATTATATAAAATATGTGTATTTATATCCATCAAGTAAGTGTAATAATTTAATTATTGAATCACTTATTTCATATTTATCAGATTTTTGCTAGGTATTCTATAGTAACAAATAGGTAGTATATAAAAAACCCTGAGTCAGATTTACTTCAAATAAAATCTTCTCTTATAATTTTTATTTTATATACTTTTACCTCAATCATTTTGGTGTATATGGGTTTATGGTTTTTAGATTTACTTCATGAATTACAAATTTGGTCATTACTTAACATGCATTTTCCTGATGTAATCCAGACTTAATTTTTTTTACTTTTCCTTAGTACTTGAGAAGTTCTACTTGTATATCTTTCTTCTTCTACTAGTTACTAGCCCTTAGACAACAACCTTACTGCCTCCACCAAAGTGCTCTAATAATTCACAGTTTCTGAGTCACAGTAACATAATATTATATATAATTATCAATCCCACTGCCCAATCTGAGCTTTTATATCTTACTTACCCTTTCTCTTCCTGATCTTAGGTTTTAATGTGAGAATTTTATAAAATTTGTCCTACATTATTATAGACTCTCTCTTGGAATACATTTATTTCATTGCAAAAATAATTTAACACTTATTATGATAATTTTTATTGTAATCATCCCATCATCAGCTATTACTTTTTTAACATTCTTCTAAGGTTTCCCTTATTAATTCTTCTGTGTTTAGAAAATTTCTTGAGTATGTTTCTCACTTGAAGTGTATGATGATTTTCTATTTTATTAGAATGGATGAATTATATATTTTTGGAATTCAGGATAAGTAAATGGTAATAATTTCTCTCCATTTTTACTCAGTATTAGAAGGTATCTAATTGTCCTTTAATTATTCCCATGTTTATATCTGTTATTTTTGTTGTTTACAGAATCTCAGTATTTACCTATTAAATCACTTGGCTTTATTACTCAAGTCTATCATGATTTTAATATCTCTTTAATTTTGAATAATTTCTTCCATATTATCTTCCAGGACTTGCACAGGGTCTTAATGATCTTCACTTTTTCTTTCAACTCATCTACTAAATTTATTACAGTGAAAGTCATATTATTTCAGTTTAAATTTTTGTAAGGCTATAACTCAGTATCTTAAATGATGTTATTATGTTGGGTGTTTATTGTGCTTGTCTTTCTCTTCCAGGAATTGTTTGGAGTCTTGGGCTTTTTGTTCTTCCTCTGGCCTCTGAGTCCCTTAAGACCAGTAGCTATTTTTAATTGTTTTGTCTTAATTTTATTTACTCTTGTGTTTGACAATAAGCTTTGGAGTACTTTGAGAACCATTAAACCTATGCATGACGGAAAGCACATATTTCTTTCACTATGTGTCAATGGAATACCATATGATAAGCTGTTAATTCTATAATTCATGAAAAAAGATACCTGGTCCAGTATTTTCTCAGATGCAAAGGCTCACATGCTGTATGATTTAGAATTACAGAGGACTGGTTCTGCATGCCTGTTCAGTTTGGATACTAATCCTCTGAAGCCAGAAAGTGTACAAGTAAGTCCTCTTGAGACTACACAAGAAGACTGGCACCACCTTTCCTATATGGAGTCCAGTAATATCAAGAGACTATGCCCTTTTCTTTTCTGGGAATCTCTTAACTAACACAGAAATAAACAAATCCATTACCCCTTCATCTCATTGGAATCTCATGAGAGTTTTGGATATATATTGTACATACCTTCAATGTTCTGTCTATGCTAGCTCCATTCAGGGGAGGTATTTGATAATAGAAAATGAGGGAAAAAGGAAGAATAAAAGTGCATTTGAGTTAACTGAAATGTTGATTGATTGGTTTGAAATTGTTATACTTAGATCTCATTCTTTTCCCCTGGCTTTCTCTAAAAACCCCAATCAAATGTAGAAAGAGGGTTAAAGAAGACATAGATTCATGATTAAAAAAGAGGAAGAAAACCAAAGAAGTGAAATTTTGGAAGGTAGACTAGTAACTTTGTGAGCTCTGAGAAACTGAAACAAAGTCAGCATTGAGGAAACAAAAGAAGCAAGATAATTCTCATTTAAGAACCCAAAACAGCTCCAGGAATTGATGATAGCAGGGACTTTCCATGTGGAGGTATAAGTGATCTGAAAACTGAAAATGTGCCTAAACATCCATGTAAGATACAAGCAGACTCCCCTCATCTGTATTTTTCCTCCACTCCATAAAACTGAGTTACCCTCTCTTATCCATTCTCCTAGGAGACTGCTTGGGGCAGTGTATTGAAGGATTCATCTCCAGAGCAATTAACTGGCCAAAAACAATGAAAAAAAATCCACCAACATTGACAATAGAATTTTTCAGTGAATTGCCTCAGTCCATGAAGGCTACATTTAATAAGCCAATCACATATACACATGGGACCAACAAAACTGATTTGTTATCACACTCTTACAGGTAACCAAGGATCACCAGATATTTGAAGAAAACTGACAACATGAAAGACTGAGGAAAAAGTAAAACACAGATGGACAATTTAGAAAAAGCAGAGCTAACACAATGATGAAATTTCAAACTTTCTGTGAATACACTTCCTAGTGGAAGTGTAAATGTGGAAAATGGTTTTGACAATTTCTTATAAAGTTAAACATACTCCAATCAAATCTAGAATTCTACTCCTAGGTAGATAGTTACCTAATATAATTTCTAAAAAAAAATATGTCTACAAAGAGACATGCACATAAAAGCAGCTTTATTTACACTAGTCCCAAACTGGAAGTACCTAAACCATCTACCTACAGGTGAATGTATAAATATTGTGGTGTATCCATGCAATGGACTACTACTCAGCAATGAAAAGGAATTAGCTACTAATCTGCATAACATGGATGAACCTCAACAACACTGTGCTAATGAGGACTTCCAGCCAAGACAGAGGCATAGGTAGATACACTTTGCTTCCTTACACAACGAAAAGAAGGACAACAATCAATTTAAAAACAAAAACAACCAGAATTGCCAGAAAATCAAACTTCATGGAAGTCTGACAACCAAGGAGTTAAAGAAGAAACATTCATCCAGACTGCACCACGACACAGTGAAATGGGTTGCCTTTTAAGTATAGTAAATACTTAAAGCTCTGCCCCTTACAATGCAACAAGTGCACCAAGACAAAGAAATATGGCCCAAATAAAAGAACAGATAAAAACTCCATAAATAGAACTAAGTAATGAGGAGATAGCCAACCTATCAGATGCAGAGTTCAAAACACTGGTAATTAGAATGATCACAGAAATGATTAAGTACAACCATAAAATAAAGGAAGAAGTTAAGGCTACACAAAGTGAAATAAAGAAAAATATACAGGAAACCAACAGTGAAGGGAAGGAAACTAGGACTCACATCAATGATTTGGAACAAAAGGAAAAAATAAACATTCAGCAGGAACAGAATGAAGAAACAAGAATTCAAAAAAAAATGAGGAGAGGCTTAGGAACCTCTGGGAAAATTTTAAATGTTCCAACAAATGAATCATAAGGGTGCCAGAAGGAGAAGAGGAAGACCAAGAAATTGGAAGCTTACTTGAAAATATAATGAAAGAAAACTTCCCCAATCTGGTGAAGGAAGTAAACATGCAAGTCCAGTAAGCTCAGAGTCCCAAAGAAGTTGGACCCAAGGAGGAACACACCAAGACACATCATAATTAAGTTACCCAAAATTAAAGATAAGGAGAGAATCTTAAAAGCAGCAAGAGAAAAGGAGACAGTTACCTTGAAAGGAGTTCCTATAAGACTGTCAGCTGATTTCTCAAAAGAAACCTTACAGACAGAAAGAGCTGGAAAGAAGTATTCAAAGTCATGAAAAGCAAGGACTGACATCCAAGATTACTCTATCCAGCAAAATTATCATTTAGAATAGAAAGGCAGATAAAGTGCTTCCCAGGTAAGGTAAAGTTAAAGGAGGTCATCACCAGGAAGCCCTTATTATATGAAATGCCAAAGGGACTTATCTAAAAAAAAGATGATCAAAAATATGAACAGTAAAGTAACAACAAACTCACAACTATCAACAACTGAACCTAAAAAACAAAAACAAACTAAGCGAACAACTAAACAGGAACAGAATCACAGAAATGGAGATTACATGGAGGGTTATCAGCAGGGAGGGGGTGGAGTGAGAATGGGGGAAAAGGTACAGGGAATAAGAAGCATAACTGGTACAAAATAGACAGGGGTAGGTTAAGAATAGTATAGGAAATTAAGAGCCTAAAGAACTTATATGTCTGACCTATGGACATGATCTAAGGGTGAAGGAATGCTGAAGGGAAAGAGGGTACAGTGTGGAGGAGGATAAAGGGGAGAAAGAAAATGGGAAAACTGTGATAGCATAGTCAATAAAATATACTTGAAAAAATTTTAAATTATGCTGATGAAAGAAGATAGTCATGAAGAGTATATGTTATTCAAATTAATTTTTATTAAATTCTAGACCAGGCAGAATAGTCCAGTATGACAAAAAACAGATCAATGATTATCTGCAGCTAAGACTGTTGATAATGCAGTGATGATAACTTGGAAGTCACACAAGTGTCTGAAGGTAACAAATATATGGTGTATATTCATTTTGGTGGTATATAGATATATATTTGTTAAGTACAATAAACTATACAGTAAATATGAGAATATTATTTTGTATTTAAATTATACTTCAATAAGGTTGACTTGAAAATATGATTTTTAAAAACCATCAGAGAAGTAAGATTTTTCTATATACATAAGAATAGAATGCTATAAAGAGGCTTTAGAAAACAAGAATTTGATGAAATAAAATAATACTAAGAACGCATTTTCTGATAGGAAAATTAAAAGACAATTTAAGAAAAATCACCCATAAAATATAAGAAAGGATATAATCATAAAAATTGGGATGTTTAATGTTATAAAAATAAGAAAAATCCAGAAAAGGATATGAAAACTCTGGGCGTAGATGGAAAAAAATAATCTAAAAAAGTGATGGTTTCCCATAAAGGGCATGAGTGTATCACCTTGTGTTTACCCTCCTTACTTCATTTCTCAAAATTTTTCTATCTTTTATTTTTTAAAGTAATCTCCAATTTTTAGGCCACAACATCTCACATAATGTCTTTTTTAAGATTCCCTTTGACACAGTGGCTCTATTTACTCCAATAGTTCTTACCTTTCATGGCTCTGCTCTCTGCCACCTCAATTGTGCTCTCAGCTGCCTCTGGTCTGTTTTCAGCTGCACCATTCAGCTCCAATTCTGGCAGTTCATGGTTATCTTTACAGGGAGAAAAATGTAAAAGTATTTAAAAAAATGAAAAATAAAAGAATCATTCTTTGTTCTAGTCCTCTTTTTACTTTCTAACTATTCAGATACTCCCACTATTTTTGACTTGATTTTGATAACAGACATTTTTATTAATACACAAATTCTTTGTGACCCTTTACAAAAGTGAAATTCAAGCAACTTACCCAGATCTATGTAAAACAATAAAAATATTATGAACAATTTAATAATAATTGTTTAAGATTGGGAAATATGTGACTGAACATAAATTGCTTTTCCAGTTTTGTAACCTCCTGAGATCAGTTGCCTATGATATTAATTGGATGGTGATGATATAATACCTCTATACACACAGATCCTTCATCAAACATCATAGAAAAGATGACTCTATTTGGGAAATTGGTCTCTAAAACATAATCTACTAACCCGAGGCCTAAAATTCTGTAATCAGATTTGTTTATATGGACTGCTTTTTCTTCACCATTTGAATATGAAATACTTTGCAAATTAAAAGTTCCACATATATATAGATGTAATTTTATATTAAAACCTAAAGGACTTAAAAACAAATTTTAAAACATACAAAAATATTAAAATATGTAAATAAAAAGTTATAAAGAACAAAAATAATCTCAGGAATGAACAAGAAACTATATCTCATCACAATAACAACATTTCAGTAAATATGATTTTGATGTTTTCAAAAGTTATCTTCCTACGGCTTCAGTGTTATATCTAACTTTCTATGGATTGAATTGTTGGATACAACAGACTGCAATTATGTGGACTGGAATTATATTATGTTGGAATACGGAGCGTTCATTCTATTCCATTTTAGAAAGAAATGTTTACATCACTGAATAGAGTGTGATGGTCCTTTGAATTTCATAGCATATGTCTATTTAATATCTTTTAGCAGTTAAATTAAAATGCTGGAGAATTATTTTCATGGTGTTGCTGTTTTTCCTTCCCCAAATAGGCTATAATCTCTAAAAAATATAAGAAATGTTATTGTGGTGACACCAGGAATCTGGATTTCCAGAAGCTTAGACTACAGTCTTCTTTTATACCCTACAATGATCTTACAAACTAAAGAAGATAGATAAATTTAGGGTCTAGCATAGCAACTTTATTATGAACTAGCACTCTATAATGGAATCTCAGAAGAGTCTAACAGCCTTGAGTTGAAGCCAGGAGGACCCACCAGTAGTATAGCTGAGTAGTCTTTGATCTGTCTGATTCTGCATAAAGGATCTTACCTGTTCTCTTGAGACTGCAGCTTTCCTGGAGTTTCTTTGACTTAGAAGGATTCGGAAATTGGAGAGTAGCATAGGTCACTTCCTCAGACATTACTAAACAAAGAAAGCACAATTCAATCACTCTGTGCTCTGTGCTATCACCCTGAAGTTGTTCTTGCTGTTGTTGGGTGATTTGTGCATACGGGGACTAGGTTGAGTGAACTGCCTTTGTAAAAACCAAGCAAAAAATAGTGTCAAAAACAGAACTGTTACTTCTGCACATGTCTTATCTCCCTTTTCTAACTTCCTCCAGTAAACCATCAAGTTGAAGAAATGATCTTAAGAGAAAAATGTGGGTTTTAAGCATAAATATATTTTTTTTAATTTGTGCAAAAACCATACAGATACCCAGACTCAAGACTACCCTGTGAAAATAGAAATTCAAGTATATTTATTCCTGCATATATGAAGTTGTTAGTCACATTGTGCCTGTGAAAACACTTACAATTTCATGTAGTACTTAACCCACTACTAACTCCCAGAAAACCACAGGTGAGTTAATTCCCAACAAAATGTTTTTCTTTTCCTTTTTTACTTCCTATTTTTTTTTAATTAAAGAGAGTCCCGAGAAGTTAAAAACAGTACATTAATGGACAAGAAAAAAAGGCTGACATACTTTAAAGTCTTTCTTAAGAGAACACCCATCAGGATAGAATCTGGTTTCTGATTATTTGAATTTTGGGAGGAAAGTAGTATATATATTTATATTAACCTATTTTAAAGATTGCAGAATTGAAATTTAGGGAGACCCAGTGCCCTGCTTGCAATCCAGCACAAGATTAGTCAGTGGACAGCATGCTCACTGTGTCCTGATTATCTGGCATAGTAGCAACCACATGATACATCTTCAATTGGCATCTCTAAATGGATAAATTATTAATTCATTAACAAATAATCCCAGTGTTGCTCAGTGTAAAGAATCTGTTAAATATTCTTATTAATAAAGACACCTGTATTGACTTTCAAGAGAGATTAAACATTGTGTAATAGGCTTCCAGAGGAAAATCACACGTAAACAATCTAACCTTACACAAAGAGGAACTAGAAAAAGAAAAACACAGTCTGAAGTGAGTAAAAGGAAGGAAATGATAAAGATCAGAGCAGAGAGAAATTAAATTGAGTCTAATAAACAATAGAAAAGATCAATATACCAAGAGCTTGTTCTTTAAAAGGGTAAACAAAAATTGATAACATTTTAACCAGGCACATCAAGAAAAAGAAGATGAAGAGCCTAACCAAATAAAATGAGGAAAATCCAAGGTGGAGGTGGAGTAGGTGGAAGTTACACTTGCTCCCTCCCAAGGCCCATCTGGAATTGCAGCTGAAATACAGAGCAAGTAACCTGAATAATCAACTGAAGACTGCCTCAAGAGAAGGATTATAACCAAGGATTTCCAAAAGGAGCCACATTGATACTACTAAGAAGGGTAGAAATGTCCAAAGGGCTGGTCCTGCTCTTTGGAGTCAGCTGCTTGGATGGGGTGTAGAGGTCTGGGAAAATTCAGGGTGTGCCTGTGACTAAACTGTGTGGTTTTGGGGTGAGAGGCCGTCGGCTCATTTTCCCATGAACCTGACTGACAACTTCCCCTCATAAGCGATTCACTAGCCCAAGTATCCCAGTGGCCCCTCCTCCTGATTCCTGGTGGCCCCGTCACGCCAAGACCTAAACAGAATCTAGGACAGACTAAGTTGTGTGGCTCTGGCACAAGGACCATTTCCCCCACCATTCCCCTAAGCCAGACCAGCACCTCCCACTCACAAGTGATTTACTAGTCCCATCCTCCCAAATCCTGGCAGCCCTTCCCTCCTGAGATCAGGCTCCTGACAAAATCTGGAACAGACTGAGTTGTGTGTTTCTAGGACAGGGACCATTTTACCCTTACATGTGCAACCAGCGCAGAGCACGCCCTTCACAGGATCATATTTTGGTCTGTTTGGGCCTGATAAACTCTGCTGGCCTGACGTTGATGACTCCCTAAAACCCTACCCCACCACAAAAGTATTGAGCAACTCGATGGGCAGCAGCTAGATATGGTATCCCTGGGATATTTGAGGAGCGGACTCTAACCAACCACCCGCACTGAGTTTGAATCTGTATCAGTCTAATGATACACGCCCTTACTTGGTGACTCACTGAGAACATACATCATGCAGAGCAAGTACTGACGAAGGCTCTTTCAGTAACTGAAACTAACCGGAAACTAACAGGTAGAGGCAAGCAGAGGAGGATCTCAAGGTGTTTTAGGAATTTTGCTCAATTTCCCCCAGGCCCGGTGCTGGTAAAAGCCAGCTTTTGAAGGGCAAATAGCTTTGCTTTTCAAAATTCAGCATTTCAAAAGTTGGGTCATTCATTCCCAAGTAAAATTAAGTTCCTTTACAACATTGGGGTTACAGTGAAATTCCTTAGAAATTCTCCCACGAGAATACAGTAGTCTCTGCAGGACTGCATGGTGGATAGACCTACAGTTACTGTGGGTTGGCAGGCCAAGAAGCCAGCAAGAAGAGCGGGATGTGGCGATGGAGGAGGTGATAGCCTGAGGCCCCCCCGGTGATGGAGGAGGTGATGGAGGAGATGATAACGCGAAAGCCTCCCAGGCTTTCACCTGCGTACTGTTTGACTAGGGCAACCCTTTGAAAATAATGATCTGTGCTTCGACGTTGCCTTCTAGTTATTCTATGAGTTCTCTTCATTGCCTAATTCTGACCACTACCTAAAGAGGTCAAGGGATTCTGGGAAAAGTGTTTCCTGGATTTAAGAATACTGATAATAGTTTGACCACAGAAAATCCAGTGCATTACACATTTTGCTAACTTTTAGTATTTCCAGACTTTAATTTTACTCATTCTGGAGAGTACCCCACTATATTTTTATTTTAAATTATTTTCTGATTAACAGTGATATTGAGCAACTTTTATATGTATTTAGGCTCTTTGAATATCCTTCTTGATAAGTACCTCTGTAAGTCTTTCTGCCCATTTTTAATTAGAATTATTTTTAATCATTAATTTGTAGGCATTAATTACATCTTTATTATGAGCCCTATGGATATGGGCTCATAACGTATACATATGGATATGTGTATGTTATATTAATACGAAATCCAGCACATTATAAAATTCAGCACATGTCTGAAAATTCAGCACGTGTCTTTTTCAAGGTTATGACTTTCATTTTCACTCTCTAATAGTGTTCTTATTTGTAAAATCTAATTTTTCTATCTTTTTCATTATTGGTATTTGGTTAGTCCTGTTAAAAAAAAATCTTGTTCCCTTTCCATTTAGTTGGTGTTTTCTTTAGCTGTACAGAAGCTTTTTAGTTTGATGTAGGCCCATTTGATTATTTTTTCCTTGATATCCCTTGCTCTAGGGCAGGGGTGTCAAACTCATTTTCACCAGGGGCCATATCAGACTCTCAGTTGCCTTCAAAAAGGCTAACTTTAGTTTTAGGACTGTGTGAATGTAACTACTCCTTACCTAGAGGCAAGGAACTCGGCACTGCCACCAGGTAGAAACAAGGTGCTGGGCGGATGAAACGAGGTGGAGGGCGAGATTCAACCTGCGAGCTTCACGCTCACCACCTGTGCCCTAGGGGACGTATCAGTGAAAGTATTGCTGTGTGGGATATCCGAGGTCTTCCTGCCTACGTTCTCCTCTAGGACTTTTATTGTGTCACGACCTACATTTAAGTCTTTTATCCATCTCAAGCTTATTCTGGTGTATGGTGTAAGTTGGTGGTCGAGTTTCATTTTTTTTACATGTACTTGTCCAGATCTCCCAAAAACCATTTTTTGAAGAGTCTGTTTTTACTCCAGTTTATGTCCCTGTCCCCTTTGTCAAACCTTAACTGACCGTGTTGACATGGGCTTATTTCTGGGCTCTCTATTTTGTTCCATTGGTCTGTGTGTCTGTTCTTATGGCAATAGCAAACCACTTTGATTACAGTGGCCTTATAATCAAAATAGTTTGATATCAGGTATTGGGTTCCCTCCTACTTTGTTCTTCTTTCTGAAAATTGCTCAGGCTATTGTGGGTTGTTTATGGTTCCATATAAGTTTTCAAAATAATTTGTTCTATATCTGTGAAATAGGTCATTGGTATTTTGATAGGGATTGCACTGAATCTATAGATTGCTTTGGAAAATATTGGACAATTCCATTTTCTATCTTTCTCTTTTTTTCAAAGCGTAAATCAGGCTGTATTACTAGAATAAGCCCTAATTGGTCATGATTTATTACACTTCTATATATTCCCAGATTCAATTTTTTTCTGATTCTCCATAAGGTTGGTATATATTACCTTGTTTATGTCTAGAAAAACAAGAAAGAAGTACTTTCCTTTTCAGTATTCTCACCCAAATCACTGCGTTGATGCTTAATAATATCTGACTATATCTAAATGATATGATTTCATTTTAGGTCTGACTTTGGTTTCTTTTACTTAGAAACTAAGGAGAAAGAAGAAATTTGAAAATGTAAACTGTTAGGCAAGAGGCAGAAATTTGGTTTCACAGCATCTTTATTCCATTTGTGTGGTCCACAAGATGTATGTTTTTTAAAGCGGCCTTTACTTGAGCATGGCATCTAAGGCGAAATAATTACACTAACTACATCCTTCCATCTGGTTCTTCATTCATGAGTGTACTCTCTATCTTCACTGGATTAGCTAACTTTTCACATACAGAATACATTTTGAAAGTGCAGGAAACATAATAAACATACTTTGTATTTTTTATAAGTCCACAATATGTTCCATCATTTATGTCACTTGTGTTTCTTGTAGACCTGAAAGAGAAAATAAAGAAGTACACTTGACTAGTCAAACATTTGAAGCGTATTCACACAAAACTTACTTTTCTAATATATCATTGCTCCTAGGCTCTGCATTGTCTAAAAAAAATTAATTATCAAGATTGTCCTCATTTTTATTGACATATATAATGTCAAAGACTGCCTTATTTTCCCCTTTCCCACATCTGGAATATTTGCTGTTCTTTCAAACATAATACCTCCCTTCCCTAATACCTAATATGACTTAGAATAATACCATTCCATTAGATCCTCTAGTGTAACTGGCTCAGTAGTAAATGTTTGACACTGTCCTCCTCAAATGTTTTCATAATCATCAAAATCAGGAATTAACCTAATGCATGATACCTTAAGCTTGACATTACTTCCAAGTGACATATCCCTCTAACCATGTTTTTAGAGATTCTACACTGAAATTCTGAATTTTACCAGCCCCTTATCCAAGATTTTTGGTTAGGGATTACACATTAAGGCAAACTTGTAAATTGAAAATATTATCTTTTGGGAAAACTTAGTATTAATACTTGAGCTTATAAATAATGATTATTAGTCAATAAATAAGTTCATCAAATTGCCAAAAGTAAAAATTCCTATTTGAGGCGACATAATACAAATGTTATTGATCACACCCCTTTTCAGAAACAAGCTTCAAAATAACATTTAGAATAAAAAACAAAAGGGAATTATATGTATATATGTAATTATATATTACATACAAATATAATGTGTTATATATACATACATTATTATATAACTTTTATTTTAGTGTTATTTCTTTATCATTAGAAACACCTATTATATTTTTGGTCCATTATAGATTATCTTCCCATTAGTAAAAATTATAAATAAACACATGGAAATTCTACTTTTTCAAAACAAGTTTCCATCTATACTCTCCTCTGACACACACACTACCTTTATCCTTAGTGCTTCATCCAAATGAGACTTTTTAACTATATATCCTTTAATCCTATGTTTGTACTTATTGCCTATTCTGGCCTATCACTGCAAACTGCCAAAGATAGAGCTGTCTTGTCTTTTCGACCCATACTCTTTAAAAACAAAAAACAAAAAACCTCACCTACTATTTTTATTAGAAGAAAAACACAACCAAAACAAAAAAGCAAAGCTTCTACATGCTGCCTGGCCAACACGGTGAGTGTGCAGGAATTGCAGAGCTCAGAGTTGGTGCGGCAGCAGCGCAACACGATCGCCCTGAATTCACTCCTGCTCCATGTGTCCTCAACCCACGCACGCGTGTAGATTTGTGGGCTTGTGGCAGTATGCAGCAGGCAACACTCTGGCTTCTTTCTTTAATCTAATCTGCTTCCCAGATTGCACATATTATAAACTACAGATAAAATTTTGACATTATTTTTATGTAAGTCTTGTTTTTTTCCCATTACATGCAAAACAAATACAACATATGAATGCATTTATAATCACATTTCAATTTATTACACAACAAAACCTGTTATATATAGCCTATATGCAATATACACATTCAGGTGCATTTTATTCTCTTTATCAGAAATGCTAGTCTATCTCCAAAATTTTCATTCAAAAATGGCCATTTCAAGTGTTAGTTATAACACAAATTTCAAAGCTAGAATTTATTTTTCATTATTCTGACTGAAGCATTATCATGTTCTATCCTTTTTATCTACAGATTTTTTAATTTAGTCTGATTATACCATCAATGGTGAAGTAACTAAGGGAGAATTACTCTTTTGTTCATCTATGAATCCCAGCACTTAGCATCATTTTAGACATGTTCAAACCCAATAAATTGTTTTGGCTTCTATAGTGCTCTTAGATAAAAGCACTATTTACAGAAATTCTCCCTTATTTGACTACTATAAATTTGTTAGTGGCTTGTCCAGATAATGAGAAGACATTTGTGACAACTTCTTGCACTATTAGATACATAAAAATACTCACAGAAAAGAATTCTTTACAAATGCAATTTTAATTGAAACCACTTTTAATAGTAATCTACAATGCTTCTGAGGAAAACTCCCTTACTCTTATCAACCAGAAACATTCAAGGAAAACTGAAGACTTACCAATCAGAGGAGATAAATGTCTCATCCAGGTTTTTGTAGTTCCTGTAAACTTTCCTGGTAGATAATCCTAGCCAATAGTTATGTAACTCCTGGGACTTTATAAATTCCTATGGGAAATAGATATGGTTTGTTAAAATAACCACCTCCTGTTTCTATATATTGTCTCACATATAAATTCTCATAAATAACTATCTGAATGAAACATCTTCTAACATTATAATACTATTTTTCAATGTTATTAAAGAAAATTGAGACTTTTTTTACTGTAAGACTTCCTGTAGCATTTATACATCAGTTACCATAGAAGGATCTACCAATCCACACATAACCTTAATTTAGGGTCAGCATAGTTCACAGGATTCAAATACTGAGCAGTCTGGGGGCAAAGAGGTGGCTAATCACTATAAACATATGTTAATAGAAACAGAGAGTAGGGGAAAAATATAGCAAAGTGAGATGATAGGGATTATAGGATAAAATTTTAAAACAGCCCAGATTTTTGTAGCCATAATAATAATAACATTTTTTTAAGTAAATAACTGTGAATGGATCATTTGAGGAAGAGCTATGGATTGATTTTTGCCCTTTTCATATAGAAGGCAAAGTTGCTTGAGTAAGGAAGCTGAGTTTTTTGAAAAAATGAATTTTTGGCTTAAAAATTAAATATGGTTATTATGTGAGAGACCAAAAATTCTGAGTAATAAGTAAAATATGGAGACACTAATTAGATATTAGAAAAATAAATATGTAAATAAGTCTTCCAGGGAACTCACTTGTTCTTGGATTCAGGGACTCTGCAATATATCTGCCTTTGTCATTCCAACTTAATTCTGCTTTTTATACTTTACCCAAACTGTCTTCTTGTTTTAGTATGTGTTGGCTTTCTCTCTTAGTTGAACAAATGCAAAATGGTGGAAATAGAGAACCTCCTCCTATGTACATTTTATGGAATTGGTAAACCTCAGGAATAATTTCCAGATTTTCTGTTATTAGATAAATGCTCATAAATTGTGTTCTGCAAGTTGATCCTCACATTTGAAAATGTTCATAGACCTGACTCTTGGTGTCCCATTATTGCACATCTGCCCAGCCTCTCAGATTCCACTAATGCTAAAGTTCTAAGCTTAAACTTTTATATGCCGTTCCTTAGCTATCTGAGACAAGTGTGCTAAGTCTCAGTCACTTCACACCCCAACCAGAATAAGCCACAGTTGTGTCTGGATTGACACATGTCTTCCCCAGCATTCATCACTCCTCCTTATTCTATCTTGAGAAAAGTGACGTCCTCCCTCCCAAGCAGAGACCCATAAAACCTTACCAATATGCTTTTGTTCTTAATCCTCAACAGGCTGGCATTGTGAGCAGAACATGTCATGCCACTATTTTGCCATGTGTCATATTTTTTAAATAGTTTATAACAGCTGTCCTCATGCCACATCCATTCTTTTGGACAAGGTTTACATTTATGCTCTGGAAGAAGAATGTCATTTCATTCGGTGTGTGTTGATAGTCTTCATTATTCTCATGGTTCTGATTGTCCTCTATGTTAAATTAACCAAATTTACGTGTATTTCTTCTTACAACAAAGACAAAGAAAATCCATCTTGTATATTAACCCCATATAGATCACCACAATGTGTCTAAAATATATTAGATTGCCCAAAAAGTCCATTTAGTTTTTTCCATAAAATGAAAGACACATGTTTTCATTTTCACCAATAACTTTATTGATTTGGATATTTTGCACATGTCAGCTATCTCCCATTATTGGCTTCTAGTGGGTAGAGTCCAGGGGTGCTACTAAACATCTTCCAATGTCTAAGACAACACCACGGCAAAGAATTATTTGGCAAAAATGTCAATAGTACCAAGAAACTTTGTAGACCACTTTTGACATGTTCGATCAGTCACAGCACCTTCTCCATAACCTGCACAAGTCTTTTTTTTTTTTTTGCATTTTTACCCTTTGGGAAATAATAAAGCATAATACACTGACAATGTTGCATATTCTTTTATCTTCAATATTAAAATGACTGTACAAATACACAAATTTAGATAAGTTTTATTTTAAAATGCATGCTGATATGACAGTTGTTACAATACAATCTAACAAAGTTGTTTGGATGAAATTAAAGACAACTAAGCACTGCAAAATCCATCGTATGGGAAAAAAACTAAATGAACTGTTTGGCCAACCTAATAATTTGAACAACATATTTCAAATTAAAAACTTGGACTCCACCCTGGCTGGTGTAGCTCAGTGGATTGAGCGCGGGCTGCGAACTAAAACATCGCAGGTTCGATTCCCAGTCAGGGCACATGCCTGGGTTGCAGGCCACGGCCCCCAGCAACCGCACATTGATGTTTCTCTCTCTCTCTTTCTCCCTCCCTTCCCTCTTTAAAAAATAAATAAATAAAATCTTAAAAAAAAAAAAAAACTTGGACTCCATTATATTTTCCCACCTCAGGAGCCCTGGATAATGATTAATTCGATTCTCTCTTTGTCATTCTTTAAAATTACTACATTGTAATAAAGGCTAATCATAAGAAACATTGGGTGGTGAGAATCAACCCCACAAACATCAATCCTGCCTTCTCCAACTATGCCATTTCTAGCTCTGACTTGTTAAATATTTGGGTGACTTTGCAAGGACACAAAGAACATCCTTAATCTATTGTAATCACTATTACAGTGATAGAAAGTGTTAGAGATATTGAAAGTCAAATGTCTTCCAATTAATTCCAAGGGTAAGGCTTAACTTTATTTTCTCTCAACTTTCATTTAAAATGCACTGAGGTGAACAAAAGGGGAAAGGTGAGGAAACTCTTGATTGAACAATGATAAAATAAAATAAAAATAAATAAATAAACAAAAGTGAAAAATTCACTGAAATTTAGGGTACTTATATAAAGATACCCTTTTTTCTCTATCATCTATTGACCTCAGTACCCCCCAAAATCTAGTGAATGTCAGATTAGAGAAACTGTACATTGTTTAATGTCTTACTAAGTTATTGCCATCCCCTGTAATTTTGGTGCCTATATTACTATTACTTTTTCTGTGTTTCCTCTAACTACATAGAAATATCAATTCCTCTGTCAACTACATTTAATTCCTTTTCCCCAAAAATGACTTCCTAGGAAAAGACTGATTCTCAAGTGACACCTAGGCTTAGTTCATTGTCTAATAAATAACTTAGAGATGAATATAGGATTACCTGGTTCTTTTCTATATAGCTCATAACATAATTTGGTGGCCAGTTCCTGCAGTGTGGTAGAGATGTTCCTGAGTTTCTTGCAAATATCCATATTATACATCAGTTGTAGAGAAACATTTTTCTGAAGTTCTTCTTTGAAATTTTGTAGTTCTTTTAATTTTCCCATTTCTCTCTTTGAAGTTAGGTGAACTCCAGGTCAGAAAAAGAAAATGATTTTAAAATTTTAATCCTTTAGTAGAATCATAACCTCCTTTTTGCTGAAATAGTAGTAAGAGTATTAAGAGGATCCAAGATGGTGGAGGGGTGAGTGGAAGTTACACTAACTTCCTCCCAAAACCAATCTGGAATTACAACAAAATTACAGAGAAATCATCCAGAATAAACAAATGAACAATAGTGGGAAAGAAGTCTTATAACCACAGGCAGACAGAAGACACAGCTTCAACACAACGTGACTGGTAGGGATTATGGAGGAGATGTGAGAGGGCTGGCTGGGCCCACATGATTGGCAGTTAAAGTACTGGAGGGATATCTCAGCAGCCAGGGGGTTCCCCCTGAGAAGTGCAGGATCTAAACCCCAAGCTGTGCTCCCCAGCTTACATCACCAGAGCCTGAAAAGTTTACAGACAACATCAAGCTGCAAAAAGTGGCAGGGTTTCTCTCTGACAGAGATGGACAGCTGGAGAAACAGAGAGGCATTTAAAGGGCCAGTGCATAAATTTTTCACATGCAGCCACTTACCCTGGGTGCTGGCAAACAAGGGGGATGCAGAGTGAACTAGAGATGCTTGAAAAAGACTGGAGATGGTAGTCTTGGGGAGAGAACTGAGAGAGGAGCCACCAGGATTCCAGTGCTAAGTCATCCCCCAGACTGCAGGAGCCATCTTGCTCAGGCACAGCACACCCCTCTGAGTGGCATCAGCCTGAGGGGAAGCAATAGCCCTGCCCCACAAGAGATACTCTGCCTGACCCTATGGTGCTTAAGCCTGACTGCTGAGTGGAGAATGACTAGATTAACAACTGAAGGAGTCAGCCACAGAGGGTAGATCTCTCATAGTCCTGAACAGGCTGCCAAAGGCCAAACTGGGATACCATCTGACATTACCAGAGGTGGATCCAGAAAGAAAAAACAATGATAAATACTAGATGCTACTGAGATGAATTCCACCATGGTTTTCTCCACAATGTGCAATATTTTCTTTCCTGCATAATTTGTTAACATTCTTTTCTTGTCCTTAAAGAGAGTGCATATTAAATCACTAGATTTATATTATAATTTATTTCAACTCTTACATTTTGCTCCTTTTGTTTTCTCTCTTGCTACAGCTTGTTTCCATTCAGCACTCTTCCATTCAGCATATACCATGTTCATGGATTAGAAGAATTAACATCATTAAAATGTCTATACTACCCAAAGCAATTTATAGATTCAATGCAATGCCTATTGAAATACCATGAAGTATTTCACAAATATAGAACAAATATATCAAAAATTTATATAGAACTGTAAACAACCCAAAATAGCCTCAGCAATTTTGAGAAAGAAGAACAAAGTAGTAGGGATCACAATGCCTGATATCAAACTATTTTGATTACATGACCACTATAATCAAAATAGTCTGGTACTGGTGTAATAATAGACATACAGACCAATGGAACAGAATGGAGAGTCCAGAAATAAACCCATATCTCCATGGCCAGCTAATATCCAATAAAGAAGCAGGAGCATAAAATTGAGTAAGACTAGCATCTTCAGCAAATGGAGTTGGAAGATCTGGACAGCTACTTGCAAAAAACGAAACTAGACCTCCAACTTACACCATATACAAAAATAAACTAAAAACAGATAAAAGACTTAAATTTAAGTTGTGACACCATAAAAGTCCTAGAATAGAACACAGGGAGGAAAATCTGAGATATTCCATGCTGTAATATTTTCACCAATATGTCCCCTAGAGCAAGGGATATAAGGGAAAGAATATACAAATGGAACTACATCAAACTAAAAAGCTTCTGCATGGCTAAAGAAACCATCAGCAAAATGAAAAAGAAACCAACCAAATAGGAAAAAATATTTTCCAATGAACTTCAGATAAGGGTTTGATCTCGAAAATTTATAAAGAACTCACATGACTCCTCTTCAGAAAGACAAACAATCCAATTAAAAAATAAGGGAAGTACCTGAACAGACACTTCTCCAAGGAGGACATACAGAGGGCCCAGAGACATATGAAAGGATGTTCAGCATCAACAGCTATCAGAGAGATGCAAATTAAAACTACAATGAGATACCACTTCACACCAGTCCAAATGGCCATCATTAATAAATCAACAAATAACAAGTCCCGTTGAGAATGAAGAGAAAATGGAACCCTAGTGTACTGTTGCTGGGAATGCAGACTGGTGCCGCCACTGTGGAAAACAGTATGGAATTTCCTCAAAAAACTGAAAATGGAACTACCTTTTGATCCAGCAGTTCCACTGTTGGGAGTGTATCCTAAGAATCCTGGATCATCAATTCAAAAGAACCTAGGTACCCCAATATTCATAGCAGCATTATTTACAATAGCCAAGTGCTTGAAACTGCCTAAGTGCCCACCAGTAAATGAGCGGATCAAAAAACTCTGGTACATTTACACAATGGAATACTATGCAACAGAAAGAAAGAAGGAATTCCTACCCTTTGTCACAACATGGGTGGAACTGGAGAGCATTATGCTACTTGAAATAAGCCAGGTAAAAGACAAATACCATATGATTTCACCTAAAAGTGGAACCTAATCAACAAAACAAAAAGCAAGCAAAATTAGAACCAGAGACCTGAATATAAAGAACAAACTGACAATAACCAGAGGGGTGGGGAGAGGGGGATGTTGTAGGAAGAAAGGGTAAGGTCAAGTCAAGGAACACGTATAAAGGACCCATGGACAAGGACAATAGAGGGGAGAATGATTGTGGGAGGTGGCATTGGACAGGGTAGGGGAAAGCAATAAGGAAAAATGGGGCTAATATAACTGAAAAACAATAAAAAAATTTTAAAGAATATTCAAGGCCTACAGCATTCATTTTGTAACAGGGTGCAGCCAAGAGGGGGGCCCCAAATAGGGATTTGGAATGGGGTCTAGAACTCAAGGTGTTCAGGAAATATTAGGATGTTCTCACCCCTTTCCCTTCAGGTGTGGAATGAGGGAACAGACACACAGAGCAGGGCCATTGAGAGCTGTTTTGCATAACAACAGCTTTGTAGCTAACCTCTGGCATGGTCATTTAACATATCTATAATCTTTAACTGGTTACATAGATATGTTAAATAGCTGTGGCCACGCTCTGAGCCAGGGATATGGAAGTGACTTCCCCACCAAGACGTAACTGGGGGACAGGTCCCCAAAGTTACAGCACCTGCATGGGAGCTTGGAGAAGATTGGCTCCACGACATGGGGCCATGCCTGCCCAGACTCACAATGGCAGCCCAGTAAAGCTGGAAGAATATGAGAGTGCTGGCAAGTGTAGCCAATTGTGGGAGGAGTCGGAAATGGAGCTGCAGAGGAAGATTGGTGCAGGGATTTAACCCCAGATGCTGCAGCCATTGGAGAAAGGAACATGCAGCTGGGGCAGTGGAGGGAGAACCACGCAGCTTTGCCAGAGTAGGGACTCCCACAGCCCTGTGAGAGAGAATCACCATTCACTTTAGCAGAGAACTGCCACTCAGCTTTGGCAGAGTGGCAACCCGCCTTCTTGCAGCCATTGCGGAGGGAGAACCATGCGGCTTTGGCAGAGTGAGGATCCCCACAACTTTAGTAGGGGGAACCACCACCCGGCTTTAGCAGAGATCCTTGCAACACAGCTGATGGTGCTGGGAACCGAGAGAGGCTTACCAGCTCAGAGGGATTACTGGGAAGAACTGGGGGCTGCCTTAGCCTCGGACTTCTATTTCTTTTCCTGAGCTACAATACCCCAGACTAGGCAAAGGGGGAAGGAAGGACTGCATGTGTTTGTGGGTGTTTTAAGGGACTTTGGGATTTTGATGAAGACATTAGGGCACTACTTTAAGTCTGTATAGCATTAAATAAACATTTCCTTTCCCTTTTACGAATCTCTGGCATTGAGAGATGTCTTTCCTATAAGGCGGTGACATAACGAACCTGGGGGGTTCCTTTTGGTAACAGTACATTGCCCTCAGCCTCCCCCTTGGCCCCTTTTGTTCGGTAACAATTTCACAGGAGTGAGGGAAAGAGACTATCATACTGCAAAGACTTAGGTATAAGTCCTCTTTTTGTTTATATATAACTTATAATCACTCCAAAGCCTCTATTCAAATAGTAAACTTCCTTGTAAAACTCATATAATTCTAGGTGTCTTTCTTTTCTATCAAAACATGGGTAATACATACGCATGCTTCCTAAGATTCCCAATCCAGCCATCAGCAGAAGGCACAGAAGAATAAGAGCCAAGTCTCTTTTATGCAACCCATGGGAAGGAGCAGAAGGTGCTGTGGAAAGCAAAATTGGCAAAGAGTACAGGAAATGGCATACATTTGCATTTGATTGATTGATTGATCCATTCATTCAGGTTTCATTTTCTGTCTTAATATATACATGGTAAAGTAATGAAACTCAAGGACATATTAAAATACTTTTGTTTAATATGTCAAGAAATAGTCAAAAACATTGTTTTAACTTTTTTGCATTAAACTGGTTTTCAAGAAGAGTTGTCAATTGGTAGGCTGATTTAAGAAACACAGGCAAAAAAAGAGTTTAAACAAGAAAAGTAAGTAACCCAATCATTCTGGACATGGTACATCTTTTCCATAGAAACTGGAGGAACTGAGCACGAGGCAGGTAACAGAAGTCAATCTGAGAATTCCCTTGTCAGAGCGGACAACTGTGGGATGTCAAAGATCTCAAAGAAAATAATTTCAGTTACTTATGTTTTCCCCAGAAAATCATGTCCGTGGAACGTAAGTGGTAGGCTGTCCCTTTCGATGTCTCTGAATGTCCTTATGAAGCTATGTCATTTCCTCCTTAAATCTGGTTTATTGTTTTTAACAACAAACTTCTGTTGATCGTTTTCTTTTTACTAAAGAGTAAAGCCCAAAGCAATTTCCTTAATTTAAAAAAACATGATTTGTGAACTTTATGATAATTATCATACTTAAATTAAAAATTAAAGAGGAGATATTACAACTGAAACCACAGAAATACAAGATCATAAGAGACTGCTGTGAACAATTAGTTACATGCAAACAAAATTGGATAACCAAAAAAAGAATAAATTCCTAAAAGTGTATAGCTCACCAAGATTTAATCATAATTAAGTAGAAAATTTCAATAGATTTATTACTTGTAAGAAGGTTGAATCAGCAATCAAAAATCTCTCAACAAACAAAAGTCCAGGACCAGACAACTTTACTGGAAAATTTTACCAATATTCAAAGCAAAATTAACACCAATATTTCTCAAAATCTTCCAAAAATAAATTTTGAAATTTTTATTTCAAAAAATAAAATAAGAGGGAACACTTCCAAACTCACTTAAAAGGCCAACATTACCTTGATACCAAAAGCAGACAAGGATACTAAAAGAAAAGAAAATTACTGACTAGTATTCCTTATGAATGAAGATGAAAAAAATCATGAACAAAATATTAGCAAACTGAATTAAACAATAATTCCAAAAATTATATACCCTGATCAAATGGAGTTTATTCCAGGTATGCAAAGATGGTTCAACGTCCACACATCAGTCAGTGTGATACACCACATTAACAGAAAAAGGATAAAAATCATATGATCTTCTCAAAAGATGCAGAAAAAGTATACTACAAACTTCAACCTCAATTTATAATAAAACTCAACAAAGTGTGTATAAAAATAATATACCTCAACATAATAAAGACCGTATATGTTAAGCCCATAGCTAATATCATACTCACTGGTAAAAAGCTAAATGCTTTTCCTCTAAAATCAGGAACAAGATAAGGATGCTCAGTCTTGCCACTTTTTATTCAACATAGTTTTGGAAGCCCTAGCCACCCAAATTGGGAAATAAAAAGTACAACTGTCACTATTTGCAGATGATATGATATTATGTATAGAAAACCCTAATCCCTAAAAAAAAAAAAAAAAACTGTCAGAACTAGTAAACAAATTCAGTGAAGTTGCAGGATACAAATTGAATACACAAAAATCTATTGCATTTCTATACACTAATAATGAACTATCTGAAAGACATATTAAGATAAAAATCCCACTTACCATGGCATCAACAAAGAATAAAACATCTGAAAATAAATTTAACCAAGGAGGTGAAAACCTGTATATCGGAGACCACAGTACATTAAGGAAAGAACTTATATGAGAACACAAATTAATGGAAAGATTCATGCTCATGGGTTGAAGTAATAATTGTTAAAACATCTGTGCTACTCAAGCAATACATAGAATCAGTGCAATTTTTACTAAAATTCTAGTTGTATTTTTCTCAGAAATATATCAAACAATGCTAAAATTTGTATAGAACCATAAAAAGCCATGAATAGCCAAAGCAATCAATCTTTGGAAAGAAGAACAAAGCTGGAGACGTCGCATTCTCTCATTTCAAAGCACAGTTGAAGTGTTTCAGAGAAAAAAACACAGTAGTACCTTGAAAGTATAAATACAAGATAGTAAGGGTAGATATTACATAATATAAAGTTCACATTACACAATATAGACTTTAAGGTAGATAATGAGAAAAGTAGACAAAACTCAGTAGTGAATAAGGCATGATTTCAAGTTTCCTAGAGAGTCAAAGAATTTCCAAAGTGGAAATTTAGGATAAGACAGATTAGTAGAATAGGAGATGAGAATGAATGTATTAGGAAATAAAAAAATATAATTGTATGTTAAATTAATGTTATATGCATTTTCTTATACTATAAGATGGAGAAATACAAACAAGGAAATTAAGATAGAAAATATTGCAAAATTTTTCATTGTTCCATCTTTAAAAAAATCTGTGTTAAAGGATAATCTAACAAAATTAAGCTGTTTTTCTACCTCAACTTTTACCATGTTGATGATAAACAGATCTAATATCTAACAACAAAATTGTATTCAGAGTAATGTTAGCGTTTAAAAGAATGTTATATTTTGTGGGGAAATAAGAACTTAATAAAATATGAGAACTCTTCTATTACTCCCCTCTCATAATTTCACTATTTCTATAAACTTCTTGAGTTCTCTGTAACTACTGTTTATGTTATGTCTAACCTAAATTCATTGAGTTCAAATATGGATATGCTTGCGCAGATTTTATCCAAAAGGTCAGGAGCCAGGAGGTAGGAACTGTGTATATTAAGAGGAATATGGGATAATAAGAGGAATAAGTAGGATGGAAATTAAAGTATATTTTAGTGAAGTATAAACTGGTAGTCATCATAGGCATTCCATTTATATCATGATTTAAATCAGAATGGAAGAATACAAAGCTTCCAGGCATAGTGTAGTTTTGAATGTTTCATCTTCAAATATTTCTTTGTCTTTTTTCTTCCTTAATCCTTTAATGTGTCCTTTATTTAACTTAAGCTCTTCTATATTTTATTAACTTAGGAAAAGATTGCCAAAAAAGGAGAAGTATTAGGACAATATATGCTTGACTTGGTAGAATAGCAAATAAAATCAAGTATCTCTGACTATCTCTGTCTCTCTCTTGTACACACACACACACACACACAAGCATTTTCTTATAAAAAGGGATATACAAAACTATGACTTTTCTTGGCTTCCTTTCATGGGGAAAAGAAACATTTAACAATCTAGCCGCATAAAAAATAGTATCCTATATATTACCTTGAGTATGATATCAAAAAATAGAAAATTTTTAAATTTTTGAAAGATTGAATGTTCAAGATGCTGATCAATGCCTTAAAAAGACCCTTTATAATAATTTTTTATGAACACTTCTGGTGCCTTTGATAAAAATGAGAAGTTTAGTTAAAATTTCAAGGTGAAGGGTCATTGTCAATTTGTTACTATCCACAGTGCAAGACTACTACACTTACTCTTCTATCACCTTCTATACTACACTTGTACCAGCTTGCAAACCATCCATAGTTCAAAATCTTACCTTTTATACCAACTTGGTCAAACTTCTGCGTATGTTCTATCTTGCTGGAGTCCTGGAATTTTAGATTTGCGTAAGTAACTTCTTCAGACATTGATGATTATAAAAAGAAAGCTTAACAAACTTTAAAAAATGAAGGTAACCTAGCAGTTGGATATTAAACAGCAGTTGTGATTTTGAATTCAGCTTATAAACTGAAGCTGAAACTTAGAAGCTTAAACTTCTGGTTTTTTAAATCCACTGTACCCTCTACCCACAGGTGTTCCAATGAGCTGCTGCCCTATTGCGGCCTCAGATAAGAACAGAGAGCTAGTACATGAGAGAAACCCTTCCTCTTATCTCTTCCCTTTTCTTATGTGTCTTTTCTCTGTGTCTACCAACTACAGAGTAGTTTTCAAAATTGTGTCTGGGTATCATCAGTGTTGTGCAAGGGGTACGAATCACGAGTGCAACATGATGCAGATATAACAGAATTTATTAAGACAAACTTTCAAGCTTGTTTTTATTACTTACTTCTCTAAGTAATAAAAGCAGACACAATCCTCAAACACTCACTACTCCACAGAAATGGCCTGGCACCATGTTCGGCACATGTGCTGGCCAAGGTTCTGACAGATGGGATTCGCCAGCCAGGAAGCTGCACACACACGAAGAGCGCTCCTAGAGAAAGGAGAAGTGTAAGTTCCACCTTACCACTTTGTTACAAAGGTGTAGGCTAGCCGAAAAGAGATAAGGAATACCTAGTTTCTTAGCATCAAGAAATATACTAAGGGACCCCAAGGCCCTGGAACCACGCTAGGGAGTGTGCATACCAAGGTTGGCATGCCAAAGGTCCTAAAAATAGCTGTGCAGGCCAGGAAAGCTGAAATCAACCTTGCTGTCTTTCTGCAGAATGTCTCGTCATTTTGAGCCAGCTCTCAGCTAAGCTACCAAAAGGAGGAAGGAAATGAGTCTCCAGGGTTACGCAGGCATGCTCAAGGGGCAGAGGTTCATTCATTTCTTAATCAAGTATGCAAGGTGGAGGCGGATGTTGTGGGATGATTGTTTTTGAGTACAGTAATTTCTTTCTAATTTTCATTAGTAACTCTACCCTTAAAATTCATATTGGTATTGCCACACCTAAATACCATAAAATAGATAGGCAGGGTTTTTTTTTTACTAAAGAGAATGTATACAGATTTTTTTAAGTATTTAATAAAAAAATAACTGTTTGTTATATATTAGAATAAAAAGTAAAAATAAAATTAAAATTGTCTCTTTCACAAGAGCTACTAAAGAAGAAAAATACAGATTCAAAATAATTAAGAATATGTACAACCAAAATGAAGAAAACTTTAAAACTGTTGAATAAAAGAAAAAATAAAAATAGGAAAACATGCTTCTGGATTACAAGCATCAATATTATAAGAAAAAGTCACCTCTGCTAAATGTATCTAAACATGAATGTCAACTAAATTAAAATGCTAATAGATTTTTCCCCTGGTACACAACCCAGGCACATGCTCTGACTGGGAATAGAACCAGCAACCATTTGGTTTGCAGGCTGGCATTCAATCCACTGAGCCACACCAGCCAGGGCCCAGTTATTTTTTAAAACTCAATTTTCTCCTGTTTTTCAAATATCACACACACACGCACATGCACATGAGCACACACCCCCCCTCTCCCTCTAGCCAGGTAGGGTCTCATCATCAATCCAGTCTGATCTTAATTCTTCTCGTTCATTGAACAAAATGAGTCTAACCAAATTCAACAAAGACTACATTTTCACTATATCCATTAAATATTTCTTGTCTTTTAACTTAACAGGTAAGTAGTTTTTCTGCGATATTTACTTTGAAACAGTATCACAGATACAGAAGCAACAATATTTGCTTAGCTGTTCTCTCTTAGAAGTATTTGATGCCAATGGCTCCTCCTGCCTTCTTAAACATGTTTACCTCTTGGACTCCACCTTGCTGTCACTTGATCCTTAATGAAATTATTTTTAACTTCGATTATGATTTATCTCAGTTCTAGAACTTTTATTTGGCTCTTGAATTATTTCCATGTTGTTGAAATTCTTTATACTTTTCTCTCTTTATTTGAACACACAAATCATTTTTATTTTAAATCTCTTGTCTGATGTTATCTGTGTCTGAAACATTTGGGTTATCAACTAGTGTTTCGCCTTTTGTTCTCTTTCATTTTTCTAAGGCTTCCTCATAATTTTTTATTAAGTGCGAGATATTTTATATAAAAACGTATCTTTCTTCAAAGAAGTTATTTTTTTCTTGCAGGCAGGTAAAATATAAACAGTAAGTCATGACCAATTGGAGTCCTTCAAGTTCTGCCTTCTTAGTTATTTTAGAATTTTGTCCAGCTTTTATAATATCTTTGTAGGAAGTGTCATGCGATATATGTCACAGGTCAATGGCTAAAACTTGAGATCTCACTATTGCTCATTTTTTAAAACCCTACTGAGCATATAAGAGCTAATAGTCAAGCAATACATTCATATCAGTTTTCCTAGGACAACGTTTAGTAGGGGACAATATCATAGATGCAGAAGCAATGGCCGCTGTCTAGCTGTCCTCTCACCTATCCCACTCTGGGACGATGCCCAGCAATCTGGCAGGTCTGGATGTCAGATGCCAGGGAGGAATTCTAGTGTTGTAATGGGTGTTTTAGATGCATGGCTGGGGGAATCAGTCGCTTCTCTGCTGGAAGGATTGAGGATTACATTCTAAACATTTTGGTGATGGCATTACAGCATGGGAAAATCTTGCATCTCTCGTATTCTGCTGCCTCAGCATCTTCGCCACAAAAACCACCAGCTTCACTTCTTACGTCTATAACTGTAATAAGTGTCAGAACCTATCAGCTGAGACCTCCGCGAAGCACACTATCCGCATTGACTGTTTTAGGCACTCAGCTGTAGCCGGTTACTTTGGAAATTTACAGGAGCTAACTCTGCTGTAAATCCTTTTTGATGAGTTAGTTCTTTCCTCTCATTTTAGTCTTGACTCCAAAATGTGGCTGACATTTATTCCTCTCCAGCTGAGCCCCGCTTCAGTGTGTAAGGGCTGCATGTCTGCATCTCTGGAGCATACAAACCCGGGAGGGGAAGACTCGAATTCACTCAGCGTATAGAAAACTGGAAAGAGCGTCATTCCTGTTTTCATGACAAATGCTAGGTAATTTGAAACTTAAAAACTTCTCTTAAACTCAGAAATCTGCAGTCACAGGGCAGTTAACTAAACTGAAAACTAAGGAAAGAAAGGCACCTTCAAGAAGAGACAGACCATGAAAATTTGTTTATCTTGGATGAAAAATAACAACTCGTAAAAACTGTTATAAAAAATTCAGCCAAAGTTTTTAACCAGTTGCTAAAGGCAGTGTGGATTTGCATGAGAGCACAGAACTCTCAGAGCTGCAGATCCAACAGCAAATCTCACCTACTTGAAGGTACTTTACAGACCTCACCGGATGTGGAAGTTGGAGAGCAAGTTAGGAGACTTGAGAAAGTTTCCCTTCTGTTGCAAGCCTGGGGGAGGGGAAGAGCAGTCTTTGCCCAAAAGACACAGAAACCAGCCTGGGAATTTCTCCCTTGTGGAACAAAAGCCTGAAGCCACTGGGGGACAAGCAGCAAACTCACCCTCTCAGGCCACAGGTGAGGGACATGTCAGCTGGAAATGAAATAGAAGTTTCACACTCCTGGGGGAAAGACAGAAACACACCAGGATAGCATTTACACTGGTTTCTAGAAGACCTCTGCTGCATTCAGCTCTGGCTGCTCTCAGTGGTTACTTGCTTGATGTTGCACCCAGTTCCAATCATCCCTTCAGTGTTTTCCACCTTCCAAATAAACTGCTCTCTCTGGATTCCTCAGGGCCTGCTTCCAAGCATCTCATGCTGTCCTTTGTTCCTTCCCTTTTCCAGGTCCTTTGCACCCTTGCAGGGCTAACGATCTGTGTGTCCTTTGCTGGCTGCTCCTGTCCTGGGCCCAGCCCCTGGGCCGTATCACTAACTTGGGGTTCACAGAGAGGTGTAAACAGAAAATTGAGAAAAAAACACACCAAGCTGTGGAACACCTAACAATTTAAAAGATAAAAAAATTTCTTATGACCTGAGTAGGGCTGTCACATAAAACAAAAAAATATCCAGTTAAATTTCAGGTAAAAATGGTTTATTTTTAGTGTATATCTCATGCAAAATTTGTATTTATTATATTTGTAATGTTTTCAGTTAATCTGAAATTCAAATTCAACTGAACATTCTGTATTTTAATTTATTAAATCTGGCCACCCTTTGCATACATTGAGTGAATTGGCTAGAAAAATGAAGACCAATTTGTATAGGTGGCAAAAAAATTCTTTTAGTCAGAAGAAAAGTTTACTCTGACTATTCACTCAAAAGTATACTTTCCGTATACATATTAGCCAATCTATCCATTACCCAATTCCATGCTTTTCATAGAATTTATCAAGTATTACGGCCCAGTTAATGTCTTTCAAATGACTGAAGGGCATCAGAAATTCACTGTGGTTGGTTGGTTATTTAGTTATTTACTTATATCAGGTTCTGGCCTTTACAAGTCACGGAAAGCTTACTAAATAAAACAGGGACACAGCTACTAAGATTTCTGCAGTCAGTTAGCTAGTGAAGGGAACTACATAGCACAAACCTTCTGAACCCAGGCTGTCACAATCCATGGAAAGACATAGTAAAAAACAAGGCCTATGTACTTACACAACAGAATGTTTGGTCCAGTACTGACCAGCTCTGCCTTTGCTTACTTCTAAATGCCACTGCAGATCCAGTGGGGAACAGCACCCACATGCTCCGTGCAGCAGTCGTGGGGTGTGAAATGAATGAAGAGAATGTTGCCAGGCAACCAGCTCAACCCCAGCCCATCAGATCCTTGCACACTGGGCACTGGCTGCGATGGCTATCTTCCGTATTCTTGGTTATTGCACTCAAGGCAGTTGGATTCCAAATTTCACAAAATATAGCTATCAATAATACAATATCAATAATAATTTTTTCCCATTTTCTACTTTGGGTCTAAAACATTCAAAACTGTTTCTGCAATAGCTCATCTCAAGATCCAATCCTGAAAAACCTGAGCAAAATGCAGGGAAAATGACTAGGTCTGTGTAGTGATTTGAAGGTTTAAAAGAAGCAATACATTCTGAGAGATCAGAAGAAATGTTTCCTTATGAAACAGTTAATGAAATAAATAGGAGAAAACTTCAACACAACCATTAGATTCCAGAACATATTGTAATTATTTCAAACGTAATTTGTATGATTGGGATATTTCTTAAGGTTCTGACTCCCTTCCCACCCACCTACCAGGAACTGACATCACCAAGTTTATGGTCAAGGAAGCACCACGCACCCACAACATTCAGCCACGTTAGAAGGGAAGAATGGGTAGACAGGCATCAAAGGACAGGGGAATAGAAGTGAATAATCAAATGTTTTGAAAGGACTGTGGCTCTGCATGTGCACACAGAAATTAACTTGATTCTTTTGTTGTATTAAACTCACTCTGAGACATCACACATCTGGATAGTTTGTTGTCACTACCATCATTTTTGTGGCCCCTTATCATAAAAAGAACAGTATCAGTTCAGAAATTTTATGTCTAGCATAATATCAAAACTGCAAGCTCTTCTATGCAAACTGATACTTCAATTTAAAACCTCTTCCCTCCTCTGACCCAAACTATTTCAGACCTGGAGGCATTCAGAGGACAGGCTGTTCTGCTTGCTTCCTCTTTTCTCCTTACATCAGAGCCCCTACTTAATAGCTGCTGTTTCTGATCCCGCTTGCAGAAGAGAAAGTTGTAGGAAGAAAAAGCACAGATGTGAACTGTTGATGGCTTCCTTACTGAGTCATTTTGTGGTTTTTTCAGAAATCACCTTATCTGACTGCTACTTAGCTCCTGTCAACGATACTTCTCTTGAGCTAATTCCTCCTCAGTTTTGAAGATTGTATCCACACTTACTGTATTATAGTTTCATTGCCTAGAATCCTCTAGGTTACATTTCCTTTTGTTTAAATTGTGGTAAAATATACATAACAAACTTTACCATCTTAATCATTTTTAGAGAAGCAATTCAGTAGTGTTATATACTTTCACATTATTGTACATCCAATCTCCAGAACTCTTTTCATGTTTTAAAACCAAAATTCTATACACATTAAATAGTTCCCCCACCCCCAAATCCTGCTAACCACCATTCTACTTTCTGTCTTTATTATATGACGAGTCCTGGTACCTCATGAAAGTGAGATCACACAGCATTTGTGCTTTTGTGACTGGCTTATTTCACTTAGCATAATGTCCCCAAGGTTCTTCTATGTTGTAACATGTGTCAGAATTTTCTTCCTTTTTAAGTCTGAATAATATTCCGTTGTATGTATATACCACATTTTGTTTATCCATTCATCAATCGATGGATACTTGGGTTGCTTCCATTGCTTAGCTTTGTGAACAGAGTTGTTATGAACATAGGTTTACAAATATTTCTTCAAAACCTGCTTTTAATTCTTTGAGGGTATATCCTTACAAGTAGATTTGGTGGTTCATATAATAATTCCATGTTTGATTGTTTGAGGAAACACAATACTGTTTTCCATGCAGCCGTATCATTTTATATTCCCACCAACAGTGCACAAAGTTTGTGTTTTATCCGTATCCTCATAACATTTCTTATTTTCTGTATTTTGAAAGCGGCTGTCCTAATGCGTATGCTAATGATATTTTACCTCATTGTGGTTTGATTTGTGTTTTCCTAATGATTACTGATATTGAGCATATTTTCATACATGTCTTCTTTGGGGAAATGTCTGTTCAAGTCCTTTCACATTTTTTTAAATTAGGTTGTTTAAATTTTTTTTTCTGCTGCTGACATGTAGGAGTTCTTTATATATTCCGAATTCTAATCCCATATCAGATATATGATTTTCAAATATTCTCTCCCATTCCGTATGTTGCCTTTTCACTCTGTTGATATGCTGTTTGATGCACAGGATTTAAAAAAAATTTTTGATGTAATTTTTATTATTGTTATTTTTACTTTACTATTATTTTTACTTTTGTTGCCTGTGATTCTGGTTACATACCCAAGAAATTATTGCAAAATCCAGCTTCCTGAAGCTTTCCCCATAAGTGTTTTATAGTTTTAGCTCTTACTTTAGGTCTTTGATCTATTTTAAATTAACTTTCATATACAGTATAGGGTAAGAGTTCAACTTGACTTTTTGGCACATAGGTTCCCCAACACCATTATCTGAAAAGAGTGTCCTTTCCCTGGTGAATGATCTTGACCCTATTGTTGAAAATACTGGAGCATATATTTGAGAACTGATTTCTGGGCTATCTATCTTGTTCTATCAGTCTATGTATCTATCTGTCTCAATGCCAGTACTACACTATTTTGATTACTATAGCTTTGTAATAAGTTTTGAAATCAGGAAATGTAAACCATCCACCTTTGTTATTCTTATTCAAAATTGTTTGGGCTATTTGGGATCTCAAGTTTCCATATGAATTTTAGAATGGATTTTTATATTTCTGCAAAAAACACTGGCGGTGTTTGATGAGGACTGCATTAAATCTGCACTGGATACATTTTATAGTCACCTCAACCCAGTTTCCCCAAGTGAGATGCACGTCAGGTTTCACTTTGTGATTGGTGGAAGTAGGTTAACTCCCTTGCAGCCCTTTATCACTATTCTCTGTCAACTTCAGGTTTCTCCACAAGTAGTCTTCAGACTTCTGTAGGCAGGGTCAGAAAATGGTCATTCCATTCAAACTACTACCCCATTCAAACTCTGGGGAACATATTTGTTATCCATTGAGTGGCCCCTTCAGAGCTCTTCTCACTTGTTTGGAGATGAGTGTGAAACAGTTTCCCTCCCTCACTGTGGATCACTGAAGTGATACACAGTGTAATGAAACTCTTTCCAACTACATTCCCCTTTTGTACTTTTTTACTTAAATATCTTTGTACTCATATGGAGAATCATCATTTCATGTACGTCAACTTGATTTTACACATCTTAGCAACTCCTGCATAGGTGATAGAGCACCTGGCTGCAAAGGCACTTAGGATTTATGAATTATTAACCTTTGATACCTCAGCTGAAACTGAACTTTATGATTTTATTATAGTTTGTATGAGGAGAATTGGTACTACCTCTTTCTTTTTGTCTTGAAATTAGTAAGTAACCACTGACATACACACATATTTTTTAAAGCTTTTGGCAGTAATACCACATCAAATAATATTGGTTGCATATCCCAATACATTCTTCTTTTCCATATTTAAATAGAGTCCTGTCTTGGGTTGGGGTTGTGTGTTGTATATTCTCCCTTCTATGAATTAATATAATGATTGATTTGATTCAATAATAGATATCTATTTAACTTGTGTTACATACAGAAACTCTATACTTCTATTCCTCTCCTACCACATTGTTTTAAATTACAGTGTTCTAAAAAATATTAGTTATACTGGTTTTCTATTCCCTATATTTTTGAGGGAGAGTAAAAGAGTTTTCAATGTTTCAACAAAAATTTTTAAAGGCTAAGGAACAATCATAGTTTTTCCTTTTGATTATTAAAATAATATGGCATGGTTTTAGCTTGTACAGTCATTTTTATCATCCTGCTTTATTTTGCAAAGTGAGAACTCCCTGTATATGAAATGAACCCTCTTCATTCAAGTACTGTGGAAACATCCAAGAACAATGAATTTGATTCCCCCAAATATCCCTAAGCAGTCCACAGGTAAAATTAGAACTCAAAAGTTAACAACAGAAAAACTTATTTTAAAAAAATGTAGGGGGATTGGCAGAGCCATTTTGTGGTGCTGGAGTCTTCACGGTACACAAGCCAATACTCATATGCTGTAAAATTGTCTCTATGTGAGATTTTAAGGAGACTACATAAAAGCATCAACAGTGGAGAGTGTGGGCCTCTGGTTCTCTGCTTTGAGTAGTTCCCAGGTGGGAGGCTAGCAGGAGCCAATCAGAGGTTGAATTCTCAGAGTCCTCAAGGTGCTCCAGCCAATCTCAGGCCACGGAGCCATAACCACTGGGGCAAGGGGACGACTGTTGCCTGCTTGGTAGTCGTTACTGCCCCAGCCTGTTAAAATGTCAGAGGAAATGGCGGTTGACATCTGCTGTCCGCGAGCGCTTCTGGCCCAAGTCCAGTCGCGGGCCTGAGTGGAGGGTGCTAGATTCGTGCGCCATTTCCACTTCAGTCTTGCGAACCCTGCCTCCTGAAAAACTACTGCCTGTGTTTCCTGCAGTGCGTACCAAATACAATCAGCAATTTGCAATTCAGCCCCAGGATTATCTCAGTGGCTGTGACCACAGATGAACTTCTCCGTGAGTGCAAAGGAGACGGAGAAAACAGCGACCAAAAATCCAAATGAGACAGAGGCTGTGGAGGAGGAGGCCAAGAGGCCAGGTAAAGGAGAAGCGGAGCTCAGCCATGAAGACAGGAACTAAGCCTCATATTATCATCCTAGCATCTTTCCTTGATCCCAGTTTGCGCCTTCAACATTATTTTAAAATATAGAACATTCATAATATAGCCCTTAAATACACCTCCACCCCTACTCCTACCCCAGTTTGGATAAGGCAGTCTTTTATTAAGAAGTCCCAGGACGACATTGGTTTTCTGTTCTGAAAGCGGAGCAGAAGACAGAGTAACTTAGTTCTCAGAAGTGGCACCAAAAAGTGAAGCCAATGGAATCGGAGGCTGTTGCTGCTGAAAATGTAGCCCTTCATACCCTTTCTTACTTTCCTGATACATTAATTACTGGGTTGTAAACAGAACATGGAGAAGACAGAGGAAGATATAAACATTACTGGGGTTTTTGATTTGTGTGCTTTTCCATAGAAGGTAAACAATGACGTGTCTTTTCCCTAGGTATAGTATCGAAGAAAATGCTAGTCATAACAAGTGTAGTATGTGGAGGCATCGCCTTTCTTCTTTGGGCAATGTTAGGATTTCCTAGAAAATGTAAGTAACAATTTCTGCTACAAAATTAATGATATTATTACTGATTCTGACTTATACCAAGAACTAGACTTTCCATCCCTTGCACTGAACATTGGAACAGAAAATATTCTCCCATCCAGAGTGTCAGTGTCTCTTCAAATTTTGTCTCTTGCTTTGCCTTCTAGAATGATTATTCTTTCAATAAATATCTACTGAACTTCAGGCAAGTATTATACCAGGTGATGATGATACCAAAACAAAAAAATGGGGTTTCTGGCCTCAAGGTAATTCATCTATATCTAAAAAGCAAGCATATCAGCAAATAGTAGTAACACAATCAAATAAATACAAATACCATGTGTCCAAATTGAAGCAAAAGAGGAGATTATAAGTTTGCTCATGGTAGTCAGGTAATGCTTTATGAAGAGAAAAGTATTTTTGTTGAATCTTAACATCAAGTAGGCATTTTTCAGAGCACTTCAGATGAGAGAAAGAACATGAATGTCGGAGGATCACACCAGTTGTAGTCATGATAATTACGATAGGGTTAAAAAGAAGTGGGGTGGGGACTAACAATTGTATTATATTTCCCTAGTGCATTAACACTTGCACTCTCACACATAATTATTTTACACTTTCTCTTTTCTCTCCAAAACTTGAATGCCTCTATCCTCATCTTCACTCTCAAATCTATACCTTTGCTTCCAATTTTACTTCAGAAATTATAGCAATTAGTAGAAAACTTTTAAATACTTTCTTTTTTAATATTTTTTTATTTTAATTGTTGTTGCAGTACAATTTTCTATCTTTTACTCCCATCCCAACCCACCCATCCAGCCCTCCCCTCCTCCCTCCCATTTCCAGCCACCCCTAGTTTTTATCTATATGTCCTTTATACTTCTTCCTGTAAATCCTTCCCCTTTTCCCCTGAAATTCCCTCTCCTCTCCCCTCTGAACACTGTCAGACTGTTCTCCATTTCAGTGTCTTTGGCTATACTTTGCTTGTCCTAAAGAACAGGGCAGAGAAACAAGCAAAGTAAATACTTTCTTTATCACGCCTACTTACTTACCTCCACCTCTGTCTGTTTAGACTCCTCATATTATTGACGAAGTGTTCATGTTCTACACTAAATCCTATAGCCTTTCACCTGAACGGGAATGTTACTTTAGTAATTCTCTTTTCTTTGTCCTACATAATCAGTTTGTGTGTGTGTGTTTAATGAAAACATCCCTTCAGCCATACAATATGGTAGTGTATATCCTACCTAAAAATCATTAGAGCTCCTTTAGTTTCCAATATATTTATTTTCTACTGTACAGCAACTACCTTGAAAATTTTTCTTTCCTTTTTTTTCCTAATTTTTATCTTTCCATTTTTTGTTATGTCTGATCAAGCTGTCGCTTCCTCTTTTTCCACCCAATTTGTCTTTCAAGTTCATTAGTCACTTCCATGTTGCTAAAGACAGTGATCCTCTCACAATCTTCATTTTACTGGACCTATTTGTATCAATCAACCCTCTCTCTTCCTGGAAATAATTTGTTCATTTGGCTTCCCAAATACCGTTCTCTCATGGCTTGCTTCCTATCTAACTCGTCACTCTTTCCAGGTTTCCTTTGCTTGTTCTTTCTTTTCTCCCTGACCTCTTAGTGTTGGTGTGCTCCAGGGGTCAATCCCTGAAAAACCTCCCTCTTTATCTACCCGTACATCCTTGGCCCTCTGAACCAGGCTTGCAAACTTCAAATGCTGCATAAACACTGATGACCTCCAAATACCCATCTCCAAATACACATCTCCAATCTGTCTTGTCCGTGAATTCCAAATTTCTACTCGATTGTCAAATATCTCAAACTTAATCGTCCAAGTTGAAATCCTAATATACCTCTTTCCCATAACCTCTTTTATCTGTGGTTCGCCTCACCTCAGGAAATAGCAGTTTTATTTTTCCAATTTTTAGGCCCGAAACCTTATGGTCATGTTTTGATTCTTTTCACCCCCATCAAACCCAAGTATAAACAGCAAATTCTGCCTAGTCTTTCCAAATATAATCCGAATCTGAGTACTTTTCACCACCTCTATTACCACTCTGTTCCTAGCCAACATCCTTTCCTTACTAAATGTTTCTCCCTTTTCTACCCTTGACCTTCTAGAGCAACATTTTCCAGTAAAAATATAATGTTAGCTATAAATGTCATTCATATTTTAGAAACCACATTTAAAAAGTAAAAAGAAACTAATGAAAAATGTTTTTATTGTATTTTTAATTAACCCAGTATAATCAATATAGTATTTCACCATATAACAAATATAAAATTACTATTGAGATTTTTACATTCATTTTTGGTACTAAGTTTTTGACATTTAGCATATACTTTATACTTATAGGATATCTAGATTTGAACTAGCTATATTTCCAGTGCTCAACAGCTATATGTGGCTAGTGGTTACCATACTGGACAGTACAGTTCTAGAATATATTTTTTAAAAAATTTTTTAAACAAATCAGATCTATTCAAAATGCTGCCATGTTTTATTTACTTGGAATAATTCCAAAAGCCTGCAAATAGCCTACAAGGCTGTATTGGATCCAGTCACCCAGTTACCTTTGTGATGCCATCTTCTACTACTTGCCTCGTCTTCAGTCGTATAGGCATCCTCACTATTTTGTGAATAAGCCAGACACATTCACCTTGGTCCTTATCTCTTCTCTTTCCTTGCAAAGAGCTTTCCCTGGGCATGCTAATGCCTCACTAGCTCACTGACTTCAAGACATTAGTGCATTTCACCTTCTCATTGCACCCTATCCTGACTATAGCATTAAAATTGCAACTCTCTCCACAAACAATCCCAATCCTCTTTACTCTGATCTATTTTATGACCAACTAATAATTTCCTAGACACATAAGTCCCATAGAACAAAGAGTTTTGTACGTTATGTACACTGTTGTATTCCTAGAGTTACAAAAGTATCTGACACATAATAAAAACTCATCTAATAGTTGACAAATGAATGAAGGAGAGAAGTTGGCTTTCTGGTAACTCAAGTTCTAAACCAACTACTTGATTTTTGTGCGAGCTATTTATTTAAACTTTACATTTTTTAATCACTTTGAACTTGATGCTTTTAATTAATTTTGCTGGCCTGATTGTTCCACAAAGTTTTTGTACCAGTCCCACACTGCTGATTTATTGACCATCTGAAGGTCTTCCCATTGATAGGCTTAACTATTAACCAGTAATTCATTTCAACTGTGGGTAGGAGGTATTCTTTTGGCAAACCTTGTTTTTCTCAGGGTTGTACCTTAACAAGTAACTTAATTTATGTAGTTGCAGAAGTAGGAGAGTAAAAAGTAGAGAGTAAAAGCTAGTAAAATTTCAACATATTTTGTTCCATTGTCTTGTGTTTAAAGACAAAAAAAAACAACTTCAACTTCTGGGGAAATGCAGTTCTAGAAACACGGTCTAATTTCAGTTAAGTCAGTGAAAGGGAGTCAGCCCCCTGAAGTTATGCATATAGAATATTGGTTTATTTACAGCGAGACATGTCCCAGATGCCATAGTAATTTATAAGCAAAGAAGTAGATAAATAGACAAAATGACAGTAGTATGAAGAAACTGAGAAGGAAAGTGGCTAAAAAAGTTTGTGTTCCTGGAAAGTTGTTTATTTGTTTATTATTGCTATCTTTAATTATGCAAAGATATGAAGCTTTCAATTATGATTTTAATGGTTTATTCTTGATCTTTAATTTTTTTGAGTGATGTTTAAAGTTAAACCATTTGAATCGAATATGGAAAAAAACATTTTTTTCAATCTGAAATATATGATAATCTTTTCCTCTAAAGGTTAAACTCTGTTTTTTCTCTTACACTTAATTCATTTTTTTTCTCTATCACTGTTAATTTTAGTTAAAAATTCAAATAACTTGGAAGAAACCAGTTGCAGTCTGGATGCAGTTGTGTGTCCAAAAAGCTGGCATCGAATCTATAATAGATGCTTCTTTGAATCTGAACAAACAGCAACTTGGAAAAGTGGCCAGGCAAACTGTATGGCCCATCATGGATCTCTGCTCATATTCAGCTACCAGAATGAAGTGGTTAGATGTTTTTTCTTTGCAATATAAGTTTCATTTAATTTATTGAGCTACTGTATATCAGGTATACTTTAAGGGTATGATATATCATTCAGCAAAACAAAGACCTTTGCATGTATGGAGCTTACATCCCAAGGGAAGGACAGGGAATAAAAAAATAATCACAATAAATCAGTAACTTATATAGTATATTATAAGTTAGTAAATTTTATGCAAACATATGTATTTATTCTTTAAGTGGTATGGTGAATGTTCCACATGGGTAGACTGTAAGAAATAGAGTCTTTTTCAATTTGAGATAATGTCACTTGAGCAAAAATGTGAAGTCTATGAGGGAGTTAGTCAAGGGAGTCCAGGGGATAAATGTCTCAGGAAGAGGAAACAGCCACAACACAGGCATTAAGGTAAGTATATGCCTTCAAGGAATAGAACAGAGACAGCCAGTCAGTGTGCCTAAAATAAGGGAGTGAGTGAGGGATATGGATCATTAAGATTTTGTAGACAATTATAAAGATTGGGTTTTACTCCAAAGAAAGTAGGGAGATATTGCAGAATTATGAACAGAAGTATGACATGATCTGACTTAAGTTTTAAAAAGTTGTTTTCTTTGCTCTGGTGGACTTAGTCAGTGGCAAATATAAAAGCACAATGTTGTTATAAGACTTGCAATAACCATAACAAGAAAATAATGTGCTCAAAGAAAGATCATAGCTTTGGAAATAGTGAGAGTGAGAAAATGAGAAGAGATCCATTATAGCACTCTGTATTTTGTAAAAGGGCTTTTTGAGTTACTACCTGGGGACTTCTTCGTATTGGATTGGACTGAAAAAGCACAATGCAAGTGAACACTGGATGTGGGCAAATGGAAATGCATTAAGCAATAGGTAAGCCTTAAAACATTTATTTGTTATTAAACATGTTAAGCATGGTAAAGATTCTGACTCTATAATCAGCTACTTCCACAGTTTCTCCCATACCTTGTCCCAAAAAGGCCCTCAACAAATCGATGCCGCAGAGAACCTTCAGACAAATATATGGTCTTTAGCGAGGGTTTAGCATCAAATACCAATATTTACATCCATATAGTAAGCAGGACTATACCATGTGTGAACCACGGGTATTCCTGTCATCCCAGACTACATGAAAGTGTAAGTAGTTTGGTCCTTGCCTCTTTCCACTTGTACTTTGCCTTTTGTTTTCTGTTGCTTTAGACTCTCATTGACAGGGGAGTCAGGAAATATATTCAAGCCTACACTTACTTCACCCATTGGTGACCTGAAATGGAAGAGAATAAGTGAGAAATAGAAAATGTTTGTTCCTCTTGATTTTTATTTAAAATTTGAGAACTTCTCTGTGTTCCTTAGCTTGAGGAACTGATTGTATCCTTAGACTGAATTTTTTTTGTTGAGACTTAAAATGTTCCCTGACTTCAGGGAAGAGAAAGCAACAAGAAGGATACCGTGTTCCCTGTGGGGGGGTGGGGGGAAGGGCCACTAGCAACCCTTTATGGAACACCTGCTACAGACAGGCACTGTCCTAGATCTATGGCAATCTGTGCTCGGTATTGTATGAGGTATAGATGACGTAAAAAGAGCACAAGGTGTTTTATGATATTTCCTAGATCATAAAACAGCATAAATTTAGAAAAACTTCTGTCACCATTGTGTTTATGATGAATTTGGAGTGGAAATACACAATGATTTGAAGGTAAAAATATAGTTGGTAATTAAATTTTCAACTTTGAAAATGTAAGAAAAGTACAACAAAGTTTCTGACTACAAAACCTGACACATGGTATTTTCTTGAGAGAAAATGTTGACAGCTTAACATATATTACATGTAGTTCACTTAAAAATTGGGGAGGGAGGTGGGGAGGGACGGGTGGGTGGGCTAGGGTGGTAGTAAAGGACAGAAAACTGTACTTGAAGAATGATTAAAATAAAATTTTAAAAAATTGAGAGAGATGTAAAAGAGCTTTAAGTTGCTTAAAGTCGGTGTGTTAATTTGCTTGGGCTACTGTAATACCACAGACTAGGTATCTTAAACAACATTCTGGAGATTAGAGTTCCCAGACCAAGGTGTCAGTTGGGTTGATTTCTTCTATCGCCTCTCTCCTTGGCTTGTAAATGGCCATCTTTTCTCTTTGTGTCTTCACGTGGTCTTCCTTCTAGATATGCCTATTTGTGTTGAATTTTTTTTTTCTTACAAGGACACCAGTCATATTGAATTGACGTCATTTAACTTAATCACCTTTGCAAACACTTAGTCTTCTAATAGAGTTACATTCTGAGCTACTGCGACTTAGGTCTATAACATAAATTTTGAGGGGTCATGATTCAGTCAATAAGAGCTAGTGAGTTCTCAGTTGGCACTAAAGAATGCATAGGCACAGAAATACACGTACAATTTGAAAACAGGGATCATAAAATTTTGAAGTGAAAAACCTACACTAAGTGCTACAAATTTCCCCAAAAAAGAAGTGCTGAAAACATTTTAATTACCATACAATCAGAAATTCATGATTTGCCATTCTATTTTTCTTTTCCTCATTTTGAATATTTAATTTCCTATGTTTATATATGACTTGAAATATGAGTGAAGAAATTCTTTCTAGATATTTCATTTATAATTATTTATATGTATCATAAGCACTCAAGTTCAAAATACCTATTTTATTATGGTGATGTTTGCAAAGAGTGGACAAGCGGACGCCTGTTTGAGCCTAGACCAATATGTTTAGTATGTGACGGGTGGTCAGTGAAATATCAGTTATACTCTCCCTCTATATAACCTTTACACAGCAAATTAATTTATTACTTTTTATTTGAAAATATAAAGAGAAGAATATAATCAACAAAATGATTTCCAATGTTTAAAACAGAACAAAGTTCCAGGACTGTCTCGAGTGTGGAGGCAGTAACGTTCCCTAGTGTTTGTTCCTTCCCCCCACTGCGGTCCAAGTTAGAGTTCGAAGACCGGTATGAGAGCAGCTCATTTCACTCCCTCTGTGCTCTCCACTTTGCTCATTTAGAAACATGGTCACCAAAGTTTCCAGTATGTATTTTAGGCTATGCCTAGTTATTTTTCATGAGGTTCAGTAAAAAATCTGTTTTGTTCCAGGTTCACCATTGAAGGAAGTGGAGAGTGTGCCTTCATTTTTAAGAATGGCATAGGTAGTGCCAATTGTGATGATGAAAAATTCTATATATGCAGCAAAAAAGGCCTTTGTCCCTAGATAAAGAGTTTCCCCATAGAAGAAAAATTAAAGAAAACCTTCCTTTTTATGTATTATAAATTCATATACATTGTCCCTCCTATCAAACATATGTTTTAAGTTCACCAATAAAATTTTAAATGATTTTTATCTTTATTTAAATACATAACTAACAAACCAAGAAACTAACCTGAGATTTGAATCTTTCTAGAATGAGGATAAGGACTTCTGTTTTGTCAATGAATATCTCTCAGGCACTCAGAACAATGTCCAGCACATGTTAGACACTCTATAGGTGGTAAAACAAACAAACAAACAAACAAGAAATGAATGTGTGCATATATGTGTTTACAACTTACACTAGACCACATCAGTTGGTGCATCTAAACCTATGGGTGTAATGGTGCTCTTGGTCATAACTGATATTAAATCAGCATGTCTCAGCGAAACAGATTGGAGGGTAAAAAGAGGGAGGAAAAGATACGTTTACTTATCCAAAATTCAATTACGTCTGCCTAAAGGAGATAAAGAAGATGAAACATAAGTGAACATTAATGGTCCACTCAGCCTTGAGCGGATATGTAACTTAGTTAGGATTTGGAAAGGAGGCCTCTGGAGAAATATTCAGAAATTAATTAGGGTTTTTTTTTTGTATTTTGCATCATGATCAAAATGGTAAATTTGGCTTTATTAAAATGAAATATTTTTACCATTCCGCATAAACTGAGAAAAATGAGAAGTTAAGCCACAGGCTGAAAGACAATATTCATAAAACATATATAGGGTGAGGTATTTGTATCTAAAATACATAATAACCTCATACAACTAAATAAGAGATTAATAACTCAGTTAAAAATGGGCAAAGTATTAAACATTTCATCAAAGGAGATATCCAAATGACAAATAAGAACATAAAAGACGCATAACACAATCATTAGAGAAATTTAAACTAAAACTATATGAGAGATCAACATACTTCTATTAAAGCAACTAGAAAAGAATCTAACAGTGTTGCAGAGTGGTGGGGCGCCTGAAAGCTTACACACATTGCTGATGGGATCTGGGAATTATGTGCCCATTTGAAAACCAGTTTGACAATATGAGTAGACACTTGCCTCATGATGCAGAAATCCCATTTCTGAGAATTTATCCAAGAGAAATGAAACATATGCCCATGGAAAGACTTGTTGTGAAATGTGCAAAGCAGACTCATAATAGTCAAACACAGAAAATAGAAGTCTATCATCAGATTGGTGGATAATATGTGATATAAATAAAAAATGAGAATACTACTCAGTAAGAAAATAGAAAGCACTTGTAACTTATGCAGAACTTGGATGAATTTCAAAAACATTAAAAGTGAAATAAGCCAGACACAAACACTATGTATTATTCCATTAATATGAAATTTTATGAAAGGTGGAACTATATTGGCATAAAGCAAGTGAATTTTTTGCTAACAGCCAGGTAAAATATAATATTTTACACATACAGAAGAACTTGTAGCCTTAGGTATGTGTTATATGAGAAATCTTTAAGGTACATTTTTAAAAAAATGAGGTACAAAATGATGTGCATGTGTTAACATTTAAATAATAAAAATGTATACACCTCTATGTGAGCATATCTATAATTTCATTTTTATTTATTTCATTTAATGTTCTGAAATACATATGATTATATATATCTCCCTTTAAAATTTACGGAACCTGAACCCAAAATACAAATTGAGGCTCACATCTCCTGGTTTAAATATTCATATTAATAATTAAAATAATCATAATTTTATACTCTCTTCTATACAGATAAATATAACTCCATAACCATGACATTAAAAATAGGTAAAAAGAACATAGGAGTATTGACAGGAAATGTCTTCTTTCTTTTCAGCTAAGCAGGAAATCAAGATATGCTTTCTGTATAAAACAAGAATTAGACTTTCAGTGTGCTGTTTAAAATTATAGAGGTGACCATTTGGAAAACATATATATATATATGTATATAAATGAATTGTATAGAATTGGATAAGGAGAAGAAGGGTTGATGTTTCCACTCATCTTCAGTTATCAATAAGGAACTTTAACAGTCAATATATGAAGACTAACATAGTGTATTGTTACTTTATTAATCACTAGAAAAACTAAGAAGCATATCACGAGTTCAGCCTTCATTCTATTTTTGATTGTTTATTTTATTTTAAACACATTTTATTTCATGGACAATTTTTGAAACAAAACTTTCAAAAAATAAAGCAAAACAAATTGCCAGTTTTTTTAGATACCCTACCAGTTAATAAAATATGGTCTTCCTGTTGGTGCATTTTGTGATAAAAGGTTGGTAGACTTCTGTTCCAGTATGAGCCCAACCCAGATAGCGTTGCATCAGATTACCACTAACCAATAACAAAGCACAGAGCAAAATACCTACAAAGTCAGCCAAGAAAAACCACAAGTAGGCTAAACATATTTAAATTCAACAGATGGGAGTATAAGCAAAATTACATGTATAGATTACTGAAGAAAAAATAATGTATTTATAAAGAAGTTTTGATATATGCATTAAATCAATGTTTATTGAGAATCTGGAATATAGAAAATATCCTAAACATCTCTGTTTCTGGACTTACCATAACTATTCTTCCCTGAAGTTAGAGTGGGCAGTCTGATTTGTTGTTATTTCAGAAACTGAAGTGGACCAAATAGTCCATAGTTTTGAAGTGTAACCAAGTAATTCACAGCATTCTGATGAGTCACCAGGTGGTAGGAATACAATGTGAGTATTCAATTACCTCTGTCACGCTTGGGGAAAAACAAACAACAACAACAAAAGCAGTAACTGCAATGCAAAATGCAAGGTGATTTAATAGATGTGTATGAGAGATTATCAAGGAGCCTGTGGGGGAGAAAAGTTTCTAAAGTTTATTGAAGACCTACAGAGCCCTTTCGTTTCCAGTGTACATTTTATGTCATCTCATTTAAGAGCCTTCCAGATAGAATGGGAAAGTTATGTATTTCTGCAAGAGCGATAAAGAATATTCAATAAATAGAATTCATGTAAATTTCCAGAAGTTATAAACACCAGCAAATTATAGATCCAAGTTTAAATCAGGTCATCTGATTCCAAAAATGGCTCTTTCCAAAAGTCCACAAGGCATGGATCAACCATACTGAAGGTACCCAGGCCTCTACAGTTATTGAGCAAAACTTAGGGGATGTTCTGTATTCCCCATATATAATTTTACAGAAATAAATGGATGGATGGCTCTATGGTACACAGCAAGCAAGAAGTCTGCAGAGATTTTTGGTTGTCAGATTTGGGCATGTATATATATATATATATATATATATATATATATTCAAATTCAGAGAGAAATTCTGACTCTCACCAGGAAGGTGGGTCAGTGATCTGACTAATTTCTGAATTGAAAATGTAAAATTTTTAAAACATAATACAGCTTCATGCACAAAATGATCTGTGAGGGATGTGAAATAGAACTCTATTTTAGCTCACATATATGCTGTAATTCGTAAACAGATTTTAAAGTGATAAAGTGTCCCTGATTATGTGGATAGAGAGACAGACGAACAGGCAAGCAGATGGAGATACATTTGACACAAATGCCAGGCATCATCATTCTAAGCATTTTCCATGTAGTATCATATTTGATCATTAACATTCCTACAAGGGAAGGACAGTTTTGCTCTCAATATTACAGAAAAAAACTGAGCAACAGAGAGTTTAGGCAACTTTCTGAAAGTCACACAGTCAATTCATTTGAACCTGTACAGAGTGAATATGTGCATGTATAATTATTATTTAGGATTTGTGTATGCACTTTCTATAGAAATGAGAAATGAGAGAATTCCAAAAAACAGTATAGAGTGCTACAATAACATGAATTCTACACTCCACGTGGTAGCACATGATAAGCAATGTAACATGTTTTTTCTTGTCTGAGAATAAAAATATTTTGCTAATTTAATGATACTCCTCTTATGGATGAGTCAACTTTTCTTTCCCTAAACAAGTCTGTCTAGTATTCTCTCTTACCAAAGCAAGTATGAATTTGTTCATACTCTCTATGGTTTATCACATTTGCCATGATCAACCCAGAACTACATGACAGCAGGCATGACAGTAAGTTTCAGTGGGTGAGTGAAAATAAGGAAGAAGAAATTTAAAAAAACAACAACCACCAGAGGACAGCTTGAGAAGGCTGACTTATTTACCTACAGAGGAAAATTACTAAAGTAAGTGAAGTGGGGAGAAGCATTTCTGTAAAGTACTATAAGATTTAGGAGAAATGTGGAGTATTATATCTGCAAGAGAGGGCATGAGTTTGTGCATATGAAGACATTTGGTGTAAATTTTATAGTATGTGTATTGTATCCCAATATAAATGTTTTTTTAAATGTACTTCTATAGAAAAGGAAGAAGCTGGTGGCCACAATTTTGCCCCATCCTGTAACGAGGAATGTTTTCCCTGTCTCAGCCTGCCCAGACCAAGGATTGGTAGAAATAGCTAACATCTGGCAAACATGAATAAAGATATATCTAAATAATCGAGAACATGCCCTCTCTTGCAGAATTTTTGGAGCAAGATGGAGAGTACAAGCATTACCTGTTGCCAGAGGCTGTGGTGATTCTGTGGTGTCACAGCAAAAGTAGTTTAGGGACACTGGCAAAGAGGAGTTTAGCAACAGTGACAAGACTGGAGTGAAAAGTGACAAGTGATACTACACTCTCAGAGAGGCAGAGAGCGGGCTGGCTACAGGGTCCTTGCTAAGACTGAACGTATTTCCTTGGGTTTGGGGGAAGGAGAAGGCTTTCTTTCAAACTATCCAATCTCCTTCTTGGCATGTCCTGGGTCTGTGCTGGTGCCTTCCCTCTCTCCAATCTGTTTCCTAGACTTTCCCAGGTTAGTGCCCTTCCCCTTTTCAAGGAGCCATTTTGGCTTCTGCTGCTCTTGCTTCAAGGTTCTGAGTCATCTTTCTGGGCTTCTACTGTGCGTGTGCTCAGCAGGAGATATCTTAGGTAACTTTTTCTTTCTCTCCCAGGTAACCGGAGCAGCAGTTTGCGTTACCCTCTGGGTGGCTGTGAGGTTGTCTTTCCTGCCAAGGTGACGAAGTAGGATGTAGTCCGGAACAATGGGTGAGTGTGAAACTGCTGTTTCTCAACGTAATCAGGCCTTGTCTGCTCCCTTCTCTGTGGGGAACAACTGACTGCCTGTTCCGACATTACCACTTCATTATCTGTAACATTCATTTCAATTATTTCGTTGTTCTCATTAGATATATGGCATTGTAGACCTTTCAAAAATCTATTTTCTTTTATCTTAGTTTATAAATGCTTTGGTGTTTTAGTTTACTGGAACTGCCACAACAAAGCATGACAAACTGGGTAGCTTAAACATCAATTGTTTATTGTGTCACAGTTCTGGAAGCCAGACGTCTGAAACTGAGGTGATGGTAAGATTGGTTCTTTGTGAGGGATGTTAGGAAAGGAAGGGTCGGGTCCAGCCACTCTCCTTGGCTTGTGGGTGGTCGTCATCATGTCAATGTGGCATTTCTGCCTGCATGCGAGTCTGTCTCCAAAATTTTCCCTTTTAACCATCATTTAAACATTTTTTTAAATTATAGTCGATATACTGTTGTTCCAATATTATGTTAGTTTCAGGTATACAACATAGTGATTCAACGTTTACATGCCCTACGAAGTGATCACCACAATAAGTCTAGCAACCATCTGTCACCATACATAGTGGTTATGATGTCATTGATGTTATTCCTGTGCTATACTTTATTATTTTATAACTGGAGGTTTGTACTTCTTAATCTCCCTGCCTTTGACACCCAATGCCCCAACCCTTTGAGAAACCATCAGAAATATTTAAAAATCAGGGTGATCACTTCCTGAGATATATAAATGCCTAATCACTATATTGTTGAAAGGAACAAAATTCTGCCACACTGAAGCTGTTTTGGGGGATATTGATTTTAAGCTGTTTATTAAGAAACAAAAGACACAGAAAGAGCCTTCGACCCTCCTTACCTTCTTTCCGAAGAGATTCAGACAGAGAAACCTACTTCAGGAAGGAGAATTTAGGATGTCGATTTAGCCTAATTTTAATTAATTGTAATAAACAAGAGGACTTCAGGCAGGTTAGCTAGTTACCCACCCGTGTCTCATTGTTTCTGAGTTTCCCAAGAAGGATTTTCCTGCCTTGTGCTTTCTGCTCTTTCTCACCTACCTGCAAATGTCTATTCTCATTTCTGATATCTTATACCCTGTTCCTTTCTCCTTTGTCCAAAATGTTTTATATACCCAATGTTGCCCCACTATCTAGTGCTACCTCATTAATAGACTTAAAAAGTAAAACTACAGGATTATTCAATAAATACATATAAAACATTTGGTAAAATTCAGTGTCTAAGATAAACCCTCTTAGGAAACTAAGAATAAGAGAATACTTCCTTAAATTGTTAATGTCTTATGTTAAATTTATACAGCATTTTATGTTGTTTAGTAATGAAATTTTATGCAGATTTTTAAAAGATTAAGAGCAAACAATAGACAATTGCTCACTGGGACTATTTAACATAGCATATCATTAGCAGTTGTAAGGAGAGATACAAGAAAAGTAAAGGAAATAAAAGTTGCTTCTGTTGTTACATCTCTTTATATAATCAAATTGTCTGAAAATATTGCAGATATATTTCTTCTATAAGAATCCCTTTTAGTGTGATCATAAAATGGAAGGAAACCAGAATATGTTACCCCGATGTATGCTTTTTGACATAGAAATTATTTTGAGTTGAAGGTTATTTGCAAGCAGTAAATGCAGGCAGAACTCGCCCTACCCTTTCTCCCTTTTCTGCCTAAAGACAAATATAAATTCTCCCTTTATTGGAGACAGACTTTTGTCAGCCCAGAGACAGTATACTTTATTCTACTTAGTTCCCTCCTGAAAATTTACCTTCCTGGAGTTGCCACCTTTGGAAGCCTGAAACTGCTTTTTCTTTGTCTTGTCATTTCTCTACAGATTTATGTATTTATTTTTGTTGAAAATGCTATATAAGCCAGAGTTCTAAGCTACCACTTTGAATTTCTCTTCCTTTAGGTTTCTCTCTGGTAACATGTCCCACACCAGTTAATGAATTGTTTTACTTTTGTCGATCTGTTTCTCTTTTGTTCACGCCAGCTGAAAATCTAAGAAAGATGGGAAAAGGTAAAGATTTGCCTCCCCTACAAAACCTAGTAAATTTTCTCAGCTTTCGCTCACTAGGTCTGCTGTGCTCTTTTTTATTTTTTCTTCAAATCTTTTTCTTCTGATATTGAATATGTTTGTGTGTGTACACATTATACACACACATTCTTCCTAGATTGTTTCTACATCTGCTAATAATGTATCAGAAAAGATTATCTTAACCAGTAGTAAAACTATTACTGTTTGTTCCTAACCTCCTAACAAATCCCATCTCCTTTCTAATTCATTCTCCTCCCCACAAAGTACTGCTGTTACTGACATCCTCTTGCTCAAACGCAGTAAACTTCTTCCCCTTATTGCTGACAGTATGAAGAAAACAACTTACCCTACACTTACATTCTTCTGTCGTATGATATTATGACTTTCCCTTTTTCCCTATCTTTTGTTTTTATAAATTGATGTATCTGTTATAGCCATTTGTCTGATCATAATTCTTTTTTAAACAAAACTTTTTATCCTCACCCAAGGACATTTTTGTATTGTTTGTAGAGAGAGAAGAAGGGAGAGCGAGAAACATCGATGTGAGAGAGAAACATCAATTGGTTGCTTCCCCTCTGCTCCTGGAACAGGGATCGGATGCGCTCGGACCAGGGATCGGACATGCCTGGACTCAGGACCAAATCCAGGATGGAGGTATGTGCCCTGTCTGGGAGTGGAACCCACAATGCTTAGGTTACAGGATGACACTCCAACCAACTGAGCCACACTGGCCAGGGCCCATCATAGACCTTTTGATGACCCTTACACTTTCTTGATTATAATCCCCACTCATACTGTTTCCACCTTTTGAAATCGCTTTGCCTTTCCTCCAGCCCTGCGTCATATCTAAGTGATCTCCTCATCCCACACCCCCTTCTGAGCAGCTCTACCAGTCATTGCCACTTAACTTCTTTGCACTTTGTAAGGCTATTGTATCTTTTATGACTTCAAGAGATTGATGCTTTTAATCAGAGTTTCTTGAGTGATTATTATGGAATAATAAAAAATAATAAATATCCAGTCAGAGTTTCTCTAGAAATTTTATTATAAATGTTTTATTTTGCAGCTCACAAGTCAAAATGCAACTGGGTGACTTATGCACTCATCGTTTTTATTATTATTCCAATATCCTTTATAATAATAGGTGAGTGGATTAATTTGTAAACTTTCTATGGTTATTTATGGTTAGCAAGCCCAAACATTTATATCTCAAGCTCTATGTGGAATCTCCCAGTTCTGGAGTAGTAAATAGGTTTGTACAGATTTCTCCTTGGGTTCTTATCAGTTCAGCAGGTTTCATAGTCATCTTCTCAACTTTATAGGAGTTCTTGATCTTGGAGTAAAATAATCATAAATTCTTGGATGATAATAACATAGCAACATCAATAACTTTTTTCATTGGCAGTATTTTGTGTGAATTAAAGAGCCTAATATCAAAAACATTACATTAATATTTATATTTAATTCTTACAAGACTATGGAATACGTATAATTATGAAATCCATTTACAGACAGAGAAATAGAGGTCAGAGTGAATAAGTTGTGTCTCACAAATAACTTCCAGAGCCAGAACTGTGACTTTCTTGTAATTCCTCCACACAACTCTCCCTCTATAATTACAGTATGTCTTTACCCTCATTTCTTTTGGATCAAGAGTAAGTAATATTACTAATAGTGATTATATGAAATATTTGTATATTTCTATCTTCTTTTGATGAAAGAAAAAGATAATAACAAGTGATATTTTGCACAATTTTCTCTGTTGGAGTAGATTTGTAAAAAGGAAGATGTTTATTTTCTCCTGGGTGTTCTGGATTCATTTTGTGGAAAGAATTCAAAGATCAAATTTAATTCCCGAGCAAAGGCCTAATAATCTTCAGTAGTTGATTGCTCATGTGCATGCTTTGCTTAATTTAGCACTTAAATTAGCACTTAAAGTAATACTTTATACAAACAAACATTGTAGAGTGAGGCAAGAAGGCTTTGGATTTATCCCTACATTTGAACATTTACTTGGCTCTTTTTCAAAGATTTTATTTATTTATTTTTAGAGAGGGGGAAGGGAGGTAAAAAGAGAGGGAGAGAAACATCAGTGTGAGAGAGAAACATCGATTGATTGCCTTTCACATGGCCCCATCCGGGGAACTGGCCCACAAACCAGGCATGTGCCCTGACCAGGAATTGAACCAGTGACCTTTTGGTTTTCAGGATGATGCTCAACACACTGAGCCATACCACTCAGAGCTACTTTGATCTTTCTTGGTCACAATAACTTATTCAAACATTTGGAGCGCAGACACTTTATCTTACTCTCATTACTCAACACCTAACTAAAAAACCTGAAAAAGTAAATTCTCAAAACAGTGTACATATGCTCATTATTATTCCAGTTCCTTTGACCCTGAATGTTGTGGAAGTAGGACAAATGTTTCACTAACTCGTATTTCAGTGACTTGTTATAACTTATGGTGAGTTTCACTTTTGTAGCTTTTATATCCTCCTTTGTCTATGATCTTCTCATTTCTTCATGGTAAAACGAAACCTTCATTTGTTACTTAAGTCTTTGAGGCTTAAATTATATTCACGTCTCTAGGTCCTTCCTTGATTGCTAACTTTTATGCATTCTTTTTGGTAGGATGCCAGTAGAGATCATGAGTGGCTAGTGGTTCCATTTCTCAAAATATAAGCCAGGAAAAGAGGCTAAAGTATAGACTACTTGGCTACTAAGTGTCTTCCTTGCAGACAGAGGCATTGAATTCATTCACCACATGAATGAAGTTAATTTTACAGGCCTCAAACCATGGGAGTAACAAGTAAAACTGATTCACCAGAACGAGTAGAAACACATTTTAACTTTTTTAAAATTTGATCATTTCTTTCTCTTTTTTTTCCAGTAATCATGGTATCACCTTCAAGAAACTCCCAAACTACAAAAAATCCCCAAACTATAAAATGTCTGGGAAAATGGATTGAAGTAAGATCTAAGTGTTTCTATTTTTCTGATGGTATCAGAAACTGGACAGCCAGTAAATCATTTTGCAGGTCACAAAGATCAGAACTTGCTCAGATTGACACACGTCAGGATCTGGTAAGAAAAAGGGAAGTTTTTAGTCATTTCAGAGCTTAAGCTTGTAAGAGAATAAAAGAGAGTAAAAATGGCAAAAGTTAATACTCAGTAATATAAGTCAGACTATGTTTTAAGCACTGAAACTCTAAAAACTCATGTAATCTTCAACCAATGCCTATGAAGCAAGTATTCAAATATCCCTCTTTTAAAGGTGAGGAAAGTGAAGCCCAGAGATGTTATGTAAATTAGTCATTGTCATACAGCCAGGAATAAGCATTTGAACACAAGGAAGTTAGCTTGTGATGGTATGCCCTTACTCACAATGCAGATTGTTCATACAGCTGAAAGTCTTTGTTCAGTGTTCTTAAATTATTAAGTAGATTGTTTTTAATACTTTCATAGTTGTATTCTCTCAAGGACAATCTGGGAGAATTGAAACATACAAAAGTTATGGCTCTTGGAATTTAGAAATGAGACTGCAAACAAAATCCATATAGCTTGAAGAAAATGAGACAATGAATGGAATAAGTGAGAGAGGGCAAAGAAAGAGGGACTTGGACTCCAAGGGTCAAGATAACCGAGAAAGTTTGTTTGTTTGTTTGTAAAGAAAAGCAGACCGACAAGTCTGTGGTCCAGCAGTAAGGATCCCAAAGAGGAGAGACTACACTCATCACTCAGTATCTTGTGTTGCAATAAATGATAGTCAAAAGTTAGCTTCATTTCTGATTCTATGAGAAAACACAAAAATGATGACGTTTTAATTCTGAAATCTAGTCATAGTAGTTTATCACTGAGTTTTGATATTTTAACAACACTTGCACTTTAAATTAAGTCCTCCCGCCAAAAACCCCACTTCTGTGATTTTGAGAGCGAAGCTGTGCACAAAACAAAATATGAGCATTAGTTCTCTGTCACCTTTGAAAAACATGCTGTATTAGTTCCTATAAAAACTGCTTAGCTCCTGGTTTTGCCACCCAGATGGATATACCATATTCGTCTTTGTCATTCATTCTGTGACTAAACCATACTGACAGTTTGTATGTTACAACTAGAAGGATAAGATGTCAAATGTTCTCATCAATTTCCCAGTGGAGACATTGTGGTTACCTTTAAAGACGATTTAAATCAGGGCAGCTCGGAGAGTGTAAGAAGTAAAAGAGCAAAGTAAAAATCTTCCAGGTAAAACTAAGCTGAGCATGTGTGCTGTTTGTTGCCATAGAAGCATTGGGGCATGCAAATTAATATGTAAATCCTAAAATCTGACTGGGATGAGGAGCTCATTTAGCAATGTGTTCTAAATTATTAAATAAAACTCGCTGTGGTTTTTTGAAAGGAATTTTTGAAAAAGTACACAGGAACGTTTATGCACTGGATTGGGCTGAGCAGAAAACAAGGAGAGCCTTGGAAATGGACAAATGGCAAAATATTCAATTCCTGGTGAGTTTCAAATGTAGTAGGGAAGATTTATTCTGGTTGTGAAAAAAATTAAACCATTTTGAACTGTGAGATGTGCCTTTTCACACTGAAATGTATTTTCAAACAACCCATCTTCTTTCTAGCTTGCTAAATAATACAGTGGAATTTCCCATTTTATTTTTATTTGCTTCCTATTTTATTTTTTCATTGTCAAACTTTTGCTAATCAACACTCGTATTGCTAATTCAAATTCAACTATTTTGCCAATTTCAAGCCAAAGCACAAACATTTCTTGTACCCTTTCTAATTTAGATCTCTCTTATTTAAATAGAGAATATACAGTTGTCTCTAACTTTCCAAATGTCCATCAAAATCAATATTATTTAGTTAGTTAAGAGTTTCTTGAGTGAATGTGGTTTCCTTACTTACATACCATTTACCTACAAGAACTGTACTATATTCCTTTTGCACACATGTATTCCTGCCTTATATTTCATTGAGGGCTAGATAAAATTAAATAAATATTGAAATATGTACAATAGGAAAAATTATGTTTATTGGGGAAAAGGGAAATTTCAGTCATCAAACAGAACAAATTAATAAAAACAATATTATAAGTAGTCTTTTTAGTTTTTATCTGAATATGCTGCAAAAGCACCAAATAAATATAAATCTTATTACTTTCAAAAAGGAACACTGGCTAAAAATAGACCAGGGAACTGCTTTTATTTATTTATTTATTTATTTATTTATTTATACTCTCAATTACAGTTTATTTTGAATGTTATTCTATATTAGTTTTAGATGTACAGCATAGTGGATAGACAACCGTGTGTTTTACCGAGTGGGCCTGCGATGTTTCCAGTGCCCACTGGGCCCCACACGTAGTTATTACAGTAGTAACAACTATGTTCCCTATGCCAGAATTTACAGCTCTGTGACTATTGTGTAACTACCAGTTTCTATTTTTAACCCTTTAACCTTTTTTACCCACACCTCTGGCCCTTGCCCCTTGTCAGCCATCACTCTGTATCTATGAGTCTGAGAAAACTGTTTTTTAAAAATGTTCTGGAGATCTATGGATTTAACAACTCTAGATAGATAGATAGATAGATAGATAGATAGATAGATAGATGATAGATAAATAGATCATAGATAAAAGTAGATATAGGTAAAGGCATATAGATGTGGAGATATAATTATATCACTGATTTATCTATGCCCCCCCAAATCAATCTTTCTTCCTATTGTTCAGAATAAGGTTACACATTACACTAATAATAAATACCTACATTCAGTCTTACAGTCCTTTAATGTACCAGATATTTTTGTGTGCCCTATGGTGATGGGTAAGTATCAAGCTCAGTGCTTTGTATAAAAGATTTCAAATCACTCTATTTTTTAATTTTTGATTACAGCTGAAAATGGTTCCAAACTTATTTTGGTTATTCCTTTTATAGGTTTGAAATTAGTGGGAATGGATGTTTTGCTTTTCTGAATGCTGATGGAGTCAATAGTTCCAGGGGATTTGATGAAATGAAGTGGATTTGCAGCAAACCGCAAATTTAATAGAGGAAAACATTGGGAAATTGTTACTGAACCAGCCAGTGGAAGTCCCAGAAGCACAGCTACACTGGAAGTCCTTTCAGTAGAAAGGAAAAGGAAACTTTTATTTAATGACCATACAATTTGAAATAAAAGCAGGTTTCTGCCCCAAAACCTATTCCTTTGTAAAAAAATATCGAAAGAAAAATTAACACTGCCACCCACTGCCAGGTCACACCAGTTCTAAGCCATACCTAGAATTCCTTTTCCCTTTAAAAGTGCCATCCTTGGGAAAATACAGGTGGCTGAAACATGCTTCTGGTCGTGGTCTGCTCCAGGTGTTTCTTGGAGCCCGTGCGAGTTGCTCCTTCTTTGGCATCTGCCTGTTGGTCCAGCCCTTGCTTCCTGTCTCTTTTGTGTCATCTCACCAGTGTAGCTGTGCTTCTAGCCAGGCAGCTTCCAGACCCTGCTGGGGCAGCTGCTGACCAATGCAGCAAATGTGCAGTTGCACTGTCTTGCAGGCCCAGTGCTAGCCGCCTAGCCGGCCAGGGCCCAAAGCACCAATTGGCTAAGCACCTTCCCGCATGTCTGTGCAATGAGTCCGAGGCCCTGTTCAGGCAGCAGGTGGAGCAGCAATGGCAGCTCCACTGCTCACTGGGTCTGTGCTGGAGGAGCACATGTGGGCAGTACACCAGAGGCTGCCAGGCACAACCAGGTTTGCTGCCCAGCTGCACAGCACCCAGAGCCCAACAACCTGGGCCTCCTCCCCTCTTTAGGGCCCACTGCACTCTGGGCAGACTCTAGTGCTGGCGAAGGGGTGCTGAAAATACCCCTGAACCACATGATCTCCTTCTCCTGCCAGCCTGGACACCTGAGCCCCTGGTGGATGACTGGGCCATCAGGGGAGGGGACTGCAAATCACATGGTGTTTCCACATATTCTGCTTTTAAAGACTGCTCCCAGAATCCCCCGTGTAGTAGAAATAGTCATATGTGCTTTGCTCTGGTTGCCAGGGCAACATACACTCACATACATTAGTGCTGTCCTTGGCATTTCCCAACCCTCCCCTATATCTGGCTTATGCCCTTCCCCTTACAAAATGATTATGACGATTTGGAAGATAAAGTGAAAGACTAAAGTTGTTTTTACTTCTTGATCTGTGGAAGTGAGGCAAGATAGGAAGAATTAGGGAAAACTAACAAATAGAATGAGGAAGTTGGTGGGACAGCACAGGAGATAAGCCCCTAGGTTCTCTCATCAGAGCCCCCTCCTCCAGGCATGATCAAAGGGCAACAGTTAGGGCAGGAAAAACTCCTTTGGTGGTCACAGAAGCCAACCACAACAAGGACTGGCTACAAACCGATGGGCTCAAGATGAAGGAGACACTGACCAGCAAGAAGGTAAAGGTGGGTAAATGGTGATGTAGGAGACTTGACTCGGGGTGGTAAACACACAATGCAGTACATAGATTATGTACTGCAGAACTGTACGCCTGAAACCTGTAAAATTTTGTTAACCAATGTTACCCAATTTAAGAAAATAAAGATAAGAGAAAATGGCATCATTATAATGAAAACTCATACCACAAATAGGAGAGGAATGGGGGTGGGCGAATGCCATGACCCCTCCATAACAAACCATTTTAGGAACAAGACCCTCCTCCCAACTAGAAGAGAGTCAGTATTAGGTGCCACCAAGTTAAGAAACAACCCACCCTTATAAACACACAAAATCCCAAGAACTGGCCCCATCTCATGTGTTCACTAGAACCCACTCTGGGAAAGCCAGTCCCTGGCTTAAGCTTTGACCCTGTCCCAGGAACCTGAGTTCTACATAAATGAAAATTGCTTTTCTTCCAACTCAAACTAGTTTTTGAATTCTTTTCTGCCTGAGCCAAGTGCCTTGAGGTCCCAGATGGTGCCAAGGCTGGGCCACATCAGCTCAGAACTGGTCTGGTGACAAATGGAGCTAAAAATTGTTGAATAAATGAATGAATGGTTATAGGGAAAGTCTCATCAATTCAAGACACATAATTGCCCATTATGAGCACAAGTGAGGACACTTCTGTTAAACAGGACCAAACAAAGTAACAAATAATTAGATGCTCTGTGCCTGCAATGATGGTTATAAAAAACTAATTTAAATGGATCTATATTGATAGGTCAGCCAAGACTTAGGGCTTAAAAGTTAGAGAAATATAAGTGCTCTGTATGTGTAAATACATCTTTGACTTTATCCTCAAAAAAAGGGAAAACCCAGCAGGAAGGATCCTAACTCTATAAATAACAATCACTAATACATAATTAGAATTATACATTAAAATTACAAAGATTAGACTGCAGAACATACACTAGAACAACATCAAAAGTGACAAAACAATAGGTTTTATTTTACAAACAAGGACAAGGAAGGATAGGCTTATGACACAATCCCTGAGTGTGTCATAAAATTCAAATTCTGCAGGGCATTTGAAAAATTATATCAAAACTGTATTTGTTACATTAGCTTGAGTTCACTTTCCTTCCTAAATAACTGTAATCATGAGTACAAGAAGGAATGTGAGTGTAGGTGAAGGGAGAGACATTAATCGGGGTAGAGAATCTGGAGAAAAAGGGTGTACCTAACTTTACAGGGCCAACACACACAAACAAGTTCTTCTTCTATATCTTTAATGAAGGCTTAATTTCTTAATTGCAGGAGAAATGTGTGATAAATGATAAAAGAAGAATTTTATGAGTCCCACCCATCATTGATTTTACCTGTCATTATTATGTGACTACAAATGACTTAGTAATCCTGGCAAATGTCAGCATGTAACCAAATATGGGCATTCTCATCTGTGCATCATGTTGTAACTGAGAAAACTTGAAAATGATCATTTTTAGACACCATTGTATATTACAGGTCAATGTATTAGATTTTGATTCATAATATAGGTTTTTATTGTTGGTTCATGATTACAAGATAATTCATGTTAATTGCTCAGAAATGTAGAATAACTCATCCTTTTTTAAAGAATTTGCTTCACAGTTACTAGGATATAAATTCCTGATGATTTAGAATGAACTACACTCAACTTCTTGAAATTAAATAACTACCCCACTTACACAGTAGATGCAAACTGCTGCATTTGTTTTAAAATATGAATGTATCTTGATTAAATGAAAGGAAAAATAAGAAACTTTACTTTTATAAAATTTCAGTTAGAAAACTAAGAAACTAGAAAAGGTCTCAATATAATATTTAAAATAAATTTTATTGAAGGGGAATCAATAGTGAAAGCACATAAAAAGATTATATATTACCTGAAATAGATATCTTATGCTTACAACATCTAAACACATTATCATTTGAAATTTGATTTGTTTTTGATTAAAAAAAATTGAAAATAATCAACTTGGGGTAAAGGCCCATGAAAAAGAAGAAATGGCATTTCTGTATTTATGTGCCTGGTTTATTACTTCTCCAAATGTTCAGAAAGAGTTAGAACTCCAGGAATAGAACATACATGGGGAATAGATAGGATTAGGAAAAGATTAAATTTATTTTTTAGACATTCAAACAATAGGGAATTATGTGTTCTTGTTTTTTAAAAAAATATATTTTCATTTGAGTTTTATTCCTATATAAAATATTTGAAAATTTTTTATTCAAATAAAAAAAACATAAATTTGCGTTACTCTAAAAAAATGAACAACCATTTATAACCTCCAGATCTAAATATCAGATCTAAAATTCCAACACAGTTGTTTGTCTCCATGGGCCATCTGACCAACTAATGCATCATACTATATTACTTGGTGTGTTAGGGAAATACCACCAACATAGAGAGAGAGAGAGAGAGAGAGAAATTTATTTCAAGGAATTGGCTCACAGGAAGAGCAGGTTGGCAGGCTGGAGACCCAGGGAAGAACTGATGTTGCAACTGGAGTCTGGAGTGTGGAGGCTAAATTCCCTCGCCTTTGTGGAACCTCAGTATTTTTTCTCTTAAGCTTTTCAGCAGATTGAATGAGGCCCAGTCACATCATGGAAGATAATCTGCTCTCCTTAAATCTACTGGTTTAATGATTAATCTCATCTAAAATGTACTTTCATAGCAACATCTAGGTTAGTGTTTGACCAAATATCTGGGTACCAGGATGTTTGGTCAAGTTGACAAATAAAATGAACCATCACAGCTGGTTTAAACTACACTAAATATTGACTATGATGTGATTATTGTATACCCGTTTTCAACTATTAAAACCCTGATATTTAATCTGTGTAACCAGTTGGTTGAATTTTTTTTTATTCAACACATATCAAACAAAAACATTACCTGCTAAACTGTCGATATTTACATTCTTTAAGAAATCCATTTTTTTAATCTGTATTCAGTGCAAAGAAAAAATATAATGAGTAACATGAAGAGCACCTTAGGTATATGAGAATAAAACACTGAATGTATTTCTCTTCGACCAGGCTTCTATTCCTCTCCTTCCCCAGAATTAGCCACTTTTTTCAATATTTTTATCCCCTTGAGAGTTAATCACAATTCTAAATATTGTATGCATTCTTAAACCTCATACCTAGTACTCCTTTATATATTATTTTTGATGTTATTTTTTTGTTCCAGACACACCCTTTGTATCATACCAAGGGTTTTCAGCTTCTTGGTTGTAGTATTTATAAATCGTTTTCATGCACACTGAATTAATTACTTTTCTGGAACACAGAAGAGCTGATAACCTGCAATGTACATTTCATTACATTCTTGGGCTAGCTTTACTCTGTCTAATACCAGCGCCCCTCTTGCTTTATTTGTTCCAAAAGAGTACATAAAAAATTATATTAAACTTAAGTTAAATCATGTTCAGAACTACTGCAGTGGTGTCATTTTATATACATTTAAAAATCTGATGCCAATTTGTTTCTTTTTGCTTTGGGAAAGAATTAACTCTTTATGTAAACAATTAGGATTGTACCTTTACTGATTGTGTCCTGAACTATAATGAGGATTTATCTGTCTGTCTATCAGTCTATTTTACCTATTTATCATCTATTTATTATATCTATTTTTGCATTTTATTCTAAATTTGGTGGGCTGTTTTGTAACAGGGTGCAGCCAAGAGGGGGAACCCCAAATACGGATTTGGAATGGGGTCCAGAACTCAAGGTGTTCAGAAAACATTAGGATGTCCTCACCCCCCCACCCCCGCAACAGGTGTGGGTTGGGGGAAGGGACACAAGGAGCAAGGCCATTGAGAGCTGTTTTGCATAACAACAGCTTTGCAGATAACCCCTGGTGTGGTCATTTAACGTATCTATAACCTTTAACTGGTTACATAGATATGTTAAATAGCTTTGGCCATGCTCTGAGCCAGGGGAATAGAAGTAACTTCTCCCCAAGATGTAACTGGGACGCAGGTCCCCCAAGTTACAGAACCTGCCTGCGTGGGAACTTGGAGAAGATTGGCTCCAGGACATGGGGCCACACCCGCCCAGACTCATGATGGCAGCCCAGTAAAGCTGGAAGGCATTAAGAGTGCTGGCAGGTGTAACTAATTGTAGGAGGAGTCAGAAATGGGGCTGCAGAGGAGGATTGGCACAGGGATTTAAACCAAGACTCGGCAGCCATTGAGGGGAGAATCCTGAGGCTTTGGCAGAGTGGAGACTCCCACAGCCATTGTGCAGAGAGGACCACGCAGCTGGGGCAGTGGAGAGAGAACCACGCTGTTTTGGCTGAGTGGGGACTCTGGTGGCTCTGGGAGAGAGAACCACATGGCTTTGCCACAGTGGGGACCCCCACAGCTTTAGAAAGGGGAACCACCACCCGGCTTTAGCAGAGATCCCTGCGACATAGCTGGTGGTGACAGGAACCAAGGGAGGCCTACCAGCTGAGATGGATTACTGGGAAGAACCGGGTGCTGCCTGAGCCCCGGACTTCTATTTCTTTTCCTGAGATACAGTACCCCAGCCTGGGCAAAGGGGGGAAGGAAGGACTGTGTGTGTTTGTAGATGTTTTAAGGGACTTTGGGATTTTGATGAAGACATTACATCACTAATTTAAGTCTGTATAGCATTAAATAAACATTTCCTTTCCTTTTCACAAATCTCTGGCATTGAGAGACACCTTTCCTCTGGCGGCGGACATAACGAACCTGGGGGGTTCCTTTTGGGTAATAGTATATAGCCCTCAGCCTGCCTTAGGCCCCCCTTGTTTGTGCTTGGTAACAGTTTGTTATAAATTGAAAACCTCTGGTTTTTGTTTGTTAGTTTTTTCTCCTGAAAATTTTTAAACATTTATTTTATTATTTCCCATGTACTTTTTCCCCTCTTCTCTTCTGGAAATTTGTCAGTGATGCTGCCCTTCCTGGGATAATATGTTGGGATTTATCTCAGATAATCTCGATTTATTTATGCTTACTAATATTTTCTGACATTTTTCTCTATACTCTGAGATATTTGGATAGATTTCATGAATGTTTAGAATAGAATGGGCCCAGGAAATAACCAAACTATTCAATAAGCCAACATTGCGTATTCCCTGGTCCTCTCCAGAACCAAAATGAGGGGGCCGATACCTACCACCGCTCCATAAAAGAGGAGCCCCTGCTTGTTTAGTTATATAGCTGATTGTTTTAAAAGGATTTTGTTGGGCTTTTTTGTTTTGTTTCTTTTTTTGCCATGATGTGGTGCCAAATACCACTGCATGAGAAGAGCAAGAGGTTGTCAAGAGAGCACTCAAAAAGAACTCTCTTTAGAAAGTCTTTTAGTTAACTGCATTGCTTTCAACCTTTATTTCCACCCTACCCATCTCTGAAAAGGAAGTCCTCTCTGGGTTTTGCTGTGAGGAAGGCCTTTCATCCCCATTGTTACCCTTTGTTCTTTGAACTGTGGTTCTGTCCATTGATTAATTCGATAGCATTAACCCATAGCTATCCCATAGCATTATCAATGGCATTATCCCATCTGTTTTTCATTTTTATAAATTTTTCTTTTCCACTTCTGTGCTTTTAATTTATTTTATGTTGTTATCTTTTATTGTTCTGACATAGAATCTTAGGAAAGAGCAGGTGTAAATATTTATGAGCAATAATGTGTTTTGAACTGAAAACCATGAAAAATATTTTCACACTGGTCAAAGTACAAGCACAAATTTACTAGAAACACAAATCTTAAAATTCTCACTAATTTATAAGAATTAAAAACCACTAAGAAAAAGTATTGTCCCTACTTATATTTCATCAATTTTTCAAGTTTTACTGATTTCTTGTAAAAAGTATCTTTCTCTGAAAGAATGATGATGGCACCAACTATGTCATTTTACTATACGTTTTACAGAGGAGGAAACTGAGTCACAACAGAGTGGTGGTGGCCTATAAATATCTCACTTGGTGCCCAAAAGAAACCATTTGCTCCTGGATTTAGGATCTTTTAAAAAAAGTTTTAATATTACAATGTAGCCCATATCCTAGAATTACTGGCTAAATGATGCTTACTCAGATAAACTCATGAAAAGGAATAGTCATCTAATATTGAATGTTAAAGAAGTGGGCAATTTCATATTATCAGTAATTGATTTCAATACAAGGATTGAATATATTAAGGGATACGATTGGTTGACAACTTCTCAGCCAAAATGCTATTGCAAATACAGAAGAACTACCTAAAGAATATCTATTTAGTCTTAGAAAAATCTGACATTTTCTGTTGTTGTAACAGGAAAAACATAAAAACAAGTATAATTCTCCAAAATAAAATAGACACTTTACTTCTCTGTCTCCCAGAGAGAACTTGCTTTAGGGCTCCTCTCCGTTTAGCTATCTCATTGAGAGTCTATGTTCCAGGTCGACATTATATATGACAGTCCCCATTTTAGCCCTACATTTTCAAGAATCACAGTTTCAAGAGAAACACAGAAAACTATAGAACCATGCAATGGTCTGGTTATTTCAGAAGCATGAACACAGATTAAACACATTAAATACAACTTCGAGGGGAAAACAGGTGCAGGAGTCCACCTAAAATGGTTTTCAAACCATTTTATGGATTTTTTAAAAGTTAGCACATTCATACATTTAAATTATTATTTTTCAAAGTGATGCCAATGAGTATATAATAGTTTGTAAAAATACATCACTGATTTTTTAATAATATAATAAATCAACCTTTAACTGGAACTTTTAAACATCCAGAATAAATGTGTATTTTTATATTTGAGTGTTTCTTAATTTTTCTTAAATCTAAAATCATAACATGACATGCAAGTGGAAAGTTTAATTTACCAACTTTGGACTACAGTGTGGACCTGATTTTAATATTAAGAAGAATTAAAGATCAACTTATCTTCAGAAAATGCAAAAACAAGTAAAGACTCCATACTCACTTGAGAAGTTCAGGCCAATCACTGTCATCACAAAAATGAGGATCCCAATGCATCCAACCACCAGCAAAATGCAGTAATAATATGGATACAAGACAAAATCTGAAAGGCTGAGATTTTTTTTCATGAATTTTAGAACTCTTGCGATTATTCACTTTAAAAACATTTTCCTGCCTTGTTTTGTTATTCAGGGATGTTTTGATTACTTAAAATTAGTTCTTAAATTAAACATATATTAGGCCTTGGCTGGTGTTGCTCAGTAGATTGAGAGCTGGCCTGTGAACCAAAGGGTCGCATGTTCGATTCCCAGTCAGGGCACATGCCTGGGTTGCAGATCAGGTCCCCAGTAGGGGGCACATAAAAGACAACCACACACTGGTGTTTCTCTCCCTCTCTTTCTCCCTTCCTTCCCCCTCTCTAATAATAATTAAATTAAATTAAATTAAACATATATTATATAGATATATAATTTATAATGCATAGTATTATATGTGTTACATACTAATATATAAATGTAATGCAAATGTATAAGATTTATTTTATATATTATATATGCAATAGTACACAATAATTCATAATATACAAATGTGTACATATAATATATTCTATATATCAAATATATTATCATATCTTTCAGACCATAAAACACACCTAGGTTTTAGAGAAGGAAAATAGGAAAAAATTTTTTGAAGCAAAAAATGTGGTAAACTATTTAATAACATAAATAACATAATATTTCACCAACGTAAATGTAAACAGAACTCAACAGCAGCATTAACAACCATTATTCCTCCCAGATTTGTTGGGGGAAAGGTGCGTCTTATAGTCCAAAACCACGGTATATATAAAATAGAAATTATAATATATGATAATACTGTATAATATTATAAATGGAATTGTTTTTCTTAATTTCATTTTTGGATTGTTCAGTGTCAAGTGTATATGTGTTGTGTGTATTATTTATTTTAATGACCCACTGTAAAAAAATAAAAGGTAAGGAACATTTGTTGAAGTCCTGTTATGTACCAGTCATGGTACTGGGAATATTCACCTGTTATCTCACCTTCAGATATGATATATGTGTACCCCTAGCTTTGACTTTTTGGACAGGAATCAGTGACAGCTTAAGCAGCACAGATCTCCGATTAATGCTGTTTGAACTGAACTTTTGCCATAATACTACTTTGGATCAGAGTTGGCAAGAATGGCCTCTTTAAAGAGGAATAAATGGGGGAACCACCAAAGACATAGAAATATATTTAATGTAATCATATGAATATTATTTAAATCTAGAAACATTCAAGCTAATTGGTTTTGCTAGTGCCCAAAGAGAAAGTCAAGTAATTTGATGCTCAGATCATTATACCCCAGTTTTTATTGGTTTATAAATAAACAAGCACTTAATTTCATCCCCGTAGGTGTACATCTCACAAATAGTTCTAAGTCAGCAATTTTCAACTGGAGTGCCTCAAGAATTTTTAAAACATGCAGTACCTAACTACTTAATCAGGGGCACTGACCCCTTTTCCCTTAGATTGTCAAATTAAAAAAAAATGACAACAGCCAACACAACAATACCCATTCATTGTGAATGAATCAAATTATGCCTATTTTTGGTCAGATGAGGAAAAACTATATTTTTGGTGTTCTACAGAATTTCAGAAATTATTTAATGTGTGCTATGAGATGAAAAAGGTTGAAAATTACTGTTCTCAGTCATAATGAAAGGGTGCTTCTTCTCAAATCTGGATGTTTTATTTCAATTGATTTTCATTGATTTTTATGGACTTAGTGCATCTCTTTATAACACATAGTTATAGGATGTGCTGTATATTATAAAAGTTTTGAAATTTACCCAATTGTCTTTATTATGAAATAAATCCAAAGTGCATTTCTATTTTTTTTTGCCCGTGGATATTTCTTTACTCAAACAAAAGTTAAAAGACTTCCATTTAGCTAAAAACCCTCAAAATGTACTTCTGCAAGTTATGAGGGAATACCTGTTCCAAGCATATTTATCTGAAGTTAACTGATACAATGTGCACCAAGAAGAAAAAGTTTTAACTCATTGCCAAATCATGTTATAGCTTTAAATTAACTATTAATATTCTTTTACCTAAGCTACAACGGGTGAGACCCTTGCGTTCCTGCGCTGGCCCATTCCAAAACTTCTGGACTCCATGCCATTGGCATCCATGGGGCAATACTACAAAATTGCTCTGTGAAATGTCATCATCCCTGGTGCCAGAACACTACTTGTATTACTGTATCTGTTATGTGATAGAAAACTTCTTCTTTCTGGATTTAGTAGCAAGATTATTTATATCTACCTTTTTTCTATAACTATATTTGTATTACATTGAAGAAATATATAACTGTGATAAGTGCTAGTGAGAAAAATAACAGGTACTGTGAGAGTAGCAGTCCCTATTTTGCTCCCTAAATAATGCTCAGATTGCTCATCTCTCCTCATGGTTGTATATGTTTTATGCAGATCAAATCTCCAAATTCATCTCTAAAATCTCAGCTCTCTTTTCAACTTCCACTCTCCAACCTCCTATGGACATCTCTTTTTGCATTTCCCTCAGCTCTCCTTTTTGCATTAATATCCATTAATGCTAAAAGTATTTTTGCAAACTCTCCTACAAGCCAGCACTTTCATGCATCCAGGAACTACCAGTATTTGTTTGGTTTACTCATGGCTGTAGGTTTTATTGCCCCTTTTCTCTATCCTCAACTTTGACCTCAGACTTGCTAGTTTTCTCTGACAGTTTCCCTGATCTAGATGTTGGTTTTTGCTTTAGTTTTTATGCTTTTCTAATCTTGCTTCACTTCTACTCTTGTGTGGTTAACACTTTTAGTCTATCCCCATGGTAGGTTTTATGTCCATCTTAAACAACAAGTGTAACTGCTTTACAACGTGTGCCCAATAACTGGTTGGATTACCTTTACTCGGCAACTCAGAGAAGCTTAGCAACAAATCTGTGGCAGGCAAAAGCATGTTTACAGAAATGTAATTGTTGCTTAATTGCAGGCCTAATTCATGTTCCTAACCTTATTCTTCTTTCACTAGTAACTTGAAGGACTGTTAACCTCTATGTAACTACCTTCAGATTTTATATATCTTCACTCACCAGTCTATTGCAAGGCGGTTTATAAACTTTTTAAAAAGTTAACAATTTAGTTTAACCACTACATCTGTGGGGTTTAAAGTCCAATTCAATTCAAGTTCAATGGTCCTAGTTTTCACTAAATAAGTTACCAGTGAAAAAGGAAATGTTAGTTTCCTATTATTGAGACTATGAAAAAGACCTTGGGTCTGCAGATGATGACAATAATATCACGTTTATGGAAAAAATTTTGAAATTGATGGATGGAAACTGGGATAATACATGAAGATGGACAGTAACAGTGCACATGGCAGAGCTGTGGTTTTCCCAGCAATTCTAAAATTTCTGGCCCATGTCATCCCAGTTTTGATCCTGACTATTTGAACAGAACTATCTAAAAAAATGAATTGTAAAGCTACTGGATTTGGAAAACATGTGTTGTATATCAAACTTGCCTATAAACCTGGAACAGCTTGAAAACAAAACAACCTTGACCAGATACAACAGTCCTAAACAGCAAAGATTGATGTTCTCTTTTATTTTCCCCTTTCTCATCCCCAATAGACTATGCTGCCATTCCATGGCTCCTTTCAGAGGATTAATGAAACACAAGATGCATATACAAAAATGCTTTGGTAAGCTGTGAAACACCATGGGACCATTGCTATACCCACCATCATCACTAGATCTTTACCTCTGAGTATCACAGGCATCTTCAGCAGATACCATACCCATACAGTTGCTTTTAAGAATCTTGTGTTTTGTAGGAGGAATAATTTTTTGTAAGAATGCTAACTTTGACTCTTTACTTGAAAATTACCTTTATATTCTTATTATACCATATCAAGGAGATTATACATTACCTTATTAACATTTCCCTGGCCCCATGGCTGCAACAGTACTGCTTTTTTGGGTTGATGGTTGATGCTTACATGAGTCTAAATAAACTTAGCTTATGACCATTTTTTAAAATCTCAAAATAAAGTTAAATTTAACATTTCAAAGTTATTCAAAGATCATTGTTTTTTCCTGAGAGAATAATGCAATTTTAAACTGGATCCTGGTTGAGGGATAACAATATCCCTGCCTTTAGATCTCTGCCGGGATTTGACGTGAGTTTTGCCCATCAGCACCATGTAGCCATCTTCAGCCTCCATCTGCTCAAACATTTCCCTGAGACACTACCAGGAAAATAGCACAAGAAAGTGGAGAAGAGTTTCAGCCTCGGATATTTCTCCTAGCACAACGTACCAAAGGCTAAAAGGAAATCTGAAAGTAGTCTAAAACCACACAGGATATGTTGGTGAATGCAAATGGGTGGACATGTTAATTTCTGGCTAAAATTCTCTATGCAGCAAGATGAAAGTGGCCCTTGTTTCATCCTTTTCAACAAATATGTATTGGGTACTTACCATGTACCAGCCACTTGTGTGCAGTGTACCAGGAACATAAAAGTGAAGAGGACAAACATATTTTCTATCTTTTATATTCTAGTGAGACAAAAGAAAAAATACATAAATACCAAACAAACAAGTAAAACCAGTGCTTGGCTACATGAGAATAAAGATTTTAAAGGATATTGTCTTTACCACACTTGAGTGTTATGCATGCATACACACAGAGGAAAACATCACTTTTCAGTAAGTCACAGGCCAGTGGTGTGAAGCATATAATGAAGGCACAAGGAAAGGTAACATCAGACCTGCATTAAACCAATTGTCATAACAGTAATTTAAATAATTGTCCAAACCCCCTGAGAGAGGTATGGCTATGGTGGTTTGAGGTGACTCAAGAAATTAGTGCAGAGACAACGGTAAGTTGAATACAGGAGAGATGGGTCCAGCACACTGAGTCCTTGTGCCTATGCATGATGGTGCTGAAGAAGACCTGTGGGCAGAAAGTCAAATTCATTATTTGATTAAGAGTCTACCTTGTTAAAGCCTAGTATTGCCTTCTTCAACGTGACAATGCCAATGTAATCCTGTCACCTAGCCATCCTGCTGTCCCACCCACAATTGGTATCTCATCTGGGACCCACATTTGCCCACGGTATTTGGCAGATTGAGCACTCATTAGTTCCAGGGCAGCCTCGAGTAGTACAAGACAACTTCGTTGATCCCATGCATAAGATTCATTTTAGCTGTGTGAATTGGTTCTGCATTGGTTCATTAAACATCAGAGTGCCTGGAGAAAGAGGCTTCCTGATGCACACAGCACATATCATTTTATCCATCTGATTATTGAAAGTCTCCTCAACTGTGGTTAACAATTGTGGATATTTATATGGGAATTAACTTCTTCACAAACCCCTATACATACTTCTCCCCCAAATCTCTCTGTCACTAGTTTTCTAATTTTGTTCTTTTTGAGTTCTTGACCAGTCACTGAACCTGTTAATCTCTGACTGTGAGTCATTTTAGATTTGCATCTCTGGGTACTCATCTTTCCTGCCAGATGAACAACCAGATATATCACCCAAATTTCTGTTTAATGCAAAGATTTCACTCCACTTCTGTCTGTCAAGGCCACCCCCTGAATGAGACTATAATGCAGCATCTACTTCTAGCTGTCATACATTTCATGTCTGTTGCAGACTCGAACCTGCAGAGTCTGGGTGTTATGGCTGATGAACAAATGCACAGACTACAGAAGTCCTGTGGAGAAAAAGGGATGGCACAGGTACTCTCTTAAGATGAGAGTCCTATGGCTGCTTCTCTCAAGGGGAGAGCACCCCACCCTTGCCTGGACAAGTTTTTATTGTTTCTCTTGGGTCTTATTATCTATTACACAGAATGTTGTTGTTTACATTTTAGGTACAATCAAGGCAATGGAAATAAAAAATGCAGAAAAGAAATGTGAAGAGCTGATTATGCTCTATCCTTGGGAAAATTCATACAGGCTTTGGAAATTACCTTGAAGATAGGCAATAAACATCTACTGTTTCAGACCAGGATGAGGGACTTTTAGCAAGAGCAAGCCAAAACAGTCTAGATGCATTTTCTGGGCCTGGTTCCCACTGGAAAGCCTGTCTGAAGTTTCTGGCTCCTGCTCGCCACTTTGCTCCTGTCCACTTTCTGATGCAGGACTGAGTCACACTCGCCATTTTCAAACAAACCGGTTCCCTACACATAGCCAGTGATAAAATCTTTCTTTTTATTTCTCTGCTGTGTGATCATAAGGAACTCTTTCCAACACTTCCCTCTCCTGCCTCAAGGCCATATACACGGTTGAGGTGAAGAGAGAAAATTAAAAAAGAAATGTACCTTGGGAGTCTGAGCCATCTGCTCATGCAGTTTATTGTGCCTTTTTGGAAATGCTCAGGCTTAGCCCCTTTTGCCCCTTTTGAGTTTATGATAGAATGTTGCCGTTCATGTCATTTTAGGATTTAATGGGTCAAATTGACCACAAAAAATCTGGTTCTTGCTGGTAAACAAATATACTAAAGTTGCAGAATGTTTACTGCTTATTCTTCACCAGGTACAATTAGCATAATGTCATCAATGTAATGAATCTATTCCAAATAATAAAGTCTAAACTATATCATATTCTGAGATATGTCATGATGATCTAGTTCTCAGTAAAATATGGCAGAGATCAAGAGAACTGACATATACTTGGGCACGCCTAAAGAAATAGGCTCTTGTTTTATGCAATTGTATGATAGGTTCTTGTTTTATGAAGTTTTATGAAAAGACACACTGCAAATGATGGAAGGTATTTATAATACATATATCTGACAAAAGAATTGTTTCCAAATTATGTATACATTATCTTATAACTCATCATATACATATACAGATATAACTATGTGTCTCTATATATCATATAGCTCAAGAAGACATATAATCCTATGAAATTGGCAAAATATTTAAAGAGTTCAAAAAATACATATATTAATTGCCATAAGCACATGAGAAAATGACAGATTGTTAGAAATATGCAAATTAACACTACATTTAGACATCATCATATACCTACTTGAATAGTTGAAATTTAAGACTTCTCATATCAAATGCCACGGTTGAAGTGGAGCAACTGGAACTATTCTACATTAATGATGGCAATGGTACAACCTCTTTGGAAAATGTTTTCTGTTTATAAAATTAAACATATATTTTCTTTTAAAATGTAGCTTTATTTAAATATAATTTATATACAAAACACGGAACATATTTAATGTGCGCAATTTAATGAGTTTGGACATGAGTTTGCAAACACCCAGGATACCAACACCACCATCAAGACAATAGACACATCCATCACCAGATTGCATGTTAAGTGTTGTTATCACAAAAACAGAGGGAGAGACACAAACATAAATTTTCTATATGACCTAATAATTCCACCCTTAGGTATTTCGTCAAGGATTAGAAAATAAATGTCCAGAGAAAGGCTTCAACATAAATATTTTTCACATGATGTTCACAAAAATTTTTGCTGGTTTTATTTATGATGGCCAAAAATTGAAAACAACCCACTGGGATAATGAGTAAAGAAATTATTTTATATCCATATAATAAAATACTACTAATAATAAAATGAATGAACCATTGGTCTCTGCAAGAAGATGGATCAAAAACATTGATCCATCTCAAAAACATGCTGAGCAAAAAAGACACCAGACCCACAAAAGTGCATGTTATGTGGCTTCACTTATGTAAAATTCTAAAACCAGCAAAACGTATCTATATTGATAGTGGGTTAATGGCTGGCTGGTTCAAAAGGTAGGTGAAGGAACTGCAAAGATACATCAGGGAACATTTTTAAGTGATGGAAATGTTTTATATCTACAGTCAATTTTTTTACTATCTTCCCTTAGCGACAAAAACAAATTTCTCTCAACCATGGTAATGAAATCTCTGTATCTTCCTCATTATTCATCCTTAGTAGTTAGTTCTATGAATAGAATTTTTTTGGTGATGACATAGGTAGAACATGTTTTATTTTTCCCCAGACATTCAGTCTTCTTTCTTTCTCCAGACAGGAGTAACAATTCTGTAACTTGTCTTTTCCTTCTGCATTTTACCTTGCATAATTTTGTTTTGGGTAATGACAGAATTGACCAGAAAAATACATTTGCAGCCACCCAAAAGAGTTTAATCCTGAACTTTTTCTTCTCTTTGCATTTTCTTTCTGTTTTTATTGTTTTGTACTCTTCTTTTCTCATTTCCTTTTCCCCTCAGTGCATTCCAGTCAGAACAAATGCTGTGTTACTCCTGAAGCAACTTGTGAGAATCAGCTATATCCTTTAGCTTCCTCCCTTTTACATATATGAGGTCTGTCCAGAAAAAGTCCAACCATTGTTAATATAACAAGAATGATTTGCGTGACATAAATGTAACCTGGCAGCCAAGGACAAGAATGACTTCACTGCACTAGTCAGTACGGGCTGTAGATGCTGTTGAGTGAACGTGATGCTGCCCATCACATTCAAAATGACTGAGCAAGTAGAGCAACAAATTTGCATCAAGTTTTGTGTTAAGCTTAAACATTACTCCGTGGAAACTATTCAGATGATTGGGAAGGCAGTAGCTATGGGAAACTGGTGATTGGCAGCTTCATCACAATAACATGCCCACTCATGCATCATATCTTGTGCAGTTATTTTTGGTGAAATATCAAATCACCCAGGTGACTCAACCCTTACAGCCCAGATTTAGCACCCTGAGACTTCTGACTTTTCCCCAGACTAAAATCACCTTTGAAAAGGAAGAGATTTCAGACCATCAGGGAAATATGGTGGGGTAGCTGATGGTGACTGGAAGAATTGTGTGAGGTCCTGAGGCTTGTATCTTCTTTGGTAAATGTCTCCATTTTTCATATTACATGAATGGATGCTTTATCGTAAGAAATAATTTGAAAATTCTGATGAGGACAGATTTGAAAAGAAAATTGTGTCCTGATGACACTAGCATAACATTACCATCTTGAATATTCATGTTAACATTCTGAATATTTTTAACTACCTTTTTCTTTTCCTCTCTTTGTGATGTGAGTGCATGCATACGTGTGTGTTCACATGATGTTTATGCTTGAAAGAAGAGTGATCTTTGTCCTTCTTTCAGTAGCCAGTTTGAAACATAGCTGTTTTTTGCTTTCAACGCCTTTTAGATGGACTTTCTTAACACATGATGATGAAGCAAAAAAGTCCGTTTAAAACATGCCTTTTAATTAATTCACATTTTTATTTCCTGTGGTTCTGGAAAAACAGTAGTTATGTACCATTCTTGGGAAAATTGAAAAATTTTCTGCTTGAGTATGTTTTGCTCTGTGGTTCAGATGTGGATTCTTTATTGAGAGATAAGAATATATAAGTTCCAATAGCCACCAGGGAGAACATGGACTCCCTGCAATGTCCAGGCTCTTCTGGCCAGTGGGAGGCTTCATTACATCTGTGGTCAGGCTGCTGCTAAGTTTGTGAGACACCTGTTCAGATCAATGGTATGGAAAGTCACCATGCCACTGCTCATTACTCTGCTGCATCTAAACAGAATAAACTGGAACAAGTAGGAAGGGAATTATTGACACTGTAGCACAGATATTGAAAGAACCGAAAATGGCTGCTTCAATTATGAATCCTGATATAAAGCATTCCAATTAAGTGAAAATCCAGAATGACATGACCACAAAGAGAGGTTATCTCCCCTCATGTCCAATGTTTAAACATGACATTTCAGTCAAAGTCTTGATCATAAAAACCACAATTGGAAACTAATCTAATTGGATTTATGTGAAGAAATTTATTGCCATGATTCACTCATTAAAAACTACAAAATCTGGAGGGATTAGCTAGGATGAAAAATATAAAGCAAAAGAAAAAAAAATGACTCTTTAACAGAGTGAAAAAGGCCAAACTCTAACTGTATTAGACTGCTAAAAGTAGGCAATTGGCATTCTTTAGATTGGAAACACATTTCATAATTTTTAGAATTATATATTCCTCTACTGGTAAATACACTCATACTTTTGAGAGACAAATTTTCAGAAGATAGATATTATAGCACAAAGTTCACTGGTTTAGAAGGTTATAGGTGAACTAAGTTAAACTGATTTTCTCAGATGGCTAAGGTTTTTTCACTCTTGATAAAATTTATTTTCCAGGAGTTTGCATTTTAAAAAGATGTCTCAGATAAGAGTTTTTGGAAACTACTTGCATTTTAAAGTCAGACTGTGGTTTCACAAAGGCAATTATACATGAGCCCTTTCAGGTGGAGAGCACTTTAGGAGTCTCTTGAAGGCATTGTAGATAGACTACATTGCTTACTGGCTATGGGGAGAGAAAACTTTCATCCTCATTGGGGGGCTTTTATTCTTATAAAAGAGGGAGATATTGGTTTTTTTTGAGGGAGACATGAGCATTCTCCATGCTCTCTTGCCTTCGTCAGACAAAAGCTGGGGACAGCCAGTGACCTCTTTGCTGGCCATGGCTGTTCCACAGCCTGATCCCACCTGTGCCAGCTGTTGGGTCCCTCCTATAGCCTCTGCCTTGCCTTCCCACACTGGGGGAAGAAGCCTTCGCCAAGTGGCAGTACAATTGTCTAGGTATTGCCTGATGTAGAGCCTTATTAAAAGTCAGTGGTGAGCAAGCACTGTTTACTTGGATTTGTTTAACTCCACATGAGTGATTCTGATGGCCTCTGACATTTTTGGAGGTTTCTACCCTAGTGTCTGTAAGGGGTGCCTAGAACCTCCACTGCCTTAGGTAGAAATCTCTTCTCCTAACTGACCTTAAGCAGTTGGGCAAATTCTAGCAGCCTCTGTCCTGTAGGAGGCCTGGTAAGGTGAGGTAGTCATTTTCTGTGAGTAATTGCATCCAAGGCTTTCTACTTATTGTATATCTGTAGAAGCATTAAGTTAGGACTAAGAATTTGGTGCCCCAGAGGCACAGACAAGCAGCTACATTTGCAGGAGAAGCTGATATTTACCAGGCTCCATACTACATGGGTGTGGTGACCAATGAGCAGAACACAATGGTGACTCCAGCTGCCTTAGCAACACGTGGATGCTAGTTGCTGGACCGTGGGTATTGGCTAGCTTTCTTTGCTGCATCTCCCTCCGTGGCGCACAGACCCAGGTTGCATAGAGGCAGACACCCACAGAGCTTTGGCCTAAGCCTATGGGACAAGGAAAACCAGTTACTGACACTGTCAAAAGAAGGAATTCCCAAGAAAGGAGGGGAATTCCCAAGTCTTGTTCTGGGCAGTGGACCCCAGAGCTGAGGAGATGGCAGGGCTGGGGTGCTGGGCCCCAGGAGGTGTGGAGCCTGTGCAGTCTGAGGGACAGGGAGATGGCATTGAAAGGCAAAGGAGCTGCTGAGCTGTGTGCCTGTGGTGCTCACAGCTTGACTGGACTCAGGATTGACTGAAGGAGGTCCCCCATTCTGCAAGCAAGGCTGAAGCTGCCACAGAGGATGGGGATGGAACAGCTGGGCATGCTTGGGTTTTGGTGCACCAGGAGTAAAATCCAAGAAGGCAGTGGGTGTATGCCTGCTCCCCACATTCTGGGGTCCCCTGGCACCCATCTGCCCATTACCCTTCAGGGACTCACAGTGCTGGGGCCATTTTGCGTGCAGGATGGGGCATTCCTCAGACACAGTCTGAGCTGTGCAGGCTGGAACAGAGAGAATGTAACCTGGAGAAAAGCAGGTTTTCTTATCACAAGTCACAGCTTCTCTCACTCCTGTTGGCCCACCAAATGTTGCTGGTGGAAATCAAGTTCTGCCACAGGATTGCAAGGAAAGCATTCCAAGGACACATGCATGGGATATTGTGGTGTGGCAAGGTTTATTCGAGTGAAGGCTGTCCTTATGTCCTCTTTCTGTCCATCCTCCCCCCAAGGAAAAAGTTCAACCATGTCCTCAGCAAGGCCAACACAAAAACCAATGTCCAGAGTTTTTGCTTCACATTAAAGCTTAATCTTTCTGAAGCTCACACAGTCTGCTGTGGGCCCCCAAAGCTGCTTGAGCCACATGGTTAAGAGTTCCAGGGTGAGAGAGAACCTGCCAATGCTTGGGGCAAGGGCACTATCTGGTGGGTGAGAGAAACAGAAAGAGCTTCTTTGTTTCCCTAGCTTGGGTTTGGAACAGACCAGGTTCTTTTTCAAAATAACCAGTGAAATTCCCAAGTTTTCTAAGGGTTTTGATATAGGTCTACAACCCGTAGTTAGACTGACAGGCATCTATGTTTAAGCACCTACCTGTGCACAGTCCAACAATCTGGTACTGAAGAGGGGGAGAAGAGCAGTGTTAAATTTTCTTGGCCAATCAATGCTATGATTCCCTGGGGTGTGATGCTATAGCCACCTGGTGAAGCAAGCAGGCTTATGCCCCCAGTTCATGATGTTCAGTGTCCAGTTCCCTTTGCTTCCTTTTTTTTTTTTATTTTAATGATTGTTCAAGTACAGTTTTCTCCCCTTTACTCCCAATCAAGCCCACCCATCCCCCTACTTCCTTTTCTTATTAATGATCAGCCAACTACCTATGGTAATGTTAGGACTACCCATACTGGAGAAAAATATGTTGAAAAGTAGCAAAAACTAAGATTTAGAAGCCAAGCAAGGTGATGCAGGATGTTTTCTGCAAGTGTTGATTTTCTGTCAGTGAAAATTCTTAAACTTGGAGCAACAATAGAATGCTTCCTGAAAAGTAAAAGAAAGAATATATGATTTTCTTATTATTCCTTTTTTAGGTTTTTTTTTTTAATTTAATGTATTGGAGTGACACTGGTCAGTAAGGACCCATGGATTTCAGGTGTGCATTTCTATGATATGTGATCTGCATATTGCATTGTGTACCCACCACCCAAATAAAAATCATGCTGTCACTATATATTTGGCTCCCTTTACCCTTTACTAACCCCCTAACCCATTCCCTCTGGTAACCAGCGTACTGCTGTCTGTGTCTACAAGTTTCAGTTTTAAATCCCACATGTGATTGAAATCGTGTGGTTCTTAGCTCTTTCTCACCAACTTATTTTCTTTAGCATAATCTTCTCAAGGTCCATCCATGCTGTTGCCAATGGCAGTATTTCATTTTATGGCACAGTAGTTTTCTGTAGTACACAGGTGTCAACGTCTTCTTTCTCCAGTCCTCTACGGAAGGACACTTGGGTTTTCTGCAAGTTTCTTTTTTATTTTCAAAATGATTATTTTTAACATGGAACTTATTGGGATGGCATTGATTAATAAAATTTATAGATTTCATGTATACAGTTCTATAATGCATTATCATTATACTGTGTTGTGTGTTCTGCCACGCCTAGTCAAGTCTCCACCCATCACCATTTATCCCCCTTTTACCATCCTACCTTTCTCTACTTGTCTATCCCTCTTGTTATCATCACACTGTTTGTATCTGTGAATTTGCTTTTCTAAAAAAGAAGAAGCAGATAACTATATCTTTTAAAGTAAATTTCCTGGGTTTTTTTTCTACAGCAGTATAATAGTATGACTCAGTCATAGTCATGTGATTGACTACTTTCATTTTTAAAAGTAGCATTTAAAAGTTTCTTTTCTTTTATAAAAGTAGTGTGACTATAGTTTGAAACTATGCTGTAAAAACAACTATAACATCTTTGCTTTAAAGGGAAAAACTTGAAGAGAGGTTTTGGAAGCTATGACACAAAGCATCGAGTTATATGACCTGCCGGTGACAGAAAATGCTGTCAGCAGCCAAGAGACTGGTGCGAAAAAGCAAGGTAAGACTACTTTGCAGTTTCATCATTCGAGAGGAAAAAATCTTACTTTTAGATAACAACTCCATAAAAGAAAATTAGCGCTTCAAAATTAAGATTCGTAATTGAGTATTTTGTGCTTTTAATTCAGATTCACTTTATCTTATCTTAATTAATAATGGAGAAGGATTAACCACAACTTAAAATGTTTCAGGATTTAGTTTCACTTTTACTTAGCATTGCCGGCTCAGTAACACCAGCATGACTGGAGGAGATATTAGATATAATCTACATAGTCATTCAGTGCCAAGAATGCACTCAAGATATGAAAAAATTGCCCAATATTTATAATTTCTTAAAAGATTGTTTATGGACTGTGAAGAAGTAAAAATAAACTAGATGTCAGAGGTAGTTTATAGTAGAGAGATTATCTCCCTCCCTTACCTTTATTTAAATAATTGCCTGATATTTTTTAGGATGTCTCCGGCAACCTTAAAAAGGGTGAGTAAAGATAATGTACCAAAAAATCTTAGAAAACAACGTGGTATTATTGGTTGCATTAGATTACAACCTCAGAATATATAAGATCCCAATTCTAAATCTAACAGGAAAATCTTTTAAAATTATTTCAATGAGGTTATTTATAGTCAAACTATTGTGAAGAAGGCAAGGAATGAAGCTAAAATGATTTAAATACACCAATGCATGATTTAGGGCATGTAGTGATTCTTAAACACTTGCCACTTTATTTTATTTGAACTGATCAGTACGTTCAAGTCAGAAATTCTTGTTGCAGTTCATATTAGAACACATACATACTTTACTCTTGTTTTGCAATTTAGTAATTCTTTCTAAGGTTAGATCAAAGAGAATTGTAAACAATGTGATTAAATATTTTGTGGTAACATGAAAATATCTGAACCAAAATTTCAGGAATGCTTTCTTGCCACACATAAAATCTGTGTTAAGTTTGACCTTACATATTAGTCGACATTGAGAATTCTTTCATCATTAATTTTTGGCAGTTTTAATACAGAGTGCCTTGGAGAAGACTTCTTTGAATTCAGGTAGTAGTGTTCTGTTTTCTTCTTGGGTTTGAGGATCGACCTCTTTCCACAGGTTTGATAAGTCCTCATCAACTATTTGTTTGAATAGGGTCTCCATTCCCTTTGCCCTCTCTTCCGATATGCTTATTCTTACACTGTTTTTCTCTGAGGTCGTCAAGTAGTTCTCAGAGAGCTCTCTCATTTTTGTGTGCTTACTAAGTCTCTTCTTTCCTCTGCATCATGTCTAGATTTCTATCTTTCATTACACCAATTATTTCCTCCGTCTGGTTGCCTCTATTTCCTGTGCTTGCTAGTGCATTTCTGATCTCTTGTATTGAATTTTTCATCTCCAAAATTTCTATTTGGTTCTTTTTTAAAGTTTCAATCTCCTTGGTAAAGTGCTCATTTTGTTTATAAATTTGATTTCTCAGAGCATTAAATTGCCTCTCTGTATTCTCTTACATCTCATTGTGTACTTTCAGGACTGCAATTTTGAATTATCTGCCATTTATATCACATATTTCCATGTGTTCAAGTTTGCTTTCTGGAGGTTTTTCTCTTTTTTTTTCATTTTTCTTTTCCTTTTTTTTATTTTTTAAAGATATTACCTTTTAAAAAATTTAAAGTACATTTTGTTGATTATTCTATTTTAGTTGTCCCTTTTTTCTCCCCTGTATCCCCCTTCTCCCTGTACTCCCACACCCATCGGCATCCCCCCTTAGTTCATGTCCATGGGTCATACATATAAGTTCTTTGGTTTCTACATTTCCTATACTATTCTTAACCTCCCCCTATTTTGTGGCTACCAATTATGCTTCTTATTCCCTGAATGTTTTCTCCCCATTCTCCCCCTTCACCTCCCCACTGATAACCCTCCATGTGATCTCCATTTCTGTGATTCTGTTCCTGTCCTAGTTTGCTTAGCTTTTGTTTTTGTTTTTTTAGGTTCAGTTGTTGATAGTTGTGAATTTGCTGTCATTTTACTGTTAATAATTTTTTATCTTCTATTTCTTAGGTAAGTCCCTTTAACATTTCATATAATAAAGGCTTGGTGATGATGAACTCCTTTAACTTGACCTTACCTGGGAAGCACTTTATCTTCCCTTCCATTCTAAATGAAAGCTTTGCTGGACAGAGTCATCTCGGATGTAGGTCCTTGCCTTTAATGACTAACAATACTTCTTTTCAGCCCCTTTTTGCCTGACTTCTTTTGAAAAATCAGCTGATTGTCTTATAGGAACTCCTTTGTAGGTAACTGCTTTTAAGATTCTTTCTTTATCTTTAATCTTGGGTAATTTAATTATGTGTCTTGGTGTGTTCCCCCCCTTGGGTCCAATTTCTTTGGGGCTCTCCAAGCTTCCTGGACTTCCTGGAAGTCTATTTCCTTTGCCAGATTAGGGAAGTTTTCCTTCATTATTTATTCCAATAAGTTTTCAATTTCTTGCTCTTCCTCTTCTCCTTATGGCACCCCTATGATTTGGATGTCAGAGCATTTAATGTTGTCCCAGAGGTTTCTAAGCCTCTCCTCATTTTTATTGAATTCTTGTTCCTTCATTCTGTTCTGGCTGGATGATTATTTCTTCCTTTTGTTCCAAATCATTGATCTGAGTCCTGGTTTCCTTCCCTTCACTGTTGATTCCCTGTATATTTTCCTTTATTTCACTTTGCATAGCCTTCATTTCTTTCTTCATTTTGCGACCAAGCTCAGTCAATTCTGCGAGCATCTGATTATGAGTGTTTTGATAGGTTGTCTGTTTCCTTAGTTCTTTTTCTGGAGTTCTGATCTGTTCTTTCATTTGGGCCATATTTCTTTGCCTTGGCCTCAGCACACCTGTTATGGTGTAACGGGAGGGGCTTTAGATATTTGCCAGAGCAAGGCAACTCTCTTCGCTCAGTTGTGGTGCTGTCTGTGGGGGAGGGGTCAGAGAGCGAATAATGCCATTTGCCAGGCTCTCACCCCACTTTCTGTCACTTCCTTGTTTGTGTGTGTTCTAGGACCCCGTGTGTCTCTCCAACAGACTCTCCTGTGAGACTGGTAGCTTCTTCTACTGCTGCGACTGCCACAGATTTTTATGGCCAGAGGGTTTGAGTCTTTAGTTCCCTGTACTGAAACCCTGGGTTTCATGGCCTGTCTAGCTCTCCATTGTTCTTCCTGGCTTATCTACATGTGACTGCTGCCTTGCCTTGCCACATGTCCTCTCTGCCCCCATGTCCGCCCCTATTACCAGTCTGGATTAGTGTTTCTTTAACTCCTTCATTGTTGGATTTCCATACAGTTTGATTTTCTGGCAGTTTTGGTTGTTTTTTGTTCTTAAATTGGTCGTTACCCTTCTTTTGGTTGTGCAAGGAAGTGAAGCGTTTCTGCCTAGCCCTCCACCTTCTGGAGGTTTTTCATTTTCTTCCTTGACTGTCTCACTACCTTGGTTATTCACAGTTTTTGATGGGTTCCTTCTCTGTCTAGGCATTTGTGCATGAGTGGGCCAAATAGGTCTTTCTATTATTTTCTAGTAGATGGTACTGACTCATAGGATATTTCTAGCTTTTGGAAATCCCAAAGCTGACCCTGTCAGCTTCAGTCAGTGTAGCTGTGATGCTTGGGGGTGAAGTAGTCTTGGGAAACTCAGCTGTCTTCTTTGTTTTGCCCTTTCAGTAATGACGACCTCAGACCTCTGCCTCACACGCCCCAGCCAGAGGTTAGTCACAGAGTGTATCTTTTACCCAGGGAAAGTGGTGATTCTGTAGTAATAGTTCTTTCATTTGCAGAAAATGTGCTCCATAACCTGACACCAAGGATGATGGGAGGCAAATTTTGGAAGTCTACAGGGCAGCAGGACTCTGTGGCTTTCTTTCTTTGTCTGGAATGCCAACTGCTGGACAGCCATGATAGAACCCCTCTTGTCTCCATTCCCACATCTCTCAGTTCAGCCTTAGCTCACTCTTCTCATTCCTGCAAGAGTGCCCACCAAGTCTCTGTGCTCCTCCTGGCTGAAGAAACTGCCAGCCACAATGGGTTTTCTCCCCTCTCCTGGCTGAGCTCCTCCATGAGCTCCTGTCTACAGAGCTGCCTCAGTGGCTAGTATGAGTCCTCTTCCCTCCTTGTCTCCCCTGTTTGTTCCCACTTTCCCAACTTAGGATGCTTCAATGTGCAGGTCTTTCAGGCATGCTTGTAGGCTGAGCAGGAAATCCTTTGTTGAGTTGTAGCTATTCCAACTGTTGAAATTTCAGGGAGAGGGATCAAGGGGATTTCTCACATTGCCATTCTGATGTTCCTCTCCTGAGCTGTAGTTTTTATACCTAGAGGCACTCACAGGAGATAGCCATCAAAGAAAGGAGAGCTGATTTTCAGCTGCCACATAAAAGTAAGAGTCCCCTGTTGCTTGGAAACAAAAAAGGTGGTGGTGGGTGCCTGGCTTTTTGTCACTACCAATGGAAGAGTAGCCCTTATCAGTAAGAGTTAATGATCCAATTGGGAAAGTTTTGGTAAAAGGGAATATAGTATTCCCTTTTTACCAAATATTTTTACCAAATATCAATAATATTCTGACAAATTTACATAGTTTTCATTACGACAGTTAGTGAGCTGATCACACTGTAAGGTATAAAAATGTTGAGTCACTATATTGCACACCTGGAACTAATAAAATATTGAATCCCTACTGTACTTAAATAAATATAAATAAAAATTTTGTCAAAGAGTTGGCTCACCCAAACCAAAACTCTCAAATAATTCTCACAAACACTTGGTATTTATAGTCTGAATGTCTTGGTGATGGCTGAGGTGCATATCATGACAATGGGTGAGAGGATTACACACTGAGACAGCTAACTTCATTCTCATACCAAAAGCATTTTGTTTCTAAAATGAATTTTTTGTCTATGTTATAAACAAGCAGATGAAAGCAACTTCACTAAGCCACAAATATGTGGGCTTGAAATTACATTAAATCAATACAAATCATATCTATTATGGATAACACTAAATAGAAAATATATAATTTGAAATTATAAACACCATAGTAATAGCAGTAACTTAGTATGTGATATGATTCACTTATTGATTTATTTTGGACTTTATTTTTTAATATGTTCTTAGTTCTACTTATTGGCATCTTATGATAGTTATTTTCTATACTGTGAACTAGATAATAGGGTATTTTGTTTGACTTTAAATTCATTGGCTCTTTTCTATTAACTGTCTTTGGAGAAGATTAGATTCAGAAACTGAGAGAAATTAATTAAGCCAATAAAACTTCTCCATCAGAAAATAATTGGAATCCTTCACTTTTTTGGTTATTATAGAGATTAATGTAGTACTGATCAATGCAGTACTGTGTTAACCAAAGAAGAGCTTCCGCTTGTAATAAAGATCAAAGAACACTTATCTTAGCAAAAGGAGCTATAATTCTGGAGACACAGATTCAGGTAGCAACTTAAATTTTGCTCCAGAGAGAACAAAGAGGGCAAGGTTTGTAAAGGCAAAAGTCACAAAGTGTAATTCTTTCATGCATATAAATGATTGCTGGTTAGATAAACAGGGACTGGTTAGTTCCAATACACAAACAGAGAGACAAAAATCACAAGGAGGTCAAGTCCTTTTTTTTATTGTTGTTGGACTACAGTTGTCCCCATTTCTCCCCAGTACTGTTCCCCACCCTACGTACCCCCACCTCCCACATTCAATCCTCCCCCTCCCTGTTGTCGTTGTCCATGGGTCCTTTATACATGTTCCTTGACCACCCTTCCCCTTCTTTGCCCTGTAACACCCTCCCTTCTCCCCTCTGGTTAGTGACAGTTTGTTCTTTATTTCCATGTCTCTGGTTCTATTTTGCTTGCTTGTTTGTTTTGTTGATTAGGTTCCACTTATAGGTGAAATCATATGGTATTTGTCTTTTGCCACTGGCTTATTTAACTTAGCATAATATTCTTCTGTTCCATCCATGCTGTAGTGAAGGAGTTCCTTCTTTCTTTCTGTTGCGTAGTATTCCATTGAGTACATGTACCACTGTTTTTTGATCCACTCATTTACTGATGGGCATTTAGGCTGTTTCCAGCACTTGGCTATTGTAAATTCTGCTACTATGAACATTGTGGTGCATAGGTTCTTTTGAATTTGGTGTTTCAGGATTCTTAGGGTATAATCTCAGCAATGGAATTGCTGGGTCAAAAAACAATTCCATTTTTAGTTTTCTGAGGAAATATCATACTGTTTTCCCCAGTGGCTACACCAGTCTGCATTCCCACCAACAATGTACCAAGGTTCCCTTTTCTCCACAACCTCTCCAGCACTTGTTGTTTGTTGATGTGTTTATGATGGCTACTCTGACCAGTGTGAGGTGATATCTCATCGTGGTTTTAATTTGCATCTTTCTGATGCATACTGATGCTGAACATCCTTTCCTATGTCCCTGGGCCCTCTATATGTCCTCCTTGGAGAAGTGTCTGTTCAGATCCTTTACCCATTTTTTAATTAGATTGTTTGTCCTCCTGGTGTGGAGTCATGTGGGTTCTTTATATATTTTGGAGATCAAACCCTTGTCTGAGGTATCACTGGCAAATATATCTTCCCATATGGTTGGTTCCCTTTCATTTTGCTGATGGTTTTTTTTAGCTGTGCAGAAAGAAGCTTTTTATTTTGATGAAGTCCCATTTGTTTATCCTTTCCTTCATTTCCCTTGCTCTACAAGACATATTGGTGAAAATATTGCTGATATATATATCAGTTATATATATATATTTTTTTTTCATCCCAAAGAAGCTAAAATGCACATTCTTTTCAAATGTGCATGGAAGTCAGATACTTATGTTACTATACAGCACTTGGTGTTCCAGGATGTTAGAAGTCAGTCTTGAGCTGTATTTTGCAACAGGTTAACAACTTAATATAATCTCTGAGAACTAATGCACAAGATGTGCATAGCCTCCCCCTTTCCTAAATGGCCTTCAGACTGTATTTAGGTAACTCTCTTAGCCATGATTATTCCATTTTTATCCCCATTATCAGTTGTTAACTAAATGTTTTTTTTGTTGAACTGTCCTCAGACATTATCTGTTTTTCACATTCCTTTGTTGAAAACAACTTCTTCGAAATTCATCTTTTTAAACAATAAAGTACAGTTAACACACCATATTATATTAATTTCAAGTGTACAATGTAGTGATTTGACATTGTCTCACATTTATGTTACCATGTAGTCACCACATTAAGTCTAGTAACCATCTGTTGATACTAAATTTATAGTGGGAGACCAACATTTTCTGGGGTTTTTTTTTACGAGAATAGCAAGAAGGGCCTTATAAAGTGAAAGATATTTATACTGAGTGTAGAAAACTAGATTTTAGTGCTCAGGTGGAAAATATTCCAAAAGAGCCTGACTACCCTACTTAAAACAATGAATAGAAATGTATTTAAAATTTCTATTTAATACAACTGTAAATAATCCTTTGTCCCTCCTCATATGATTAAAATATGGAAAGATGGGACAGGTAACATAAGAAAAAATAATAAGAAAAGTTTCCTTTTATATGATTTCTCTTAAAAGTCATACCTGAAAACAGCATATATGTATATAGGTATATATATATTTAATTTAAAAAAGGAGATAGTACTATTTAATGGATGGAGAGATATATGCTAAAATGGGGTAAGAAAATAAAATTGTATATAGTAAGTATTTAATCAAGATTTTGAATCTATGGTACTAATAACAATAAAATCCTTTGTTCACTATACTAATTCACAGATAGACAGAGTGCCATAATGACATATCAAGCTGACTGATGGCATAGGATATGGAAAACAAGTATTCGTTTTCTGGATATCTAATATTTGAAGAAAATTGATAAAGAAAAAAATTAGTAAGCTAATATTTGAAAAGAGATTAAAAGCTTGAACTTGAATTGTCACCTGAGCCATGTGACAGCCCAAAAAAAGGCTGAAAAGACAGATGTACTTATCAAGAACTTTTAAAAACATGAATCTGCTAATGCCAAAGAACCACTAAAAAAAATCAGTGGCTTCCCGCTATACTTACAAAAAGATCAAGTGCTTTTCCAGCACCTTCAAAGCTTACATCATATATCTCCTGCACTATCTCTTACCTAGTCACTGTTGTACTCTGCTACACTCTTTTATTTTCTTTCCTGACTCCAGGCAACTGCATTTGCTGTTCTCTCTGCTTGAAAAGCTCTTTCTTGTTCATTTGGTATGGTTAATGTCCAGGATGTCCAAGGAAACCTTTGGTCCATAGTTAGTAGAACTCCTGCTCACCTGAAAGACTGGAACCCAGACCCATCCTTCTGAGGCTCCTGGGACATGAAGGGTTATTTTGGCAATACAGCTGCAACACAATTATCGGACCGAGAAAACATGATAGTATTTTTAATGTATTAATCCTATAAACCCAAAGTAGAAATAAAGGTTATGGACTATTTGAAAGCAAGCATATTTGCTTAAGTGTGGACATTTTGGATCAACATAAAGGACCATTTTGGATTTGGTGAAGACCAAATATGTTTATGGACCTTCTGGACAAGACCAACTACCAAGGACCTTTAGGCATAAACTAAAGTGTCTTCGTGAACATTTTGGGCAGGACCAAATGTCCTGCAGGATTTGGTGTAGATGGCTACTGCTCACATTTTAGGTCTTGGTTTTAACGTAGTTTCCCCAGAGTGAGCCTCCTGCCTACTGTTTTTTAGGCTCTTCCCCCTTCTTAAATGAGAACATTTTGCTTATTGCCTTTCTCTCTAGTTGCAATTTATAATTTTAAATTCATTTTTATCAGTTTCTCAGTCTTGTCCAAATGTATATTCCAGGAATATGCATTGTGTCTTCTTGTTTACTATTATATTAATGGAAACTAGCACATAAGTGATTAGTAAACATTTGGTAAAGGATGAAAGAATAAATAAACACAGTGCTGTGTCAGAGGTGAGGCACTGCAGTTACTAGACATTATGTTTATTGTGTAGCTTTGAAATTCCAGGTAAGCAGAAGAAATGCACAGCTAAGGACAAGGCTTTTCAAAAAATTGGAAGAAATACACAAAACTAGACACAACTCCATAATCACATTTCTCAGATAGATGAAATAATAAAAGCTGGATGACTCCAAAGTAATGTTGATATTCTTTTCTTCATTTCCTTTTCTTCTTTATAATATTCTTTAAAAATTACTTTATTGTGAATTCTTATCAGTACTAGTATTTCTATGTATTACTCCTGATAGATTAGTACTATATGTTTAGAAAAGTATTTAACTGATATACATCAATTTACTTGTTTTTTAAATTGTCTAATAAGATAGATAAGTGTGCAAACACACTTAACTATATTTATTCTAGTTCTAGTTTAAAAAAGAAATAAAACAACTTAAATATCCATCAGAAGAGAATTAATGTTTATTTTAATGGTATAGCCATATAAAAGAGTACTGTCAGCCACGTGGTAGTGGGGGGATAATGGTGCAGAAAAGGGGAAGGGACTAGACAAAGAACATGTATGAGTGACCCATGGACATGGACAATAGTGTGGGGACTGACCTTAGGGGTAGAGGGGTGGGATGGGCAGAGCAGGGCAAAGGGGGAAAACTGGGACTCCTGTAACACAATGACAATAAAGTGTGATTTAATAAAAAGTGAAAAAAAATCTGCTACTGATTTTTAAAGAAAAAATTGTGATGTAAATTTACATTTTTACATAATGGATAACTTTATCTGTTGCTCTGAACAGCCACTCTAAAGTTTTAGTGGTTTAAAACAACAATCATGACATTGCTGGCACTTTTATGGGTTAGGAATGTAAACGAATCAGTGGGAATGGCTGGTCTCCTCCACATTATGTCAGCTGGTCTATTTGGGCAGGGACTGGGGATCCAAATCTCACCACTCACAGATTTAAGCCTTCATGGTGGTTGTATTCAGCTATTTATCCTCCATATTTCCTTTCTCTCTTTGTTTCTGTCTCTTTGTCTCTGTCTTTCTCTGTCTCACTGTCTTTCTTTCTGTCTCTTTCTCTCTCTCTGTCACTCTCTCTCTCCACTTCTCTAGATGTGGCTGAGCTCCAGATGAGTAAAAGCAGAAATTGCAATTGCAGCATCTCTTCAGGTCTGGGCTTTAAAGTCCCAGACTGTCACTTCTACCACATTTTATTGGTCAAAGCAAGGCAGAAGATCTATTCAAATTTGGGTGTCAAGAAATACAGTGAACCTCTTGATGGGAGTAGTAGCAATATCCTGTGTGCAAGGGATGGTGGACAGAGGGAGGCATGACTCACTAAGGGCCATTTTTCATTGTGTGCCACACATGGGAAGAACCGACTGTCAACTGAAAACATTGGGTTATGCAACAATGGGTACAAGGTAATTGTACTCATTTAAAATTATGGTTCTTTTGGGTGAAAGGCTGTATGTGTGAAAATAGGATTAGAGAAGCACATAAGATGTAAGGATGTTAATACAAATGGAATGCTGGTTATCTCTAAGTAGTGTAAATTTGGATGCATTTTAAATATCATTTCTTTAATACATACACTATGGAATAAAGTATTCAACAAAAGAATAGTTATTTATTAGGGGAAAAGGATAGGAATGATAAACACTCTCATAAATTTATAGTCTAACTTAAAGTAACTTCTATAGTTTTTAAAATTTTACAAAGTTTTGCAATAAGAACAAATACTTTATAATCTTATAAAATAAAAATACTTCATTTCAAAAATCTTATGTACTGTTTTCCAAAATGGGCACTAATAAAAGAAAACCAATTTCTGATCAGAAATGAATTCTGTTCTGTGACTTTGCAGATAAGGAAGTACGGGACCAGAAAAAAATAAAATGACTTATCCAAGTTCCCATTGTTTGTTTGTGGCAAAGATCTTAATCCCAAATCTTTTGATTGATTAGTCTATGATCTTTCAAATATGCTATGCCATCAATCATTTAACATAAACTTTTCATTAGTTAGGAAGTATATTTTCTTAGAAACATTCAAAGAACATCAAGATGTTCTGATATGTCACCACAGAGCAGTGATTTTCAGTGTGCTGTGGCGCAAACTCACAGGACCTGACTATTTTAGTCAGGGGCACTGACTTTTACCTTAGATTGTCCAATTTTAAAAAAATGAAAAAAATTAAAAAAAATAACATCAGCAGCACAATACAAGCTCTCTGGTGTGAATAAATCAAAATTATGCCTATTTTTGGTCAGATTGGCAAAAAGTATAATATATATTTTGGTGTGCCATAGAATTTTAGTAATTAGCTTATGTGTGCCATGAAATGAAAAAAGGTTGAAAACTGCCACCATAAACGGCGGTGGTGAAGGCTGGGGGCGGCCCCAGGCCTGAGGAAATTCCGCCTGCTTTAATGGTGCGTATTTAATTCCTCAGACCGTGACAGTAACGTTCATGGTAACACTTGGATCAAACATAAGGATGTTCTGAGAAATGTCAACCAAAAAATATCAGATTTTTTCCTACAACAAACAGGAAAAGGTTGTTTTGTGTCATGTCCTTGTGAAATATCAGAATAAAATTTCCTAAAGAGGTTCGTTAGACGCAGTTAAGAATGCAAATTTTCGTGTTTTTAGCTGTTTTTTAAAAATATATAGAGATACATATATTTATATGTATATATTGATTCCAGAGAGAGAGAAAAAGGGAGAGAGAGAGAAACATCGATGTGAGATAAACGTCAATGGATTGCCTCCCACAGGCACCACAACAGGGGACCGAACCTGCAACCTAAGTAAGTATCCAGACCAGAAACTGAACTCATGACCTTTCAGTGCACAAAACGGCACTCTGTCCAACCGACCGGAATGTTTCTTAATCTAAATGTATTTGTCTTTTGTTTTTCAGATGTTTTCAAGAACTATGCACTGATTATTATATCTGTATTATTTATACCAACACTTATTGGTTTAATTGTTGTATCAAGTGAGTAAACTACATATTTTATTTCTTCAATTTATGTTCCTTGTTCAAGGCTTTCTATTGCATGATTATTTTTCTTTCTGTCTCATTCATGATTTTTTCTTACTATTCCCACTCCCTTCCCATTAGTCATGATATATTTAATGGGTATCAATGAATGAACTATGTGACCTATGTAAGGCACTGGGAGATGCAAAAATGAAAACAAAATTATTTACCCTGATAATGGCAATCACTATTTTGACTTCTGTTTCATAAGTTTGTTTTTCCCACTTAAAAATTTTAACATGAAATCATGCAATTTGCATGCAATCTTTGCATCTCATTTTTTAAAAATTGTTCCACATTATGCTGTGTTCTTCTTCCATGTCATAGCATGTAAGAAAATTGCATTGACTCATTAATGTAGAAGGGGGTTGGAAAATTTTTTATACAAAAACATTTTTATTAAAAAACATAGTAAATAATTTAGGGTTTCTTAGCATTACAATCTCTATTGCGACTTCTCACCTCTGTAGCAGTGCAAGAGCAGCTGCAGAAGATACATAAACAATCGATCATAGCTGTGTTGAAACAAAATTGATCATGGAAATTGGAATGTTATATAAATTTCATGTATCACAAAATATTCCTTATTTTATTATTTTGGCTAATTATTTTATCATTTTTATCATTTTAAAATACAAAAAGATTTTTAGCTCTGAATGTGGCCTCGAGTTGTAGATTGCAAATTCTTGCCATAGAATATTTCATGCTATATATTATTACTAATTTTATTTACTTTTAGTGACATTTGGATTATGTCACACTTTGACTATTGAAAATTGTATTGCTTTGAGTGTTTTCATTCTTTTAGTCTTTTAGTGAATAGTAGGTATCATTTGGAATATACTTAAAAAAATATTAAGCCATAGGGTATACCTATGTCAGATTTAGTAGATAATGCATAGATAATAATCCAAACAAAAGTGTATGAGAGTGTGAGCTCTGAACATACTTGTCAAAACTTTATTGTCAGTTTTGCCTGTTGTTGTTATTCTGACATGGAATGTATGTATTGGTACCTTTTCATTATCTTAATCAGAGTTTTCCTGATGACCCATACTATATGAAGCTTCTTTTTATATTTATTTTTCATTTAGCCACAATATTTTGTGATGGGCATGTTCACATACTTTCCCATATTTTTACTGAGTTAGCTCTCAAGACTTGTATAGTTTTGTGTTTTATACTTAGGTGTTTGGACTATTTTTAGTTAATTTTTATAAAGGATGCAAAGTCTGTGTCTAGATTTATTTTCTTGCATGTAGATGCCCAGTACCATTCGTTGAAAAAACTATCTTTTGTTCATTTGTAGTGGCTTAGTTTCTTGTTTGTTCGTTTGTTTTGGTTTGGGTTTTTTTTTTTTTTTTGTCTGTCAAGGATCAGTTGACTGTATTTATGGCTGTTTATTTCTGGGTTCTCTATTTTGCTCTATTGGTCATTTTGTCTATTGTTTAACCTATACTATACTCTCATGATTATTATACCTTTAAAGTAAGTCCTAAAGTTGAGTAGTGTCTGTCTTCCAATTTTGATTTTTTCCTTCCATGTTGGGGTACTCTTCTTTGTTGTCTCCTTATATAAATTTTAGAACCAGTTTGTTGCTATCTACAAAATGACTTCTGAGATTTTGATTGGGATTTCACTGGATCTATAGATCAAGTTGGGCAAGAACTAACATAGTGAAAATATTAAAGTTTACTATCCTTGAACATGGATTATCTCTCCATTTATTTAGTTCTTTAATTTTTTAATCAGAGTTTTGTGTTTTTTCTCATATATATCCTGTTCATATTTTATTACATTTATACAAAATCGTATTATTGGGGGAGGGTTCTAATATAAATGATACTGTGTTTTTAACTTCAAATACCACTTGTTCATGACTGGTACATGGGAAAACTGGTACATTATTTCTTCCTTCATAATTTGTATGCCTTTTTCTTTCTTTTCTTATTGCATTAGGTAGATATTCCAGTATGATATTTAAAAGGAATGGTAAGAAAGGACATCCTTGCCTAGTGCCTGATACATACTGAGAAAGCATCCAGTTTCTCACCATTAAATGCAATATTAGATGTAGTTTTTTATGAGAGTTTTTGTCATGAATGTCAGATTTAAGCAAATTCTTATATTGATATGATTTTATAATTTTTCTTTTTTAACCCTTTGATATAATGGACATCATTAATTGCTTTCCAAATGTTGAACCACTCTTGCAGATCTGGAATAAATCCCATTTTTTCATGGTATATAATTATTTTTATACATTGCTGGATTTGATTTGCTAATATTTTGTTGAGAATGTTTGCATTTATGTTCATGAGAGATACCTCACAGATTTTTTTAATGTTAAATTAACTTTTCATGTTTGAAATAAACTCAATTTAACTACAAAGTATTAACTTTTTAGCACTCTTAAATTTTAAAAAACACTCTTGAATTAAACTAGCTAATATTTTAAAATATATACACATATGTTTCTAAAAGACTGAACTATAATTCCTTTTTCTTATAATACTATTGTCAGGTATTGATATTGAGATCACCTTGGCCTCAAAATTTGAATTGAAAGGTAATTGCTCCTATTCTATTGTATTTTCTGAAAGAGGCTGTGCAATATGGTTGTTATGTCTTTCTTAGAAGATTAGAAGGATTACCAGCTGAAGCCATCTGGCCTGAATGCTTTCTTTGGTGAAATTTTTAAATTAAAGAATTAGTATCTTCACTAAAAAGTATTATTCACATTTACTATTTTTCCTTTTCAGTTGTGATAAGTTGTGTTTTTCAGAAATTCCTCTTTTTTAAAAATCTATGGTATTGCTAATCCTTCTTTTAAATTTAAATTTTAAATCAGTTTTTCTACTGTTCTATACTGTTTTAATTACTGAAAAAGCCAAGTTATGGTTTTAACTTTTTCTATGTCTATTAATTTTTTCTCCAATTGATTTCTGCTCTTATTTTTTAAAAGATTTTATTTATTTATTTTTAGAGAGGGGAAGGGAGGAAGAAAGAAAGGGAGAGAAGCATCAATGTGTGGTTGCGTCTGGCATGCCTCCCACTTAGGACCTGGCCTACACCCCAGTCATGTGCCCTGACTGAGAATGGTATTGGTGAAACTTTGATTGATGAACCAGCACTCAATCCACTTAGCTACATCAAACAGAATGATTTCTGCTGTTATTTTTTTAATTGTATTTTTCTACTTTGCTTTTAATTCACCACTCTTACTGAGATAATTATCTTTTTAAAAAAACTTTCTTCTTTCTTATTTTTCAAATTTATTTATTTATTTTTAAATTATATTTTATTGATGGTGCTGTAACAATTGTCCTGATTTCCCCCCTTTGTTCCTCTGCACCCAGCACTGCCCTCTCCCTCAGGCAATCACCCCACCATTGTTCAGGTCCATGGGTCATGCATACAAGTTCTTTGGCTACTCCCTTTCCTTTACTGTACTTTACATCCTCATGGCTATTTTCTAATTATCTATTTGTACTTCTTAGTCCCCTCACTTCTTCACTCATTTCCCTATGACCCCCTTACCATCTGGAAACCATCAAAACGCTCTCCATATCCATGATTCTGTCTCTGTTTTTCTTGTTTGCTTAGTTTGTATTTTAGATTCAATTATTGATAGATATGAATTTTTGCCATTTCATTGTTTATAGTTTTGATCTTCTTTTTCTAAAATAAGTCCCTTTAACATTTCATATAATAATGGTTTGGTGCTGATGAACTCCTTTCGTTTTTCCTTGTCTGGGAAGCTATTTATCTGCCCTTCAATAGCAAATGATAGCTTTGCTGGGTAGAGCAATCTTGGCTATAGGCCTGTTTTTCATGACTTTGAATATTTCTTGCTAATTCCATCTAACCCGCAAAGTTTCTTTTGAGAAGAAAGCTGACAGTCTCATGTAGGTAACTAACTGCTTTTCTCTTGCTGCTTTTAAGATTCTCTCTTTAACTTTTGGCATTTTAATTATGATGTGTCTTGGAGTAGGCCTCTTTGCATTCATATTGTTTGGGATCCTGTGTGCTTCCCTGGACTTGCATGTCTATTTTCTTTCACCAAATTAGGGAAGTTTTCTTTCATTATTTTTTCAAATAGATTTCCAATTTCTTGCTCTTTTTCTTCTCTTTCTGGTACTCCTATGATATGACTGTTGAATCTCTTGAAGTTGTTCCAGGGCTGCTTATACTACCCTCATTTTTTTTATTCTTTTTTCTTGTCATTCTGATTAGTTGTTTTTTTTTTTTCTTCTTTATGTTCCAAAGCATTGATCTGATTCTCAGCTTCATCCACTCTACTGTTGTTTCCCCACAAATTGTTATTAATTTCAATTAGTGAATTGTTCATTTCTGACTGGAACTCTTTTATGCTGCTGAAGTACTCACTAAGTTCCTTGAGTATCCTTATAACCAGTGTTTTGACCTCTGCATGTGATAGATTACCTATCTCCATTTCATTTAGCTCTTTTTCTGGAGTTTTTATCTGTTCTTTTATTTGAGCCATGTTTCTTTGTCTATTCCTTTTGGCAGCCTCCCTGTGTTTGTTTCTATGTATTAGGTAGAGCTGTGTTGAGTCTGTGTCTTGATAGTGTGGCCTAATGTAGTAGATATCCTATAAGGTCCAGTGGTACAAACTTTCCTATCACCCAAGCTGGGTACTGTAGGTGCATCCTTTGTTTGGCCTGAGTACACCCTCCTCTTGTAGTTGAGCCTTGGCTACTGTTGGCACATCAGTGGGAGGTATTTGTCCAGCCCAGTCAGCTGCAAGGTTTGGCAGTGACCACTTACCACCAACTTCTGCCCTTCATGGAAGATCAGCTGTCTAAGAGCAGGGTGGTGGTGCTCTGATGTGGTCTGTAGCTGTCCACTAGGAGCCCTGGCCCTGGAGTGTCCTGGGTGGTATAGGCTGAAAATTCCACCCCCACCTGTGTTTTACCCAGGACGACCCTGCCTGAGCTATAAAGCAATCTGAAATGGCTGCTACTTGTGGTAGGCTTGGAGATTCCCAGGCAGAGCCAAGCTATGAATCTAGGCTGGTGGCTGTTAGTGCCACACCTGGGGCTCGCTAAGCAGAGATGTTGCTTATTTGAGAGGATTTAGGAAGTTGTGAAGCATGAGCCAAGATCAGCCATTCATGTGTAAAAGCTGCTTGGGTGGACCCATAAATTGGGTGGGGCAGAGTCTCTGGGGATCTCCAAAGCAGGTCAGTGTTAGCTGGTTTGATGGAATCTCAGATATGGCACCAGTTTGCTGGCTCTGTGGCTCTGTGGAAGGAGGGTTTAGAAAAGGGACAATGGCCTCTGCTCATCTTTACGCCAGACATTTCTGTCCCTCTCTGTATGCCACTGGTGCTTTCCAAGCTGCTATTCTGGTGATGGAGCTCAGAGGGAGTGAGTCTGAGTAGGTGAGTCTTTGTGTAGGTTCATTAACAGGAACTATTTGGGGTTACTGCAGTTTCATCCATCAACTCAATCCCCACTGGTTTTCATGGCCAGAATACGTGGGGACTTATATCTTCTGGCACTGGAACCCTGGATGGAGTGCCTGGTGTGGGGTTGGGACTCCTTGTTTCTGAGATATCCCACCCGAAATTTTATTCACCACACATGGATGTGGGACCAACCTATTGTACATCTGTGCCCCTCCTTCCAGTCTGCATAGATGTGGTTCCTTTAATTCTATAGTTGTCAGGCTTCCATTCAATTTTATTTCTGATGGTTCTGAGTGACAATTGTTCTACATTTTAGTTATAATTTTGATGTGGTTGTGCCAAGAAGTGAGCCATGTCTGCCAACGCTGCCATCTTGACTGGAAGTCAAAAAGTCTTTCTTATTTTTTAAAATATTTATTTAAACCAATAAATTTTCCTCTAACTTTTAAGATAGTGTTCTGTTTTCTACAAGTTTAGTTTTATCTCATAAGTTTTGATATAATATATATAATATATATCAAAATATATGTAACTTTCTTATACTTCAAAATATTTTTTACTTTCCATGTTTCTTCTTTGATTCATGAGCTATTTAGCCTTGCTTTACTTAATTTGCAAACTGGGTGATTTTTAATTTTGATTTTTGTTATTAATATATGGCTCAGTTTTACTGTATTCAGGTGGCATACTGTAAATGTCTTCAGTTTTTTTAATTTGGTTATTACCACATTATTGCAGTTCATTTTGGTAAATGTTTCATGTGCATTTTAAAGAATGCACATTCTGTACTTTTTCATGTGGCTCTCTGTGTTTGTCAACTGACTTAGTTTTGTTAATCATGCTGTTCTGATGTCATCATTTTTACACTTTTTGCTCATTATTATATCCATGGTTAAGACAAGGGTGATATAGGTACTTGGCATACTTTTTATATTTAACCAATTATTTTACCTCTGTGCACCCTTAATCACCAGCATCCCATTTACAGCTGGTGATTAGACTAATGCCTTTAAAGCAAATGACATGGGAAAACCAATATGATGATATCTTGTCCTTATGGTTGTTTCTTCAGAACCACTTTTGGTACCAAAAATTGATTCAGTCGGTGTGTGTTCAGAAAAGTTGGCACTGCAAATGTTTGAAGACTAAGACTTTGATATAGGACTTAGGGACAACATGTTTGTGGGAGAAGCTGGAGAGTGATGGTCTGAAAGGCTATGTCACTAGAGAAGTAATAGTAACTAAAACTTTTGGCACATTGCTTATTTAGTAAGGTGTTTGGAGAACCCAGAGATTAGAGGAAAATCTAAGAAGCTAAGACATCTAGCTGCCAAGACTACAAAAGGGAAAAGGCCTGTGAACTTCCTGTGCCCAAGGTCGCTAAGAACAATGGTTCCTGCTTCACTTCCACCTTCCAAATCTCACATGGGTCTTACACTAGTTTACCCCAGACTGTGCAGTGAGGGCGATACCTACTTGACAACAGGCAATCCAACACATATCTCCTTAGTCACATGTTCTGTTTTATTATTTTCATTGTTTCCTTGGAGTTTAACACCTTTCCTAGATTATGAACAGTCTAGTATAAGTTTGTGATATCATTACTTGAAGAAAATGCTAGGGTTTTGTTATATTTTACTTACCCAGAAATGGCAAGGGCGATGGAACACGAGTGAAAGTAGCACAAGTTCCCTGGTTACTCTGGAATGCCAGTTGTTACAGTTACAGTGAATTTGAGTGTCTGTCAAATCCTGAGCTGCTGTCATTTAACATAACATGAAATTTTTAAGCACTTGTTAAGTGATCGATACTCAATTCTAATCATAATCGTAATTCTTTACATCACAGTCTTGTCTTTCCCTAACAATTGCAAATACAGAAGCTTATTATTTCATCTGGTTCTTAACATATGTATTTGTCTCATTTCCAGTTAAACTACATCAGTGTAATCAGTATGTTGGCCGAGACGAAGTTAAACCACATCAGTGTAATCAGTACGTTTGCCCAGACACATGGATTGGTTTTCAGGATCATTGCTATTGTTTCTCAGACCATGAAAGGGATTGGGCTTCAAGTAGAAATTACTGTCTCGCTGAACACGCTGATCTAACTGTGATCGACAACACTACACATGTGATGGTTAGTAATCTAATGCACATTCCTCATGAATGTTATTGCATAGGGACTCTGGAAATATGCAAATTTTATTATGATTTTTAAGATTTTTACACATGCCTATCTATCTACACAGAGTATTAAAGATGTTTAAAACATGCCATAGGACATACCTGGTGATATTTTTGTTTGGATGCTGTAAGACTTATATCAAGTCGTAAACCCGATAGTTATCTTTATCTTTTGAAAAGTATGAATAGAAGAGCTTGAAATATTGGAAACATTAAAAGCCAATAGTCTACAAAGACAAAATTGCCTCAGGACAAACGGGATTCTTTATTCCTTTTTCCTCCAGCGTCTCAACCTTGCTGAGCCATCTGTCTCCGAGGTCCGGTGGCAGCCTGCACCACGTTACTCACTACCAGTCACGCAATGGGTGTGTAATCAAAAGTTCTGCCCTAGACAGGAGTACGAGCTTCCAGTGAGCAGACACTATGTTTTTCTTGAAATGGTATCTTTTGCTGTAGCATAATGGCAGATACCAATAAAAGCTTAATGGATCTTTCTTGAATAAATATTAATTTATATGGCAAAAACTTTATGAGTGAAGAAAATGTCCAGGAACTTTATGACAGATTATGAAACTCTGCAGCTCTGCCCTTGTGAAATTTGTTATTTCCCCAATCATTTCTGCAGTAAGCATGTGGTGGGTTGTTTTGTTTTGTTTTGGTTTGTTTTGGTTAACCTCTTTAAAAGAATCAATATAAGAAATAACATAACTTGATGTAAATATTTCTACGAATAATGTACAATGAAGAAGTGTGTAAAATGTGAAGAGTACAGCACAGCAGTCAACATTGTTAGAACGGTGTGTTATTTCTGTGGTGAACAGTTTATTTATGTAATCAACCTATAGTTTGTTTCACATTCAAATGGATGTGAACCAGGCTGGGACAATTCATAGATCAGTGCAAGGACACTAAACTATTTTGGAAGCAAGGAAAGGTATGGAAGCCTGAATCAAATGAGAAAATCTAGATATAAGACAACCAGAAAATCAAATCCTCAGGCTCCTTTACATGGGAAGAACCTCTTTACCAGAATTAATAGTTTCACTCGTGAATTTTGCAAGACTTCTGCAATGAGCATTCTGAGAAATCTTTAAGTGGCTTTTTATAGTTCCTCTTGGGAGGAAAGAGGCTAGATTAGCAGCAAGATGAAAAAATACAGAGTGTTAATAAAATGTTTGAGAGACCAAAAATTAACAAGACAAACTTTTTAAACTCTTCACTTAAAAGAATCGTATTGGCAATAACTGAAAAAGCAGTGAATATCACAGAACACAAGGAATAAAAGTGCACAAAAATAATTAGTTTTGAGTTTAAGAGAAATCATTAAACATATAGAATGATGATATTGTTTGGATAAAAGAAGACATCATACAACATCCTAATGTATTTTGAAGATCATAGAAGCCTATTATGTACTACATAATCTGGGAAAAATTTAAGTGACAATCAGAGAGGTAAACCTGTCTGTGAAGGAGTGATGAAAGTAATACATTGTAGAAGACTGTTTATTTTAAACAGTTAAAAATAATATGTATTTTTTAATTACAAAATATCACTCTTAGTTAAATGAGATAAAACTTGTTTCATGAAAAATTTGTTGTATGTATTTCTACCTACTTAAAATTATCTTGCATCTTTAGCAAGAGGCTACATGGGCACCCCTGTGTTGAACAAATAATGATTAATATTTATCACAGAACTGGCTCTAGAAAATATGTCTCCTAGTGGCCTGTCACCAAGACCACAGCCACTAAACATCATCCAGTTTTCCTTATTATCCAGTAATAAATGTGTGTGTCTCTTTCCGGCCAGCTTCCAATACATTTATTCTTTCTTACATATTTCTTTTCTGCATTCAAAGAAATCTTTCACTAAGTCTAGACCACAAATGTAATTTTCTCCCCCCTGACCCCCATGTTGATCATGCTCCCAGGTGGTGCCTTCGCTCCCAGGTCTACCTTTTTGACGGAGCACATCCTGTGTGAAAGTCTCCCATAAAGACCAGACACATCTTCCTGGAAACTCAAGTTTTAACTTGTTTTTATTATATTCACTATGTTCTCCTTAACAGTAGGGTATTTTCTAACTCTATGTTTACATAATTTGAAATCCAGGGAGAATGTTGTATAATCTATTCCTTTGTAATCCCACAGTTTAACTCAATGAATTGAACTTCTAAACAATAAATTCATAAAATACTGCAGAAGATTAAAATTTCAGAGGTTACTAAATGTCAGTTATTAGATAGAAATGAACCATAAATGTTGTCATATCATGATTCCCTTATATTTACCATAAAATTGAAATATGGAGGGATATAATGTAAAACCTATGCCTTTCTAGGCACCGTATTTAGCAGCAGAGGAGACTCAGTGACTTTTTATATACAATATAATTCTATGGTAAAATGAGCTCTAAGGTAGCAAGAAATTTTAACATTGAATGAATAAGAAAAAGAAAAGGAGAAATATCAGGAAAATTCTATTTTCCCTGAATGATGGCTTTAAAAATTGAAATATTTGAAAAAAAATACAATTTGATAATTAGATTTTGAAAGAACTAGTTATATGGGGGGCGTGTATGTATGCTTGTGAGCACGCATAGATGTGTGTCTGTCTGTGATAATTTTGGAAGAGAAGTTGAAATAAAATACGCTAGTACTTACTTGAAAGAGGAAAACCATTACAGTAAATGGCTAATGATTATACGTTGACACTCTGACTTCCCTTAAGTTTGTTATTTAAAAATCCTGGAGGAAATTATTTTCATGCCAAATAGTTATCTATTTGGAATCAGAATGTATCTTAAAGAAAAGGCATCTCATATCTTTGTTTCACAAAAAAGAAAGCAGGGTTAGAGAGTAAAAAAAAATTTTTCAAAATGCCATAGGTATTTTCTTGTGTAGCTAGGACTTGAATGCTAGTACAAACTGAGAAGTAAAATTATGAAATCTGTGTTGTTTTGAAGAGTTTTCTAAGACGATTCAAAGGCACTTCTGATCACTGGATTAGGTTGAAGATGGAAGGAAATCGAATGGGAGAATGGGTAAATGAAACAACGTTTAACCAATCGTAAGTTTTTTCTTTCTTTCTGGGGTTATTTAAATTTAGACAGCACAACCAAAAGAACTTGTGGATTAGTTACATTTCTGTAGAGCCCAAGATTTGAGAGAATGTTGCAGAGATGAAATGGGGAGGTTGTATCATGTATTGAGTTAGTTGCATGAGTCAACCAGATAATATGGGAGTCCAGATATAAGGGAAAGATCTCCTAGTTGGTTATTTGGAAAATGAAGACCTACTATTCAGAAACACAGTCCAAAAAAAATAAACATTCCTCTTATTCTAACTTATCTTCTCCAATTCTGTATCGGTCTTTCAAGCTTTATGCTACCTGTTTACAGTTCATGAAAACTTTAGTGTTTATTATAACCTGATTCTATTTGCATTGAGACACAAATTACCCTGGCCTTTGTATTTTCTATTTTATAAGAAGAAAAATTGGACCTAAAGACCTGAGTTCATGTGCACAAGATCTCAGCATGACCACCACTCCAGATGATGAGTGCCACCCACTTTACCCCTTAGTTTGTATTAAATTTCTCACTGACCCAGTAGGCTAAATTATTCTTTGTTGTTAGGAGAGGGCATTTTTTTGTGCATTGTAGGATGTTAACAATATCTCTGGCTTCTAGTCCCTTCATCTGTGACAACCAAAAATGTCTCCAATTTTTGCCAAGTGTCTCTTATGAAGGCAAAATTGCCCCAGGTTTAAAACCTTTGGTGGGTATGAAGTGCTAGCTTCACCAATTACATGTAACTAACAATATCATTTTAACAAATATAAATTCTTGAAGACAGACTTTTATGGTCCAATTTAGTACAAATATCTTAACTGTAGCCAGAAAGTACATTGTCACAGTACACGTTTTTTGGACTCAGATATTTTTAAGAGGTGTTATTGAGCAAGGTAGAAATCACAGAACTCCCTGGTACATAGTGTTTAATCTACTCTCTCTGTTATAGATTTATAGTGAGCGGAAATGAAACATGTGCTTACCTCAGTGATGTTGGTGTAGCAATGGCTAGATGCTACACAGAAAGAAAATTCATTTGCAGAAAGAAAAAGACACTAGGTAAATATTTCTAATGATGGACTTATAAACATGAGTAATATAGTTTTATTTCTATGTTTATATTTTATTTATTTATTTTTAGAAAGAAGGGAAAGGAGGGAGAAAAGGAGGGAAAGAAACATCAATGTGTGAGAGAGACATTGATTGGTTGCCTTTTGCATGCCCCCAACTGGGGACCTGGCCCTGACTGGGAATTGAACTGGCAACCTTTTGGTCTACAGGCCAGCACTCAATCCACCGAGTCACATAAGCCAGGGCATGGGAAATATAGTTTTGATATCTGTAACCTTTTATTCTTTTCCTCTGTATAACTTCATTTTTGTTGAAGTAAATTTCAACTTAGTTTTTTTTTACTTTACAGATGGCTTGGATCTTTGTTTTTCTATATCAATTTTAGAAGAATCTCATAATTTCACAGATGCTATAGGTCAATTTTGACAGTGTTGTATTTATAAGATCATTTTCTTATTAATTTACAATATGTATCTTGTATTGATTTTTGTCTTCTTACATAATTTACAATTTTTATAAATAGTTACTGAAAAATATTCACTCGTGCAATAGTGAATATTTTCACTATTGACTATTTTCCCTATTTTTTGCTATTGGCATTATATAATCTTATTATCTTTTAAAATAGTTGTTTCTATGTAGAAATATTTTTTGTATATATTTATGCAAAATATAGTACCTGATAAGTTTTACTTTTCTTTTCTTATAGCTATTAGTTCTTGTCAAATTACAAAAGGTAAGACTGCCAGGAAAATATTGATGGTGACTATTCTTGACTTGCTGCACATTTTAAGGAAAATATTTCTAACATTTCAACACTAGTAGTGTTTTATCTAGTTTTTGATAATATACATTTTAAGTTAGTTATTTTCTATTTCTTTTTTGTTAGGTAGAAGAGACAAGGAAGAATTGTCCCCTGGAGCCATCTGAAAGAACATGGACCAGAAGACAACTTGATCTTGGTCTTCCAAGTTCCAGAAATACAGACAATAAATTTCTATTTTTAATTACTTGATTTGTGATACTTCATTATGTACATCATTGCTACCAAGCTAAGACATTTTATTTTCAAGATCTGCTCACTTTATTTCTTTGTTCCACCTTTCTCCGATACATATCTGAGCTACAGTGTCCCCTTCCTATTTCAAGGTTCTTTAAATTAAGGAAACTATATCCTCCACACCTATCAGTCCAGCCCAACCTAGTTTTACCCATCACACCGCAGGCGTGCACAAGAGCCATGCTCATTGCATATCTCTGGTGTCCTCTCAAGAAGGATTGAACATTTACCTTTTATTTCCTTCTTCAAATGCTATCTTCCAAAATTTCCATGATACCATATTCCCCTGAGATTCCTCCTTGCTCCCTGAATTCTCTGCTCTTTCTGATTTCAGGACACTTTTATTTGTCTCTGCCATACATACTAGCCTTTCTACTGTTTTAGGACTTCTTTTCTTTTCCATTGGCACTCCTCCCTAGGCAATCTAATTAATATATTCAGGGTCAATATCTACTCTAATGGGTCCCAAACCTCTATATTAACAATGAAACTCTCTCTGAGTTCCAGATTTAATATCTAACTTCATACTCCACTTCAATGTCTAAATTATATCTTAATCTGAGTGTCTGAAATTTAATGTATAATCCCCTCACCCAATAAGGTCCTCCTCAGTGCATTAAATGGAACCACTATCCAACTAGTTGCATAAAAACAGAAACCTGGTATTTTCCTTAACACTGATTTCTTCTTTATCTACCATTCAGTCAATCAATAAATGTTAATATGTATATTTCAATTCCTTCTTTTTATCTTCAAAGTTCTCATACTAATACATCATCTCTTGTCTAATAATGAAGACTCATAAGTATGCACTTCCTCATATTTCTTTTTCCACGCTGTAGCCAGAGTAATGGTTTTGAAACTCAAAACTGACCAAGCTACTCTGCTAACTGGTTTCCCATTGCTGTTCAGATGGAAGTGAAAATACATGGCCTGGTTGACTACTATTTTCCACCCATGTTTCACATGCAGCTTATACTGTTATGGCTTTCAGTAACCCTAACTCTCTTTGCCTTTTTTTAAAAAAAGCACAACATACTCACTAAACTCAAAAGGCTTTTTTCTTTTTTAACTTATTGGTGCTTTATCTAGAGCCACTTAGTAGATTTCTTCCTTCTTCTGCTTAATTCTACTCACTCCAGATACAAGTTTATAGATAACATATTTAATAAAGGGTTAGCTGAATTCAGTGGCAACATCAGATCCTCCTACTTTATGTTATCATAAGTATCATGATAATATTATTTATAGCACCTATAAAAATCCATTCAACTAATATTTATTGAGCACCTATTATGTGCCAGCCATTGCTTTAAATAATAAAGACATGACAGATATCCAAACAGGACACAACACTTGCCTACATGGAGCTTAAATACTACATGAGGAGACAGAAAATAAAATATAACATTTTGAAAGATACAAAGAAAAACAGATTATTTGGAAAAAGAAAGTTTTATTTTTATATTTCTCTGGCTAATTATTTAATATATTGCATGAATCAGGCTAAATGGTGATTTTCAAACTTTCTCATCTCATGGCACACACAAACCACTAAAATTCTGCAACAAGCAAAAATATATTTTTTGCTAATCTGACAAAAAAAAGATATAATTTTTGATTCACTTACACCAGAGAATTATTGTGTTGGCTGCTATCATTTTTTATTTTGAAGTCTAAGGGAAAAGAGTTCAGTGTGCCTGACCTGGGAGGCTTGGAGGGTGGCACCTTCAGAGAGGAGAGGTGAGACCGGGTGTCAAGGGAGAAAAGAGAACACGGTCCACTCTTTTCAAGGGTGTTATGACACAAGCAGACCACAGGAGAAAAGCTGTGAACACCCATGAGTCCCAGGTCTTGATGTGGACTCATTTGACTTCTACCACCGTGGAGGTGTTCAGCACAAACATGTCGCTGTTTCAGCCTCAGACACGGGGGCAGCTGATTACATGCAGAGCTGGTGAAACAAAAAGAGGTCAGTGCCCCAGACTAAATAGTCCAGTATGGCATGCTTTAATCATTCTTACTGCGCACCAGTTGAAAATAGTTGGTCTAGAACATAAAGGCCAGTTCCACCATTGGCAACAATAATTACTGGCATTCATCGAAGGCTATTACCATTAAAAAAAAATAAAACTACAAGCTAGCAAAAGATTATGGTGATCAGGTAGGTATACAGATGTCACTTTGAAAGATAACTCTCATGATTATATTTGGAACAATTTTATCATCAAAATAAGAGATTATGAACCATTGAACAAAATGTAAAAATGGAACTCCACAAAGGTACAAATACAAAAATGAATAAAGTGAAACTTTAATGATGAATGGAATATTTATAAAATGTGGAAGTACTTCCTGTCAAAGCAAAAATTGCACGGGCCAGTCTTACAAAGAGAATAAAGGCCTTATTCAAAGCTATTGAAATAGAGGAGATCGGCCAGAACTCATCTGAACTAAAATTTGCTAATATAAAGGGCAGCAAGAATTTTTAAGAGCTGGGTGAGGGAGGAGAACATACACCTCTGTGTTTGTTACTTGGTTTTACTTAAAGGAAAATTGAACTTTCTGAGATCTTCATAATACAAGGCAGTTTTACAACTTGGAGCTAGATACCCACTTAAGTTAGGCTCCTACCCCTCCAGAAGATAGAATAAGGGTTGTCTTTTTTGATGATTACATTTCAAAAGGATGACTTTCAGCCCCTTGAGAAAGAGTTTTCTGGGTTACAAAACTTTTTCACATCTCAAAGAGACAGAGAAAAAACTTCCAATTACAAGTTTCTAAGGTAAAAGCTCTTTTAAAAAAGGAAGCCAGGGGTGCACGGTCAGGCAGAATGAAACTGGTCTAAAGTTTAGTCAATCTGAGGTGAATGTTAAGGCTATCTTAGTCACTCCCCACAAATATTAATCAATTACAGGGAAAGAGTGACTTTACAGTGAAGTGTGTTAAACAGCACATTAATCATGTAAACAAGGTGAAGAGGATCAATTATGGAACAAATAAATGTAGCATCTGAAAGGATGCATTGAGAACAGTTTTGTTTTGTTTTGTTTTGTTTTGTCTGTCAGTGGGAATTAGGATCTACATGAAATTACAAGCAAAGCATTCCAAGGAGCCACACACAGGAGACTGTGGTATGGCAAGATTTATTTGGGTGGAAATAGAAGTCACCCTGTTAGCATCCAACGTCCCATCTCTTTCCATCTTACCCTGGAAGAAATCTAACTGTGTTCTCAGCAAGGCCAAAACAAAAGCCAAGGTGCAGAGATTCTGCTTCGAGTTAAAGCTTAACCTTTTGGAGCCCACACAGTTTGCCATAAGCCCTAGTAGCTGCCAGACCCAAATGGTCATGTGCTACTGGGTGAAAGAGCATGGGGATGCACGGGGCAAAGGAATTACTGTGTGGGAGAGAGAAAGAGAGAGAGTGTGTGGGTGTGTTTCTTTATTCCCCTGGAATTATGGGGGAATCCAAAAGAAAAACTGGAATTATCTTCTGGAAGGTGGGCCCCTTGTAGTACAGGCTTCCCCCTTTAGTCAAGTGTTCTAGGAACCCATCTGTATCAGTGTACCAGATGGCATTGTGGTGAGAATCTGCGTTTGGCTGCAGTGAATTTTTATGTAGACTCTTTCCATGCGTTTGCTTATTTCATGATTTACCAGTCCACCTACCCATACCACACTGAGTGTTTGGCGATTTTTGACCAAAAATGCCATGACCCCATGCCTTAATCTTCCAATCCACTGAATCTCTCCCTGAGAGACTTTTTCTGTTTCTCCAGAAATAAATAAATAAATAAATAAATAAATAAATAATAAACAAAATTCCTCAAAGGTAAACATTTTGCTAAAGTGGAAGAAGTATAACAAAAATGACAGAAGCACTAAGGCATCAAAATCGATGAGTTCAAAAACTGTTTTGAGCAGTGGAAATAGTGTCTCAATAGGTGTATTGCATCAAATAGAGAGAACTTTGAAGGTGATTGAAATTTAAACATATAAGACTAAAGACACAATTTTTAATAAATACATTCTGTGGTTTTTGGATCTTGCCTCATATATTAGCTTGGGTTTAGGATAAACCAGGTGCTTTCTCAAAATAACCAATGAACTTCCCAAGCTTTGTAGGCCTTTTGATGGATCTACCCCTAGCTAGACTGACAGGCCTCTTTGGTCCAGCACCTGTCCCTGCACCTTCCAACAATCTGGTACCAGAGCAGGGAAAGAAGGAGTGCTAATCCGCTTGCAGGAGCAATGCTGTAACACCCTGGGGTGTGAAGCTATAGCTTCCTGGTAAAGCAAACAGGTTCACAGTCCTCAGTTTGTTAAGTTCAATGTCTAGTTCCCTTTTCTCTTTTTCTTTTATTAATAACTAGTTAACTATGGTACCTACAGAAACAGCTTCACTACATCATTTCTCTACTATTCCTGTCGAAGAGGTATAACTTGAAAACAACCATGAGAAATAATCACACCAATTCTCATAAGTATCATGCAACTTTTATTTATAGCAAGTATCAAAATCAATTAATATTTATTGAGCACCTATTATGTGCCAGGCATTGTAATCAGGTGGATTCTCTTAAATGTTATTCAATTTTTTATTTTATTTATTCAAATTGAAGAAAACTTTATAGAATAATCAGCTTGTAGTATTCAAATGTCAACATCTTAAATGTCAAGTAAGGCTAGGGAACTCTTCTAGGTAGAAGGAGATTAAATAGACCCCTTGAACTGGGTGTTTTACTCTAAAGAACATTACTTTGACAATTGGCAAACCCTGAAGGTAACCTGAGAATTAGTTGGTAGTACTGTGGCAATGTTAATGTTGATTTTGATCACTGTATTGTGATTAAGAAGAATATTTTTTGTAGGAAGTATAATAACATTACTCAATGATACTTGAAATTTCATAATAAAATGCATCAGTTTGGCAACTAAATCTCAAGAGGTTCATTAAAAGGTTTAAGTTCTTTTTTTTCTGTACCCATGATCTTCCTAAAAGTTTGTAATAAAATCTAAGTGTACATAAAATTTTTATAAAATCTAAAGTAAACAACATATTTAACATTTTTACCCAGAATTTCCAATTTTAAGGTTCCTATCATAAAAATAAAAATGCTATTATCTAAGAAAAGATTTAGAATATTTATTGAAGCATCGATTATATTAACAAACTTGTAAAAACAAAGTTGCTGCTCATCACTTAAGGAGTCAAGAATCTATAATTCCACGCTATAATGCAATTCAGATCTACATAAAATTTCACAGGGTATTGTTAATAATAAAAAAGCATAATACAAAAAAGCAGACATCATTTAATAACATTTGTTGTAAATGGAAAAATGAATAAAAATCCTTAACATAAATGCATAGGCTTACACTAAATATTAAAATTGAAAAGGTATATTTTAGATTGCTAACAGGTGTTATTCTGAGGCTAGGTCAATGTAGGTGATGAAGGGAAAATGGAGAAAAGATTTTGGTGTTTAATTGCAGTTTTAAATTCTTACTCATCAAGATTAATATTAGAACCTAATAGGCAAAAAAATTGATCATTGATTACTCCACTCTTAATATTTTAAATTCTAACATTGACAGACCCATTTGAAAACACTACTGCAGGTTTCAGAGTAAATTTTGTTTCCCTTGATGGCAGCACAGCTGTTTTCCATAGCTGTTCCTTGTATGAAGATTCTGCAGAAGGGAGGATAAATACATTGTTAATCCTTCTTGCTGAAGAAATCCATTTGTATTTGTAGCTAATACACTCCCTTCACACCAGTCAGACAAAGAATAAGTGCTGGCACAGTTGTAAAGAAAAGAGAACCCTAGTACACTCTTGGTGGGAATGCAGAATGGCACAGCCGCTGTGGAAAACAGTATGGAATTTCCTCAGAAAACTAAAAATGGATCTACCTTTCGACCCAGCAACTCCACTGCTGGGACTATATCCTAAGAATCCTAAAACACCAATCCAAAAGAACCTTTGCACCCCCATGTTCATAGCAGCACAATTTACAATAGCTAAGTGCTGGAAGCAGCCTAGATGCCCATCAGTAAATGAATGGATCAAAAAACAATGGTGCATTTACACAGTGGAATTCTATGCAACAGAAAGAAAGAAGGAGCTCCTACCTTTGATGACACATGGAAGAGCATTATGCTAAGTGAAATAAGCCAGGAAAAAATAAAATAAAATAAAACAACAGACACACTAACAAAGGTTAAAAAATGGAAATTTGCACCAAAAACATAATATTATTACTCTGGGGAAATGGGAGAGGATATGATAGCATTGGGGATGAAGATTAGAGTTTTAAAGTTTCAGGTCTAACCTTTTTGAAGATGTAAAGGATTTTGGAATTATGTATTAGTTGTGCAATTAAAAATGAATTAAGAGTCTCGTGAGCATTTTACTTATATATGCAAACTTTGATGGTGTTCATTTAAAGGGTACAACTACAAAAAAATAGTAAGAAGAAAGAAGCCACGAGATGAAAGACAAATACCATATGATCTCACCTAATTAAGTGGAACCTATAAAATGAACAAGCAAGCAAAATACAACCAAAGATGTGGAAATAAAGAATAAACTCTAACAATAACCAAAGGGGAGGGAAGAGGGCAATAATGGGGCAAAGAAAGGGAAGGGTCATCAAGGAATGTACATACAAGACCCATGGACAAAGCCAAAGGGGGGAAGGAGTGAGGGTGGGAGGTAGGAGTAGGTTGGGTGGGGGAAGGTGGTGTCAGAAAAATGGAGGCTACTGTATTCAAACAACAATAAAAAATGATAATGCAAAAATTTCAAGGCATTTTCAAATACCTTCACTCACTAAACTTTACAGTTATCTCTGTAACTTATTATTACTGTTCCCGATTGGCAGAAAGTTCTCACAGTTTTGTTTGAAAATGACAGCTAAGAATAAACGTGTACCCACATTCCCATTTTAGTATTCTTTGCATTGTTCCATGTGGCCTCTTAGATTAAAAAAAAAAAAAAGACTAAGTCACATGGACAGCTTACTTAACAATTATTGACTTCTCATATCAAATTGTACAATGGTTTTAATAATATTTATCTCATGATACTATTACTAGGTTAAATGAATTAATGTTTGTAAAGATTCAGTGCAAAACTGATTCATGTAAACTCTAAATTATTCATTTATTGTATTATTTATCCATAAAGAAGAAGGATAAATACAATAATAAGGTTATCTATAAAATGCTGTGATTTTAGTGATTTTATTCTGTCAGGAATTTATTTAAACTGAGGAAAAAGTTTAAGAAATATCATGGGAAAGATGTGCGAGGTCACCAAAACTTCCAGGTGAATAAAGGGCAAATAGGTATAGGAGTCTCACATCGGAAATGCACCATGCCCACATTCATGTTTGACTTCTGTGCTGAACGTGTTTTTAACAAAATGCCAAGGCATGTTCTAAAGTGAAAACTAAACCTGACAGGGTCTGGCCTAGGAAAACACCTAGGTTAGCACCTTCGTAAGTGATCTATCAGGTAATGCTCAGTGATGCAACTCTACCCTCAGATGGCGCCCACTCGTAATTTTAGTTTCCATTCCAATAATGTCTTCAGTGGAATTGCTTAGATGGATTCATTTAGTGCAGTGAAATAGAAAATAAGTAATAAGTAAGGGTGAGTGGAAAGTAACACAACAGTTTTATTAATTGATTACTTGGTTATATAGTGTATCAGTTTATCACTGCTATAATGAATTACCACAGACTTCCTGGCTTAAAACAACAAAACTTTGTTATCTTGAAGTTCTAGATGGGAGTAAAATCAAATGTCTACAGAGCTGCCTTCCGCAGGCACTAGGGGGAAAATTTGTTCATTGCCTTTTGCAGCTTCGAGAGCCTGCATGTAATCCTTGGGCCGTGGTTTTATCACTTGGACCTCCGAGTTTATCTTTACATCCCCTTCTTTGACTCTGCCCCGATTTTCTCCCTCCTGTAAGGACTTGTGTTTACATACCTGGATAATCCAGCATTATGTTCCTATCTCAAGATTATTAGCTTAATCATACCTTTGAAGCCTTTTTTCCACGGAAGGTAATATGTTCATAGGATTTGGGGATTAAGATATGGACATCTTTGGAACCATAATTCTGTCTACCAACATCAGGATAAAATTTGAATTTACTGGCTTTACTATTTGTACTTTTAATTAAAATTTCATTATAAAATATAAACACAAAAATATTGATACAATTTTTTAAATCCTCAATAATCTCATGGAATTGTTGAAAATATTTCTGTATTATTTTGTTTTATCTTATATTTCTCATTTGTCTTTCAGTGGTATGATAATGAAGCATATAATACAGAAAAACATGTATAGATCTTTTTTCATTATTAAAGATGACTAAAGTAAACACTGAGAATTTTGAAAACACAGGAATACATTTGTTTGGTCCACCTTTCCATATAAGTTATGAATAGTTTTTAAACACTAATAGTCCAACCATTATTGTTTTTGAATCCTTTTGCTTTGAAAACCAAACCAATATATTTTTTGTCTTTTCAAATTCTTTAGTACCAAGAACTATTTCAGAGTTGACTTTGGTGAATTTAGAGATGTTTTATGGTAAGTTTTACAACAGACAATAAATCAGATTGCCTTATAGTAAAGACTCACATCTCTGAAGCTAATGGAGAACCATCCACCCATTTCCACATCCTCTTCTGAGCGGTAAAGTTCAACCCAATCCACACATAGTTTGATTGTTTTAGGTTTTTCTGTATAAAAGCCTAAAACATAAGTAATGAATAACTAAATGAACAAAATATTTTAATAATTCATACATACTAAATAAGATTTTAGAATTTATTGGAATATTGGACTGCTAGCACTCCAGATAGGAATTTTTATATTAATTAATTAATATATTATTTATACGCATTAGATTATATACATACACATATTCTACTTGAAAATTGAATACAAGTATTCAGGTCAAGACTAGCATGAGGCAAAGGGAGGCACTGCCTTTGAACAGGAAACTTAAGAAGGCCTCCAAAACTCAGTTATCAAGATAAGTGATAATTTAATAGAAGAGTGAGAACAAAGTTCAGGAAGGCCATTTTGAACTAGCAAGAGGCTAAGGCCGTAACCATGATACTAAACCACTTACCATTTCGAGTTGGTCCTGAATGATTAGTAGATGAGATTTTCTTCCCAAACAATACCCATAACTGTCACGCCAACTTTTTAACTCATTAGAGAACCAATAACACTTTTCTTGATATTTGAGCCATTCTGATGGACATGATCCTATTGAGAAATGGAGAAAACAAAAAGAAATTAAATCACATGTGTATCTCTGAAAATTGACAGTGAAAATATTTATGTGTTATATAAATAAGAGTGTAGCTATAATAAAATCACTCATCACAAAGTGTTCAGACTCACAGTGTTAAAAATACATATAGTAATTCTTGGGACTTAAAATTAATTTAGTAAGATAAAGCAAAACAGACATAAAGAAATTTTTTCACGCTATGAGCTAATATCATTAAATAACATGAACCAATTAAGTTATATATTGCATTAATACTATTTGAGAAATTAAATAGAATATCATTTACACCATTTGCTTAAGAATTTATACATGTAAAGTTTTAGAATCTCTATCCTTGTTTTTTTGTGTGTAATCTTTTATTATCTTCCTTTTGTCATTAAATAACATTGAGATTAATTTTTTCAACTGCTTAGTAATTTCAACTTCATCAAGACTTATGATTTTCTCAAATTAAAATTAAATTGAAGTCTCAGATTGAAAATCCCTGAGACTTTCAGCATAATAATGAGGGAAAGTGGAGGATATATAAAATTATAATTACAGGCCAATATAACTATCCAAACTTGTAGCCATTATAATCCCCTCTTTTAACTGAGGTACAATTCATGTAAAATAAAGTTCAACATTTAATCTTTAAAAATGTAAATGCCATGCATTTTAGTACATCCACAGTGTTGTTCAAACATGACTGCTGGATCACTCCAAAATATTTTCATTACCCAAAAATAAAACCCCATAAGCATTAAGCAGCAACTAACTACCCATTCCTCCAATCCCCAGCCTTGCCAATCATTAATCTATTCTCTATTTTTATAGATTTGACTATAATGGACATTCATAGACATGGGATAATATGTAACTTTTTTGTGTCTAGCCTTTTTCTCTTAGCATAAAGCTTTCAAGGTTCATTCAAATGAAACATGCCTCAGTACTTCAGTCCTTTTATGGCTGTATAGTATTCCACCACATGGAGGTAGCATATTTTGTTTATCCACTTATCAACTGATGGGTATTTTGGACTGTGCTTGATTGTTATGAATACTCTTGCTATAAATATTCATGCATAAAGTTTTGTCTGAACATATTTTCTTTTGGGTACACATCTAAGATTTTAGTTGTTAGGTTACATGATAATTCTGTTTAGCTTTCTGATGAACTGGCAAATCATTTATCACAGTGCTGCATCATTTACCATTTATATGCCTACAAGCAATGGATAAGCAATTTCTCCACATCACCAATACTTGTTATGTTTGTTTGATTATAGCTGCCCTAGAGGGTGTGAAGTGGTTTCTCATTGTGGTTTTGATTTCTTGTTTTCTAAATAATTAATCATGTTAAATAACTTCTCATGTGCTTTTGTCCTTCTGTTTAATTTCTTTGGAGAAGTGTCTTTTTGTATCTTTTGCCTATTTTTCTTATTAGGTTGTTTTTGTTTTGGAGTTGTAGAAGTTTTTTATATTTTGTAAATATATATGAGTTTTTTGGATACTACATACCTATTAGATACATAATTTGCAAGATTTTCCCAATGGATGTGTTGTCTTTAATTCCTTGATTAAAGGAATCAAGGAAAGAAAAAGAAAGCAATAAGAAATTACACAAAGAAAAAAGCAATAAGAAATTACTATCTTATAGTTTAGCGTACAGTATTTAGACTGACTTGAATGGATGTTTAGTGATGATTATATGATTCCAGGTTTACCTATGAAAGCTTCCTTACCTCTGAAAAGGTTTCGTTATGGTACACAACATAATGAGTATTTAGCTAGTCAGAATGTGAAATATGTGATAAAGATACAATATTTTAATTCAGTTGGAACCTGTACATATAAAACACACAGATAATTCAAAAGAAAAGAGTAAACCATAACATTTTATATGTGACATTATCACAATTCATGTGTGATAAAGAGGACTACACAAATTAGAGATCAAATAATATTTTGATAAACAGTTATAAAATAAGTTAATCTGCTGCTCGATCACATACTATGAAATAAATGTCCGAATATCAAAGAATTAAGTGTTAAAAAGTTAAAATAAAAAATGAAATTTGATATAACTGTTTTTATCTATTTTATATTTCATAAAAGGATATTAAGAAACAAAAAATATTTATTTACATATTGCCTTAGCCTATAATGAAGATTTTTTTAAACATTTTTTAACTGTTGTTCAAGTACAGTTTTCTGCCTTTTCCCCCCACCCCTCCCCACCCCCCCGGTCCCCCCCACCTCCCTCCCCTGTTTCCACCCCCCCTTGTTATTGTCCATGTGTCCTTTATAGTTGTTCCTGCAAACCCTTCACCCTTTTCCCTTGTAATCCCCTCTCCTCTCCCCTCTGGTCACTGTCAGCCTGTTCTCAGTTTTCATATTTATATGTCTCAACTTGCTTTGATATTTTGGAGGGAAGAACCTAATTTTTACATTCTGTTTCACAGCTCTCCTCCCACTGCAAAAATATATGTATGTGTAAATCAAGTTTTTAGTGAAAAGAAGATTTATATCAAATATTTACTTGTTTATTTAATTTATGCGCTTAGTAAGACATTTCACACTTGGAAGGTCCAGAACGTCAAGACAAGAGCATGTGAGACTTGAGCGATACCTCTACAGTCTGCAGCACTTGAAACACAATGGTCCACGTCTACATGGCTTATATTTCCTCTTGTGTCATTATTCATTTTCAGTTTTCCGACATCTTCCTGGGTGTTATTTGAGTTATTTCCTTTTTGACATTTTAGCAACACTCCTTGAGAAACTTGAAAACAGGATTATTTTAGGTCGGTTAAATATCTTCTCTGCATAATGTCTCAGAGACCAATTCTTTAGAATGACTCTAATGGTTGGAACGAGAAATCACTGAAGGGGTAACTAGTAAGTGGTTTTTATTTTCATGTCTCATAAAAATTATCTCAAATATTATACAATTAATTCATTTTTATAGCAAAAAATGTTAAAGATTTATTCAGTGCTAGGCATTGTTCTAAAAATTCACAAATAAAGCAAAGTTCTTGCTCTAGGGCACACACATGCTCTTTTCATGCTTTCTTACCATTTTGCCAAAATTTATGATATCATGTTTAGCCCATTCTACTGTAATTATTAATATAAAATTTATTTTTTCCAGTAGAATATGAGCTTCCTCAACATGATTATTCCTTTCTTCAACTTTGGAAATTTGTAGTAATGTTTATGGTATAGTAGTTCCTCAGTAAATATTTGTGGAAAAAAAGCAAGAATAAACTAAATAAAATCTTACATAAATATATAAGAAAAATTATGGATATTTATCTATTTCCAAAATGCTGACAAATTAAAAAATAAGCTCTCCAAATATTCACCTCAAACATACAGACACACGCACACATACACTTACTTTCCTCCTATCAGACTGTATGCTACTTAAGAACAAATACCTATCTTATCTGATGACATATTAAATACATCACTATGAAGTATATAACCTATGGCTTTATATATAGTAGCTCCTTATTAAATCTTAGTTAATATAAGAAAGAAAGAATATGAAATGAGACATACTATGGTAAAAGACATAAAAAGTATGCATTTTCATATATTTATTTATTAAAGAAATTTTAACTTACCCAACAATGCCAGGGAGATAAAAGTCAAAACCAGAATACCATTTACTGTTCCAGATATTCCCAATAGAATTTTATACCAGTGCAACATCACAGAACAATCTGAGAGATCAATCACATGAGTTAGCTTAGAAAAGTGCATTTCCAATAAGTGATAGCAATTGTAATAATATAATTTTATATATTTCATAATATTGGTTTTGAAGTTCAAAGGATATTAACCAATCAAAAGCATAAAAACTAAATAAATAGAAAAATATTTATTTAATAGTGATAGTATTCTTGGGGGTCAGAAGTTGTAACACATTATATTAAATCTTTAAAATGCTAATACTTGGCATGATTTGCTATTGTAAAAAAGAATTTTAATGTGAATATGTAATAATTCCCTCCAGGTGTGGGTGCATGTGTACTTATAGACACACATATGTAATCACACAAATGAAAACTTTCTAATTAATCACTTGCTTTATTTTTTGATGTTCATATCAGTTTTAGTTGTAATAACCATAAACTGGAAATAATCCAGATGCCCTTCAATGAATGGTTAAGAAAGCTTTACATACATACCATGGAACATCACTCAGCAATATGAAAAATTAACTATTGATACATGAAACAAGGTAGATGAACCTAATAGCATTATGCTGAAAGAAGAACAAAGAAGGCCAATCCCCAAAGTTAACAGCATACTATGTAATTTCATTTATACAACATTCTGTCAATAATTATTTTTTAATATCTACTTATATAATTACTTTTCCCATCACCATTTATTCCCCTTATACCTTCCTCCACTTCCACCCACCCTCCCCTCCCCCCAAAATCACCACACTGTTTTCCTTGAAATGACAATATTATAGGAACAGAAAACAGATTAGTGGTTGCAGAGATTAAGGAGAGAGTAAGGCTGAGAGGGAACTGGATGTGGCTATTAAAATGCAAAGTGAAGGGGGAAATATTCTGTATCTTAACTCCATCAATATATCTTTTCTATGATGTTGTACTATAATACTACAAGATGCTTACATTGGTGCAAATTGGGTAAACAGTGTACATGACATCTGTATATTAATGCTTTTTTACTATTTTTATTATTAAAGCTGTTGGGGTCACATGGTTAATAAAATTATGTAGGTTTCAGGTGCACAGTTCTATACTACAGCATCTATGTAATGTCTGTTCACCATGCAAAGGCAAGTCTCCCTCCATCGCCATTTATCCTCCCTCACCCACCTCTGCCTCTCCTCACTTCCCTTTTCTCCAGTCACTGTACTGTTATCTATGTCTATAAGGGTTTCCTTTTTTTTGTTTAATCCCTTCACCTTTTCACCCAGCCTCCCATCCCTCCACCCCTCTGACAGCTACCAGTCTTTTCTCTGTATTTATGAGTCTGTTTCTATTTTGTTTGTAAGTTTATCTTATTCATTAGATTTTGTTCATGTAAGTAAAATCATGTGGTATTTGTCTTTCTCCAAATGGCTTATTTCACTTAGCATAATACTCTCCAGGTCCATCAATGCAGTCACATAAGTTAAAATTTCTTTTTTTTATGGCCAAATAGTATTCATTGTGTAAATGTTCCACAGCTTTTTAACCCATTCATATACTCATGAGCAATTGCGCTGTTTCCAAATCTTGACTATTATAAATACTGCTGCAGTGAACACAGAAGTGCATATATTCTTTCAAATCAGTGTTTTGGGTATCTTTAAATATATTCTCAGAAGTAGAATTGCTGGGCTATAAAGCATTCCCATTTTTAATATTTTAAGAAACCTCCATCCTGTTTTCCAGAGTGGCTATACCAATCTGCATTTGCACTAGTATTCCTTTTTCTCCACATCTTTGTCAACTTTTGTTTGTTGACTTATTGATGATGGCAATTCTGACAAGTGTGAAGTGATATGTCATTGTGGTTTTAATTTGCATTTCTCTGATTATTAGTAACATTAATCATCTTTTTATATGTGTATTGGCCACCCATGCATCCTCTCTGGTACTTTCAAAGGATCAAAGTGTCTATTTAGGTCCTTTACTCATTTTTTAAATTGCATAGTTTGCTTTTTGGTATTGAGTTTAATGAGTTCTTTATAAATTTTGCATATGAACCCCTTATCAGATGTATTCATGGCAAATATGTTCTTGCATTTAGTGGGTTGTTTTTATTTTGTTGATGGTTGCCTTTGCTGTGCAAAAACATTTTAGTTTGTTGTAGTTCCACTTGTTTTTTTTCTCTTTGTTTTCTTTGCCCAAAGACATATATCAGGAAAAAAAAAAAAATGTTGTTACAAGAAATGTCTGAGATTTTATGCTTATGTTTTCTCCAAGTATTTTTATAGTTTCAAGTCCAACATTTAAGTCTTTAATCCATTTTGAGTTTTTTCTTGTGTATGGTATAAGGTGGTAGTCTAATTTCATTTATTTGCACATATCTCTCTTTAGATATTTATCTTGTGAAGCTTATCGGATTAGCTCAGATGTTGTCTGAAGCCAGCCACTGAGTATGTTGGTTCTGAGGCCTCTTGGGAGGTACTCCAGTCTATAGCAATATCTGATACTGCCTGTGACTGGCCCTGGGCAACCAGGTTAGAGTTACAAAACAATACACAGTTAGTGGCTACCTCTGCTGGGCCTGTGTGTATGTGAGGAAGAGACCAAGCTGCATACCAAGGCTGGCTTTTATGAACACATGGCTGGGGACAGGTCAGCAAAAGTCTAAGGCATCCAAAGATCTGCCTCCACCTGCCACCATCTGTGGGCTGCCTGCTAGGCTCAGTCACTAATAAGCCTCTGGCAGTACTCAAGTTGCATGAAGTAAATTCTCAGTGAGTCATCATGTAGGATTGAGTTGTGTTCATCAGACTGATAGAGGTTCCAACTCAATGGCAGTGCTGGGTCTGGGGCCACTCAGCAAATGTCCCAGAGTATAATACCAAGTCTAGTTTTTACCCACTGGATGTGTGCACGCATCTGTTGTGGAATCAGGTCTCAGGGAATCATCAGGGTGAGGATAGAAGAGTTTAACAGGCCCAAACAGACCAAGATTTGGGCATGTGAAGGGAAGGCTCTGAACTGGTTAGGACTGCAAGGGAAAAATGGCCCTCATCCTAGAGTTACACAATCCAGTCTGGTCCAGATTCTGCCAGGAGCCCAATCTCAGCAGGGGGATGACATAGGGAAGATGAGGCTAGTGAATGTCCTGTACGGGCAGTTGCCAGTTAGGCTTGAACTGAAGGTGGATAAAGTGGTCCCTTTCCCAGAGCCAACCATCTCAATTTTCCTGTATTCTGCTTGGACTTCAGCAGAGTGGAGCCACCAAGAGTCAGGAGGGTGGGGCCTCTGGAGCCAGGCACATGGGGCTAGTGAATTTCCCTAGTGGATCTCCTGTAATGGAGGAGGTGCTAGTCAGGTTTACAAAAAACAGGAGGAGCGACCCCCACCCCAAACCTACACAACTCTGTCACTGACATCCCCTAAGTCTGCCTAGACCTTTACACCTAGACCCAGGAAGGTAATTCCTCATCAAGGCACAAGCTCTATAGGTGGAGAGAGAAGGATTTCAGAGGGTGGGGTTATTGTTTTTCCCAGGCTGATGCTATATGTAGGCGAGCACTCCACCCAAGAAATATGGTGTCTGCTGTGTGGGAGAGTGACTCAGCACAGGGATCTTGGGTGGCTGAGACTTCAGCTTTCTCCCCAGAGCCACAAACCCCAGTTCCTATCACGTGACTTTAGTCTGGCCCACCCTCACTCTGCTAGAGCCCAGGGAGAGTGACCATGTATGATATTTTGTGTGTTGACTCTTTAAGAGGGTGCCAGTTTCACTAGCAGACTCCCTTCTCTTCATGGCAGACAGAACCCAGTACTGATTTTCAGTCAGGTGTTATGTAGGAGGCCCTTCCTGCCTCTGGTGTTCTGGGCTCAGAATCCCAGCTTAGGGCTGACACTCTACACTTCTCAGGGGAAAACTTTGCAGCTGAAATATCCATCTGGAATTTCAGCTCCTGCCTGTGGGATCAAAGCCATCCTTTTTTGTGTCTCTGCCCTTCCTACCAGTCTCGTTATGGCTTCTGTAAGTCCTTGGTTATAACACTTCTCTTCAGCTAGTCTTCAGTTGGTTATTCCAGCTTTTGCTCTATATTTTAATTAATATTTTCACTTGTTCCTGGGAGAGGTGAATGTAACATCTACCTATTCCACCACCATCTTGGTTCCACCATTTGCTTTAAATGTAGTATTCCCAAATTATTTCACCTGTTTCATTTACCAAGGATGTAATATGAGTCAGGAATAAATAGACAGCTTTCCAAAGAAGACACACAAATGGCCAAGCACCTGAAAAGATGTTCAACGCCAATAATCATCAAGCAAAACAACAATGGCATACCTTTACACAGTTGTTGGAGTGGCTTTTACCAAAACGACAAAAGATCGCAAGTGTTAGTGAGAATGTGAAATGATGCCATCGTTACAGGAAACAGTATGGAGCTTCCTCAAAAAATTAAAAATGGAACTACCATATGATTCACAAATACCACTTCTGGGTATAACCAAAACAACTGAAAGCAGTAACTCAAGGCGAAGTTTGCACTTTTGTGGCCAGTGCAGCATTATCCACAAGAGTCAAGACATGGAAACACCCGATGTGTCTGTCTACAAAGGAAAGGATGAAGAGAATGTGGCACACATGCACACTGTTGGGGCAACATGGATGGAACTCGAGGGCAGTACACTAAGTGAAAAAAGACAAACACAAATACTGTATATGTCACTTACATGTGGAACATAAAAAGGCTAAAATTATAGAAGCAGAGAGTAGAATGATAATTTCCAAGCACTGTAGGTGGGAGTGATGGGCAGATGTCCAAGTGTATAAACTTCCAGTTATAAGGTGAATAAGTTCTGGGGATCTACAGATACTGATTATAGTTAACAATGCTGTGTTATATACTCTAAATTTGTTAAGAAAATAGATCTTAAGTGTTCTTACTCCAAAAATATCGTAATTATGTGAGCTGATGGAAGTGTTTACTAACCCTGCTGGGTAATCATTTTGCAATATATAAATCTATCAAATCAGCACACTATACACCTTAAATTTATTCAATGTTATATATCAATTATATCTCAATGAAGTTTGGGGAAAATCCCAAATCTCCATTACTGTTTCATATTTGGAAGGTTTTATTCAATGTAGTCACACGAGATAACCCAAATGAAGGTGAAAACAATAAAAAAGAGGTGCAATTATTTAAAGATAATATCAGTATATGTTCTGCAAAACTAAAAGAATACCACAAAGAATAAAATAATTAGTAACTGCAGTCATACAATTAACATACTGAAATCAATTACCTTTTATATACAATATCATTTAAAAATATAAATAAAGAAAAGGCATTACTTCGGTTAACCAATGAAAGAAAAACAAACAAGAAGGTTAGAAATAAAAAGTTTCCCCAAACCAATCAATCAATCAAGAAGTAAAAATAAATTGCCCCAAACCAATATGAGAAGAACTAGACAAACATATAAATAACTGAAAAGCATAAATGTGGACTTGAAGAAATAGAAATTCAACCATGTTTGAACTGGAGGCTAAGTGTCAAAGAGATAAATTTTCTCTAAGTTAATTGATAAAGTAGGAAGGAATTTAGTACACTGAACTACACCAGTTTGTTTTGGTTTAGATGTTTGGGCTGAATGTCTGCAAAATTTATTGTAAAATTAATTAGGAGAACAAACAAGGGAGCTAACCAAGAGATTAAGCAATTAAGAGATTTAAAAGATGGAACCGTGAAATGGTACAATGCTAAGGAGGGATATTGAGAAAAAAAACTAGCAAAATTCTATAGGTATGTACATGGCCACCCAATAATATTCCTTCTAGAAATCTGCTCCAGTGATATATTGGAAAAATATGAAAAATATATGTGCAATGTCTTATATAGAAATACAATAACAGATGCAAACATCATAAATGTCCAGCTGCAGGGGGCTGGCTGAATACACACGTGGAATAAGATGAAAGGGACAGGATGGGAGCTGGGAATCTCTGCAATTACCTTGCCATACAAATCTGACTTTGGAAATACATGTTTTTACATAATTAAAAAATAATTACATTATACTGTTTGACATGTATCATATAATTATCATTTCAAAATATGTTTACCTATACATAAATATAAAATAAGATAAGCCAAAAATTTTAGTGTTCCATGACTAAAATGGAATACAAAGTAAAGAACCCTAACTGGGCATTAAGTTAGCAGAAATATTTCAAGTAATTTCATTTTTTAAAGATTTAAAGATTATTTTGAGGGAAAAGGAGGGAAAAAGAAAAACAGAGAGATACCTATGTGCAAGAGAAACATCGATTGGTTGCCTCTCTCATGTCCCCAACCAGGGATCTGGACCTCAACCCAGGCATGTGCCCTGACCAGGAATCAAACTGGTGACCTTTTGGTCTACAGGATGATGTCCAACCAGCTGAGCCACACCATTCAGGGCTTAAGTAATTTCAAAAGATAATTTGACTGTGAAAGTACAATGGAGTATGTACAAAGGATTAGAAAACCCTCCAGTACATTTTAATCTGTTTTAAATTACTATATTATTAGTAATACTACCTATAATTATTGTGAAAGTTTATATATATGACAAAAATATAACTTTTTATTATCATCATTGCAATGGTATGAAAAAAGGTATACAAATATACAATTACAAAGTTAGATAAAACCCTATGTATAATAACAAGGGTTAATTTGCCAATGAGATTCAAATGTAATGTTTACCCAAGCTTTACTAAATTTTACCAAGCTTTATTAAATATTAGTAAAATATAAATATTATCTTATACTACTTAACTAAAAGTTGAAAATTTATTATTTGTAGCTTGCTGAGCTCCTTTTTTGCACAAAACACATTTGGTTTCTGAGTGATATCTACAAAATGAATGTGAAAAGGTTCGCACAGAGAAGCCACTACATTCTGTGACCTTTCAGGCTAATATCTCTATTTCTGAAAAACAAAATTATTCACCTGGTGGAAAACATATTTTAAAGTCTTGGCAGGCTGAATTAAAGATTGGTATTAAAAATGCCATATTTTATGAATAATAAGATGAATGACAGGCAGCAAATATTAGTTTTTAATTATTTATTTTAATTTAATGCATATATTTTTCTGAGAGTCTCCTAGGAATAGAGAGCCCAGAAATAAATCCGTGTCTCTATGGTCAATTAATATTCAACAAACAGGGCAGAAGCATAACATGGCATAAAAATAGCGTCTTCTACAAATGATATTGGGAGAGCTGGACAGATACATGCAAAAAAATGAAATTCAACCACCAATTTATACTATACACAAAAAATAAACTCAAGATGGATAAAAGACAAATATAAGTCATGACACCATTAAAGTCCTAGAGGAGAACATAGGCAAGAAAATCTCCGATATTTCATTCAGCAATATTTTCAGTTATGTCCCCTAGTCAAGGGACATAAAGAAAAGAATAAACATATATTTTATGTTATTATTTTATATTTTATGAGATGGGACTCATCAAAATAAAAAAGCTTCTGCATGGCTAAAGAAAATGTCAGCAAAATGAAAAGGGAACCAATCTTATGGTAAAATATATTTACCAATGATACCTCAAACAAGGGTTTAATCTAAAAAATATATAAAGAACTCATGTGACTCAACTACAGAAAGACAAACAATTCAATTAAAAAATGGACAAAGGACCTGAACACACACTTCTCCAAGTAGGACATACAGAGGGTCCAGAGACATGTGAAAGGTTGCTCAGCGTCACTCACCATCAGAGAGATACAAATTAAAGCCACAATAAGATACCAGTTCACACTGGTCAGAGTGGCCCTCATAAACAAATCAACAAACAAGTGCTGACGAGGTTGTGGAGAAAAGGTGCACTGTTGGTGGGAATGCAGAGTGGTGCAGCCACTGTGGAAAACAGTATAGAATTTCCTCAGAAAACTAAAAAATGGAGCTCCCTTTTGACCCAGCAATTCCATTGATGGGACTATACCGTAAGAATCCTGAAACACCAATCCAAAAGAATCTATGCACCCCATTGTTTATAGTAGCACGATTTACAACAGCCAAGTGCTAGAAGCAACCTAAGTGCCCACCAGTAAATGAATGGATCAAAAAACTCTGGTACATTTACACAATGAAATATTATGCAGCAGAAAGAAAGAAGGAACTCCTTCTCTTCACCACAGCATGGATAAAATTGGAGAGCATTATGCTGAGTGAAATAAGCCAGGCAGCGAGGGACAAATACGATCTGATCTCATCTTTAACGGGAACCTAATCAATAAAACAAACAAGCAAAATATTACCAGAGGCATTGAAATTAAGAACAAACTGACAGTAACTAGAGAGAAGGTGGAGAGGGATAATGGGAGAAGGCAGGGGAAGGATCGTCAAGGAACATGTATAAAGGACACATGGACAAAGTCAAAGGGGAGTAAAATTGAGGGTGGGAGGTGGGGATCGGTGGGGATGGGGAGGGTGGTGGCGGGAAATGGACACAGCTGTACTTGAACAACAATAAAAATTAAAAAATAAAAGAAATTATATGAGACAAAATATTATTTTAAAAGCAAATGTTAGTCCCACGTTGATAAATGAAAGAGGCAGATAAAAGACAAGACGAAGACAAACAGAAAAACATCAAAAAATAAAACAATTCAAGAACAGATATTAGAAATCCCTATCCACATTAATATTCATGTTAATATTAACCTATATTATATCCACACCCATATTAATGTACACCACCTGGAAAAAACTGAATTCCGTACCTTTATATTTAAGTTCAGATGTTTGGATGGAACTCCTTCTTTTCAAATGCATGTTCAATGTCATGTATCTATCTTCATCTTGCATCTTCAGTGTGATAGGTGTGTGTGTGTTTGTGTATGTTTTGTTTTTTAATATAATATGTATTAAGAAAATAATAAACCTGATGCAAATCAGAAGATCATCCTCAAACTACTGACTCGTCCTCACATTGTCCACCCAGGGTACATGCAAGGGTTCACAGTTTCATCTCAGGTGAAAACCTCAGAGGAAATGTTTTGTTTTATTTTTCTCATGACCTAGATACCACAATTTCTCAAGTTTACACTACATATCAAATTTAATATTATAGTTGTTCTTTTAAAAATTTCTTCTGATAATCTGTAAAGTCAGGGGAATGGAAAATATGTATGTGAGTATTTTCGATTATGCTCCCTAATACATTAATATGTCAATATGAGAAACATCCAAACCAGTGAGAATTTTTATGAGTGTTTTTTGAGCCAAACTGACAATTGCTGAGGAGCCAAACCTCAACAGATTGAGAAATCACTCTGGGAAATGGCCGTTTTGCACCTTATTTTGTACATTAAAATTAAAAGAGGAGGCATATTGGGTTACATGAAATCTATCAATGATAGATTAGAGATACAGGAGAAAGCAAAGTGGGGACTGAATAAAAAATAAAATGATGAACACATACTTCTTTCACACAGGTGGTACATAATAGTTAACACTCAACAACTAACAATAACAACGAGGGGGTTTGCAGTGTTTCTCTGGTGCAGTACCTATGCTTTGAGGAATCCAGAAAAAGGAAACTTGACACTCCAAATGTGTGTTATCATAGGTCCAAAAAGACAGTAGGCACAACTGATGTAAAGGTTAACTTTTGTCACAGAAGATTCCAGCATAAGACATTACTGTCCACCAAGATCTGCTTTTAGTTAGAAAGTTTTTCACTTCACACCATCCGGTGTGGCTACTTTAGGCTTTCAGGTCTGCAAGGCCATCACACAGACCTCCCCTGAGCTTGTCAGGCTTAGCATTCATCCACAAATATTTAATTCAATATACTAGCTTGCAATTACCTAACAGTTAAATTATTTTCTGATCCTAAATCAATATTGCAAATTATAATAATGGTATAATTAGATAACTTGAATAGAAATTAACTGGCAATTTTTGGCATTCTAAAGACATTCAAGATATACAGCAGTTGGCAAAAGCAAGATAACAGCTTCAATGATGTGAAATACAGAGTTTATTCTTATATTATTATTCATTAACTATTGTATTATTTTCCATATGAACAACTGTAAGCCTACTTTTGCCCACCCCTGTATTTAAAATATTGGGGAGAATTTAATAAAGAAACCATGTTTTCCAAGGATCCTTTTTGATATTTGAAAAGAATGCCCAATATTTATGAAGCAGGGCAGAAATATGAATTTTTTCACTTAGCTTTAGTGAGGTCTAATTTACAAACCATGTGCATTTATTAAATGTGTAGGATTGGATGAATTTTAGCCAATATATAAATATTCATAATCATCACCGAATCTAGTTTGCAATTTTTCTATCAATGTAAAACGTTCTCTTTGGCCCAAACTAAACAGAGTAACCCAGTTCTAGAAAAACTAACCTCTTTCATTAAGATAAAGTAGTTTAAAATTTAAACAAATAGATCCCAAATCTCGGGCAATTGTAGCAAATCTAGAATGGAAACCCAAAGACTGTAGGCAGGAGGCTTCACTAGTGTTTGGCTAAAGATTGAATAAGAAGGTAGAACCTGGTAAATGTATTCAGTTGGGGGATGGAGATGTGTGCAGGGAGAGCAGCGTGAGAGTTTTGAACTTCATTCTCCACAGTTTTGTCCATTTCACAGTGACAGAGAAGCTGGCCCTTTCCCCTGAAGGCCTCACACAACCACTAGAGAGCACCAGTTCACGAGTGGAACTGAAGGTTTTGCTCATGTGAGTCCCTGCTGAAATCCAGAAAAAGAAGGCTGAGCACTGTGGAAAACATGAAATTTCCTCAAAAAACTAAAAATGGAACTGCCTTTTGATCCAGCGATCCCTTTGCTAGGACTATACCCTAAGAATCTTGAAACACCCATTCGAAAGAACCTATGCAGCCCTATTTTCATAGCAGCACAATTTATAATAGGAAGCAACCTAAGTGCCCATTAGTAAATAAGTGGATAAAAAAAGCTGTGGTAAATTTACACAATGGAATACTATGCAGCAGAAAGAAAGAAGGAACTCCTACTCTTTACAACACCATGAATGGATCTAGAGAGTATTATGCTAAGTGAAATAAGCCAGGCAGTAAAAGACAAACACCATGTAATCTCACCTAAAAACAAATGAGCAAAATAGAATCAGGTACATTGAAATAAAGAACAAACTGACAGTGACCAGTGGGGAGGCAGGTGGGGTGTAATGTGGGAAAGAAGAGGAAGGGTCAAGTCAAGGAACATGTACAAAGAATCCATGGACAAGGACAATGGGGTGGGGAATGTCTTTGGGAGTGGGGGTTGGATGGGGCAGGGTAGAGCAACTGGGGGAAAATGGAGACAACTGTAACTGAACAACAATGAAAAAAAGAAAAAAAAAGAAAGTTGAAAGGTATTTGTGTCAGAAATCAGCCTGCCAATTTCCTTTACACTAGGCTGTACTCAGAACACCAAATCATCAAGTGGTGTGCTTTAATTCACTGATATTCTCTTAGATTAACATTTGTTTTTATTAATTAACTTAATTATATCTGTGAAACATGCAAAAACAATCTATCTACTTAAGTTTGCTTAATGTTTAATAATCATCTATCTGCCTTTACTCACCAAGTCTGTGTTGTTGGGATCATGAATGAATCATTCTTTTTACAATTTAGATTTTCATTACCATCCTTATAAAAAAATTAAAATTCTTAAAATAAAATGAATTCAAGTAATTTCAATTTAGAATTTTTTGTTATTGAATATTATATGAGATAACAGAATTCTTATTTCTGTTATGGCTGAAAGTAATAGACATCTATGCCATAATTTATACTTTTATTATATTAAAATAACTCCCCTGAAACTGATAATAAAACTAGGTTTTTAATTGATTTTTATATGAAAAAATACATATGTCAAAAATAATTTTTTGCTTTATAAACTTATTTCCTCTTAAGAATGCTAAGTAAAAAAATTACAAAAGTTTAAGGTGAAATATTCTCAATGCCAATCAGTTTTGAAGTTCCTGTGTCAATTGGCCTAAAAACTCGAATTATACTGCAAAGTTCATTTCTTTTCTTTTTTAAGGAGTGAAAAATGGAATCAATGAATCATGTGTTAGGTATTGTGTCAAAGTAAGTTGCATTAAGATCTGTGTAAAGCTTTGTTAAAAAGTGCACTTTGAAATTGCAACAAATAAAAATGTGGGTTTTTTCTGATAAATCATGGTCTTAAATGATTCTGACTTCCTATTTATAAGCCACTGAGAAAATAAAGGGAGAAAATAAAGGAACCAGCACAGATAATGTCTGCACACTTTATATTGTTTTGAATTGAAATAAAAGGAATGGTGAAAAAATAAAACCAATTTATGTCTACTTCTAATCTATTCAATATCTTGGAATTTGAAATTTTGATCTCTTTGTTTTAAACAAAATAAAAATTAGACTATCTTAGTGAATGAAGACATAATTCTGGCAAAGAATATATATGTGAAATTTCACCAGTAAGTATGCAATTTCAATACAGGCTCATAAAAATAACATTCTACATAAATCCCCCACTGTCAAATCGGATCACATAGGATGCTCCATATTATAGTTACAAATATGGCTAATATTTTTTAAAGAGAATCCAATTCTTTTTTTAAGATTTTATTTATTTATTTTTAGAGAGGGAAGGGAGGGAGAAAGAGAGAGAGAGAGAAACATCAATGTGCGGTTGCTGGGGGCCGTGGCCAGCAACCCATGCATGTGCTCTGACTGGGAATCAAACCTGCGATGCTTTGGTTCGCAGCCCGCACAAATATGGCTAATTTAAAGAAAACACCCAAGAGCGTTAATATGAGACAAAGAACACTGTGATGTATATTTCACAGGAGAAGATTAATAGTGGTGTAGTCTGTGGAAGCTCTCTAGAGGTAGTGAAGATGGTAATTTTTATATTAATGGTATTTATTAATTATATTAAAATAACTCCCCTGAGCAATATTTCCTTAGCAGCCAAAAGAAAAATGTTTATAAAGGAAAGGAAAATATCAATTGTGTCAAATTATTCTTATAAGTCCATTAAGAAGAAAATGGAGTCCTGACTATAGAATATAGAAGATAGCAAATGGTTAATAATGACCTTGACAATATTCAAAACAATGATTTTAAGATTTATCCAGAAGAATACAGCAGAAAAACCAAGATTTCTTTCCCACTAAAGAAAGAATATTATGATGTCTTCAACTATCAGATATTAAATAAAAACAATAATAATATTAATGTTTTTCCAAACTGAAGAACAATTAGTCTCAGCTCATTTTGATTCTTGAATAGTTCCACTGGATGTGAAGTCTAAGGTGGATCTCCCTAAAACCCACATAAGAACCAACATGTTCATCATTACACTGTCGCAGCAATCTGCATTCCACTGCTCTTTGGGTTTTAATCATTCTCCTATGGCAAAGATAGGAAAAGTCTTGAGGCTATAAATTTAAATTATGATAAACTTTGGTGATTAACTGGCCCAAGGAAAGGAATCATTGCAATACAAACTATATTAAAAAAAACTTAGATTGTTTAGACTAGGTTCCCTACAAACATACTACCAATACCATCTGCCCAGAAAACAAACAACCAACAAACTGATTTTTCAGCAAACTCAAGCTGGGTATCTAAGAAACTATTGATAATGAAGTTTTTTGAGAGCTAGTCTCATGGCACCTTTCAAAGAAGAGTACAGCTGAAAAAGATACATGGTACCCAAAGTTATAAGGCATCTGCATCTTATTTTTTGTAATTCGTATTTGCACATCACTTCTGCAGTCTTATTCTTTCGTGGGCATGATTGTAGCTACAAATGCAAAATCTAGAAGAAATCTGAATTATTCATAGAATTCCTCTCTGACCACCTTTTCTAATACTACCATCTGGATCTATTTACTGTCCCACTCACTGTCATATGCACACATTGATTTGTTCATTATATCAGCCAAAAATTATTATCTGTCTGACAACTGTCTGAGCACTGGAGACATAGTAGTGAATTCAACAAAACTGTTGCTTTCATGCTGCTTACATTCAAATAGAGAGAGAGAGGCAAAAACAAAACAAAACAAACAAAACTATACAACAATTCAGTTGGTAAAAGTGGCTTGAAGAAAAATAAAGCAAGGCCAAGGTAAAAAAAAAAGGGGGGAGTTGCTCTGCATTTTCTGTAAGAACAGAAGCAGAAAGATCATAAAACCCTATTATAATAGAAGGTGTTAGATTAGTTTTAAACATTTTAAGGTTAAGATGCCTATTTGACATTGAGGTAGTTTGGGTAAGGAGTTGATAATCAGGTATGGAATGTAGGAAAGAAGTCAGGGCAAAAAATATAGGTTATAAGAATACGGGTAGCATTAATGCCATGGGGCTGGATGGGGTCCTCTGAGAAGCTCAGAGAGTGTGTAGAAAAACAGAAGAGGAAAGGAGGATTCTGCAGAGGAGACAGAAGGAATGCCCAGCGACTTAGAAGAAGAGACAGTTTCATGCAAAACCAAATTGAGGGAGTGGGGTGGGGAAGGATGAGAGAGAGTTATGGAGGGATGGAAATATATATTTAGAGCTGTGTATACTTTTATAATGACACATTTCAACATGGTTTTGTGTTATCCCCCAACTAGACAAATTTAAGGTGCAGGTATGGTGTAGGCAGAAAAGAATAGTTAACGGCAGAGGAATGGCCACGTTATGTTAGTCAAGTCACATGGCTGTGATGAGACACTATCATTATGATGCAAAGGTGATGCCGCTGTTACTGAAAGAATTTTGCAATTCCAGTCCACCTGTTGCTCAGACACAAACATTTTAAGAAAAATAATTGTTTTGCTTCAAGAGATTTTAAGGCACACTGGGTTCTACATTTATACTCATAGTAATTCTAATTTTATCTTCTTTTAAATTAATTCAGTCATTTGCTAGTTTGACTTATATTTTGTTATTTAAATTTTTTACTTTATTTTTTGAAAATCCCCCATATCTCATCTTTTGTTCTTTTTTTCTTTACATAAGATGCTTCTATTTTTGTATTTTTCCCATTACCATTTAACCCTTCTTACACCCCCCCTGCCCCCTGCAGTCACCACAGTGTTGTTCATGTCCATGGTCCCTCCTCTTTTCTGCTCTCTCAATCCACTAACCCTGCCCCCACCCAATAGCTGTCAGCCTGCTCTCTATCTATGAGTCTGTCTCTATGTTGCTTGTTAGTTCAGTTTATTCATTAGATTCTACAAGTAAGTGCAATCATATGACTTTTGTCTTTCTCTGGCTGGCTTACTTCACTTAGCATAATGTTCTCCAGGTCCATCTGTGCTGTAGCAAAGGCTAAAATTTTCTTCTTTTTTATTAGGGTTTTTTATGCTAATCAAAGTTACAAACCATGACCTTATTAAGTGACCCTTCGTCTTAAGCCTTAAATAGTAAACTTTCAGTACTCCTAAAAATACCCTTGTATTTTACTTCTTGTTTCTAAGCAAAGATGTTAAATTGACTTCCTATAAATCACGTAGCTTTTGTGGTCTAATCAAGAGAAACGTGTAAAGGAAACAGATGTATAGGAGTTACATGCTTATTTGGTTACAAATGATTTCTGAGACTTTAACAAAAGTGAAAGGTGCTTTCCTAAAACCTGACCACCTTGAAAAATTGTTTCAGCAAGAAAAGTAATATTGTGAAATATATTTTCTACAACAGGTTTATCATATAGTTAAGGCTTATTACTAAATTTTTACTTTTTATTATCAAATATAATTATATACTTAATTTTATAATTACATTTTTGTAGGTAAAATTATTTATTTACGATGCTTGTATAAATATTTAGACTGTAGACATCCAGGGTAGGGGTCATGTCATTCATTTTTTCACCTTCATGGGTCTTACCTTTCTGATATTCATGGAAAAGAAGGAACAGTAGTAGTTTCTATATTGAAACTCTGGATAAAGGCATTTCTTATTGTATTCATCAATTTAATACTAAATATGCTCTGTTTACTTCTGGATACTAGATGCCCAAATATTGCATCATTTCATCACATTCAACTCAGTACACCTACCATTCAAGCCAATTATTTAATCAGTGAAACACAGCATCAGCCATGATACTCATAATTATAAAATGTGCCTTCCCAGCATCTGTCATCCTATTCCTTTGGGAAAAAATCATCTGTTCACACACTATGGTCTTGGGAGATTGTCAGTCAGACTCTACCATTCCCCTGGTTAAAGTACCAATTTTAAATATGGGCACATGAAGCTGCTGATGAAATAGTATATGCATCTATATACTCTGACCTCAGTAAGAAGAACCATGTTTGCTTTTCTTTTGTATGAGTCATTTGATGGTTTCTAAAAATGTAACAGGTTTTATGCAAAATATAAATCTCGTGCCCTTACTGGAGTGTTAAACATTCATTATAATCATCCTCCAAAAATGTCAAATGCAGAAAGGAGGTGGAGAAGCAGCTATTGTCAAGATACAAGCTGCAGAGAAATTTCACATTTGCTCATTCCTTTGTAGTATTGCTCCTCGGGGGTAAAAATTACATGGGTTATCCAGAAAATACATAGGTCAAGGATAAAAATTCACTTTTGGGTAAGATATGTCCCAGTATTTTTCAGGCTCTGTTGCAGGTCAGGTTCTTCAGGGAACAGATTCTGACATAGAGTTTTCCATACAGGATTTTGATAAGAGAGGTATCTCAAAATCTACCTCTCTGGATGAGAAAGACAGAGAAAGTTCTGGCTGGGCAAAGGAAAACTTGGAACTGTGCTTCTGTCCCAACAAAAGCTTTACATGAAACCATAGAGAGCTCTGTAGATCAGTGGCCCTTTAAGTTTGTCCTGATATAAGTCAAGTGGTTAAGTTTTTGTAGTCTCACATCAAATAATAATTTGACTCAGTTCATCCAGAGAGACTGACTTTGAAAAGGTGGTATATTTTGGCTGAAAGCCATTCTGTAGATATTCAGCTGTAAACCTTGAGATGTCAATTCTGTCAGCTGAAGGAATGAACACTTCAGTCCAGTGTGACACACTACTGCCTTCACAGCAGATGAAAAATTACATTTTAAATCAAAAGATTAAATATATATATATATATATATATATATATATATATATATATATATATATAATCAGACTTATTTGCTCAGGACTAGAACCGTATATCCAAATGTCTATTAAAAATACTTACTTAAATCTCCTCACAGTTTCCAGAAACTGACTTCATCATTTTGATTTTCTCCTAAATTTAATCTTTACTCTCTATTTTATTTAAGGAGGACTGCCCACAGTTGTCTGACTCAAAACACGAAGACCGTCTCTGACTCACTCTGTCTCTACATCTCATATCCTTGAATTCCCTCATCTAAGCAATCATAAGTTGTGTTTACTAATCATGTATTTAATTCAACAACTTTTCTTTATCTGTATTTCTACCACACGAGTCTTGAATACAATCAACTGTCTATGCTAACAGTTCACCCCAGTCCATCTTGTATTAGTCAGCTTGAGTGATATTTCTTAAAATGAATATCCAATCCAAGTTATACACAATTTTTAATGCTTTAGAGATTTTTCACTGTACTTAGAATAATTCTAAACTATTTAACAGCACTTATTTGGTGCTTTGTTATTGGGAGCCGTCCTGCCTGGTTTCAGGGACTGTAGCCTCATTAAAGAACAAGAGGCCCATGGATAGGGCTGAGTGAAAAGGCCTTGGGGCCATGAGCCACTAAAGATACAGAACATTTCCTCCTGGCAGGAGCACAGTCCCTGCCTCCCTCACTTCCCATTGTTTAGCCCAGGCTAATGACTGGTTAGCCAATGACAGGTAAGACTCCTCAAGGAGAGGCAACCTAAGACAGGCACAGTCACTAAGGGCCATCAGGGATGGACTTAGGGGTCTACAGAGAAGGGGCAGAAGGAACCTCACCTCGTGGCTTTGTCATAGCCTGAGTCCTCATTCTTTCTGTAAAAGTCTCCTAATATCTTAGCTGCTTTTCTCTCCCCACCTGACTCAGCCTGAAAACAATGCCAGAGGCAGCTGTGGCCTTGTACTGGAACAGATGGCTCCCAGCGGGGAATCTGGCCAGAGAAAGATTATACGTTGTTTCCTTTGAGGGTTGCTCTGCCCTGTTGCTATGAAACAGACACTTGAGCCAAAGCCTACCCTGATGAGAGACAATCCCTGTGTTTCTTCAACTATTATCTGTAAATGATGTCAGTTTTTCATGACTGTAGCCTTTCGGACATTGGTTAATGAGCTTTACATGCATACTGTGTATCACTGTATGAGCTGAATTCAATAAAGACTCAGGGAAGGAGGTGTTCAGAACCCTTTTCTGAGTGACTGGTCACCTTTTTTCCCCAAGCAGAATATATCTTGGTAGATTTATTCTCATCTGGGATGGGGGAGCTCTGCAGGCAGAGCCCCTCACACACACTTTGTAATTGGTCCTTATCTACTGCTTTGCTCTCTAGTCTCACTTTATTTCAGCTAGTTTTCCTTAGTTTCTAAAATTGGCCATGCCCACTCGCGTCTCTGAGACTTGTACTATTTGTCAGTATCTAAAAAGCTCTTCTGCCTTATTCATCTAAAAAAATTCTGTTCATTTTTACTTCTTATAACATAGTATATGTTACTTTTTACACCAGGCTATTCTCATACCAAAGTAAAATCCCCAATATGTTTCTTCAACTCCTTTTACTTTTTCTATTAAAATAATAAACATATGTCATTATAATAACATTTTTGTCTGGCTAGACATCAACAGGAATGGTGGCATTAGGACCTATGAATTGATATTTCTTTATAAAATGAACAAGAATATTGACAAAAGGTCAAACACAACTTTCTTAGCATGCTGAAACATAACCAAAGATTTGCTAAAACCTGCAAGGGTTTATTCAACAAAATAGTAAGTCTCAGTAAGAACAGTAACAGTTGTGGCATTTTGAGTTGCTTTATTCCTTTCCCCTTCTTTTTACCTTCACAGTAACCTTGAAAGTCAGCTGTCTTGCAACTACAGTAGCTGTGGAAATCAGCATCATAACAGGAACTGGAGGAGGCAGGAAGAATTTAGAAGTCCTCAAAAGATGAATCTCAGAGTAGTCATTATTTGAACTATCTGACATTTACCTGGAAATTCCCACTTGTAGGGCATGTCTTCATTGGAATCAAAACAGTCATACACAGCTAGCTCAATACGAACAGCCTTTTCCCCTGGGGTATTTTTCAAAAACAGTTAACATCAATTGCCTAATATTTTAGCTGCCTATAGTGGCAATAAAAGCTGAGGCAAAGAAATAGCCGATAAAAAATCTTAAAAGGGAACAGGGGATAATATGTTCATAAAGGGGCTTTAAAAAGGTCTAACCTATTGCAAGGAATATAGGGGGCTCTATGTGCATGGGGAGGGCTGTGTATGTGCCCACAAAAAGCCTGAGAATGCCCTCAATTCTCTCTTCTGACTGATTTTAAGACTCTGCACAAGCAGAGATTAAGGCAAAGATTTTCATTTGGCTATTTTAATTTTTTCAAAAAACTAAAGCAACCATGTTTAAAGAAATAAAATAATGTATGAGAATGATGTGTCACCAAGTAGAAGATGCAGAAATCATTAAAAAATATAAATTTTGGAGCTGAAAAGTACAATAAATAGGAGAAAAAAATTGCTAGGAGGGTTCAATAACTGTTCCGAGTTGGCTGAAAACAGAATCAATGAACTTGAATATAAATTAATTGAGATGATCAAGGCTGAGAACAAAAAAAGAATAAGAAAAATAAACAAAGCCTCAGAGAGCTATGGAACACTAACAATCACATCAATCAATGCATAGTAGGATTCCCAGAACAGAGAGGGAATAAAGTAGAAAAAATATTTGAAGAAGTAATGGTCACAAATTCCCAAACTTGATGAAAACATTAATCTATACATCCAATAAGCTCAATGAATAAATTCAAAGAAATCTCCAACTAGATAAATTTTACTCAAACTATAAAGCAAAATAATAACTTAAAGAGAGTCTTGAATGCAGCCAGAGAGAACTGACTCTTAACATACAAGTAATCCCCAATAAAATTAACAGCTGATTTCTCATTAGAAAGTATGTAAACCAAAAGGCAGTGGAATAACATATTCAAAATCTAAAGTGCTGAAAAGACTGTCAACCAAGAATTCTATATCCATAAAAACTATCTTTCACCCTGGCTGGTGTAGCTCAGTGGATTGAGCGCGGGCTGCGAACCAGGCATCACAGGTTCGATTCCCAGTCAGGGCACATGCCTGGGTTGCAGGCCATGTCCCCCAGCAACCGCACATTGATGTTTCTCTCTCTCTCTCTTTCTCCCTCCCTTCCCTCTCTGAAATAAATAAATAAAATCTTTTAAAAAAAACTATCTTCCAAAAAAATGAAAGAAAAACTAAGACATTCCCTGATAAATAAAAACTAAGACAATTAATTGCTACAAGACCTACCCTATGAGAATGCTAAAGAGAGTTCTATAGACCAAAATGAAAGGCTACTATACAGTAACTTGAATACACATTAAAAAATAAAGAGAAAAGAAAACTATATGGGTAAGTATAACAGTATAATTTTATTTCTGTTTATAATTTTATTTTTCTCCTATCTTATATATTTAAAACATAATTATATAAAGCATTACTACAAATTTGTGTAGATGTGCAATTCATAAATTTTTGTATATATTTAATGTATACAGGTATAATATGTATAATAACAACAGCACAAAGGATGGAAGAAACAACAGGGCTATGTAAGAGCAAAGTCTATGGATACTACTGAAAGTAAGTTTATATTCATCTGAACTGGATTGTTATAAATTAAGACTTTAATTATATTTCCCTGAACAACCACTAAGAAAATATATATGTAATACATTTACATATATAACTGTATATGATATATATACATATAGTTGTATATATACATACATACTATATATACATATATAAATATAGATATTGATATGTAGATAGTAAAGTGAAACAAGATAATTAAATTGTACACTGGAAAGTTTCTAACACTAAGGAAGGCAATAATAAAATTATAGCAGAATGACAAGACATAGACATATAGAAAACACATAAAATGAAAGACCTAAATCCTAATAAACCAGTTTATAACATTTAATGTAAATGGGTTAAACATTCCAATCAAAAGGCAGAGATTGAAAGAATGGGCAGAATATAAACCAATTATGAATATGGGATACTATTAGTTATATGCAAGTAAGTGTGTATATGAGACATATTTTAGATTAAAATATAAAAACTTAAAAAGGCATGCAATATAAATAGTAACCAAAAGAGAGATGGGATGGTACACTAAAATTATATAAAATAGACTTAAAACATTATTAGAGACAAAAAAGACACTTGACAATGATGTGAGATCAACCCATCAAAAAGACACAACAATTTTAAACATAAATGCATCTAAAACATATAGCTCAAAATACATGAAGCAAAGACTGACAGAATTAAAGGGAGTAAATAATAGCAATTCATCCATAACAGTTGAAGACTTCAGTATCCTACTTTTAATAATGAATAAAACTAAACACAGCAACAGAACAACAAGCAAACAGAAAACTTGCAAAGTACAGTAAGCCAACTAGACTTAACAGATCCCATACAACACTGAACAACATAACAATTCTCTTCAAGTGAACATGAAACATTTTCCATATTGGCCATATATTAGTTCAAAACAAGTTAAGTCTTAATCAATTTAAAATGACTAGTATTACATAAGGTCTGCTCTCTGATCATGATGGAATAAAATTAAAAGCAATGACAAAAACAAATTTGGAAAATTCATAAAGATGTAGAGATTAAACAATATACACCTAAATAACAATAAGCATTAAAAAATCATGTGAGTTAGAAAATACTTTGAGATGTATTAAAATTAACACACAACAAAGAAAAAAATTTAAGATGCAGTAAAAGCAGTATTTAGGGGGGACGTATTGCCATAAACACCAGATTAAAAGTGATAGATATCTAAATCAATAAGCTAGCCTTCTAAGAAATTAGACTTTGAGAGCAAATTAAACTAAATAAGATGAAAAGAAATAAAATGTGAGAGAAAATAAAGGATAGAAAAACAATATAGAAAGTCAGTGATAGCAGAAGGGTTTTTTTTAATCAATGAAATATGAAAATTTTGACTAGAATGCCTGAAAGTAGAAAGATTAAAATAGTTGTATGGAATACTTGCTACACCGCACACTCTTTAAAAGCACAGATATATTAGTTGTTTTGTCCAATTCTGTTTGTATAGCATCTAATCCGTGTTTTGCACAAAGAATTCAATATTTCTTTATTTCATGAATGAATGAATAAATGAATGAGTGCAACTCAATAATACACAGCAACTTCTCTAAGTTTGTGATAGCACTCAGTCTTTAAACTGCACCTATTTATGATTTCCAACCCAAGGCTCCATCACTTTTCTTACATGGTATAGTATAGCCATTCCACTTCAAGCTTTCACTACTGGTGGGAACTAGCTGTTTTTTGTTTCCTTTTTATCTGATCTCACTACTCCCCACCCACTCTCTAAATTCTATATCATAAAAAAAAATGTCTATGTGTTTGGATAGTAGCACTTAAAATTTTTTTTTTCAAGTTACTCATGTGGTTTTAAAATTTCCTGTTAGGAGACAAAGATAAATGTTAGCTTGGGACATAAAGTCCCAGAACTTGCATATAAAGATCAGTAACAAAGATTTCTTTCTAGCAAATCTTGTTCAGGAACTGTTTCAGGTTGTTATGATTTCCTACCCAGTAGGCAATTCCTGCCTTCATCCTTCCTAATAGAAATCAGAGTATATTCAGGCATTCACCCTTTTGCCTGCAGCCATGGTCTTTCAGAAGGCAGGAGATACTACCCTTTAACTCAATAGATAAATCCTAATTGGTCTTGATAATCATGGTGGTTCCACTTTTTGGAAGCAATTGGGTTATGAAATACCAGTGAGGTATGACAACTAACATTTGTTTAGTACCAACTTTGAGCCATGCACTGCTGTGTTTTACATGTATTAGCTCATTAAATTTTTAATTTTTATTCCAACTAATAAACAAAAATAGCAAAACAGAAAGACAGACAGTTCTGGAGTCCTTGAATTACTGAAATTACCACCTTTGAATCTACACTAGTTACTAATGTTTAAACCATCATGAGTCAAATGATCTGCAGTGTACATCCAAACGATTGTAATTGATACAGTCACCTTACCTCTAAATTTCTTGTTTTGGAAGACAATGAATCTTTATTGTTTTAGTCAACTGACACATTTTATTGTTTCTTATACAGCTGCCCTATTTATAGATAAAAATACAAGGAAAAATGCAAAGGCATTAAAGGTGAAAAGTGGAAAGGTATGGTATCATCCTGAAGAGGAATTTCAATGTCTCAGAAGTAACAGGTTGAACATTAAGAAACAATGAGTAAGTTTTTGCTTTTATTGTGGTAGTGTTACTCACCGCCCCTACCACAAACACACACCCAGATCCATATGCAGGGAGGCAAACACATATTCACAATTATAGTAAAAGATGTTAATACTCCTCTCTCAACAAGTGGTAAAATAAACTTAAATTAAACACTAACATAGAAAAACTCAATAACACCATCAACCAACAAGTTTAGTAGATATTATATAAACCTAAAAAGAACAAATACACATTATTTTCAAGAGCTTTATAAACATATGTTAAGGTAGATCATATCCTGGGCAATAAGAGAAACTTCTTCAATAAATTGAAAAGTATGGAAAGAATACAGAGACTTGCTGTGGCTGAAATGGATTCAAACTAGAAATTGGTAAAACAAAGAGAGTATGAAAAATCTCCAAATACTTGAAAATGAAATAACAGATTTCTAAGTCATCCATGGGTCAATAGAGGATCAAATGAGAAACTTAAAAAAATGTTGAACTGAATGAAAATGAAAATACAACATGTCAATATGTACAGGATAAAATTAAGCAATAGTATGAAGAAAATTTATAACCCTATATACTTTATTATAAAAAATAGAAAGTATAAAATCAGTGATCTAAGCTTCCACCTCAAGAAATTAGAAGAACAAAATAAACCTACAACAAGCAGAAAACAGGATGTTATATAAGTGCAGAAAGCAATGAAATTGAAAATGGAAAACCAATAAATGTGTAAGAAAAAGAGAAGTTAAAAATTTTGCTCTGTAAAAGACTTTACAGAGTATGAAAAGGCAAGCTGCAGACTGGGCCTAAATATTTGCAAACACATATCATACAATCCATTGAGGTTTGGGAAAAAGACACAGTGCTTCCATTGCAGAGGACGTACAGGTGACACCTAAGCACATGAAAAGATGTTCAACATCACTAGCCATTGCAGAAATACAATTAAAGTTGCTATGAGATGTCACTGTACACCTGTCAGTACGGAAAAAATGAAAACAACTTTTTAGTCCTCACCCGAGGATGTGTTTGACAGAGAGAAAGAGAGAGAGAAATCAATGTGAAAGAGAAACATCGATCAGTTGCCTCCCATACCTGCCCCGAACAGGGATCAAGACACTCAGCCTTTTGGTGTAAGGGACAGTGCTCCAACCAACTGAGCCACCAAACCAGGGCTGGATAAAATAAAGAACAATAAAGAGTGGCAACATCAATATTGGCAAAGATGCAGAGGTACTGAATCATCCATACATTGCTAATGGAAACGTAAAATGGTACAGTCACTGTAGAAAAGTTAGCCAGTTTTTTCATAAACCAAATCTGCAGCTACCAAACAAACCATTAACTGCATCCCTGGACATTCATTCCAGAGAAATAAACATTTATTTTCACAGAAGGATGTACACACACACGTTCATAGCAACCCCTTTTATTCATAGCAGCCTCAAACCGGAAACCCAATGTCCTTCAAGGCACGAATGGCTAAACAATTTGTGGAACATCCTTAGAGTGGAGTATTTTAAGCAATAAAGAACAAACTACTGAGGTCCACTTGAATCAATCTACACAGAATTATGCTGAGAGGGAAAAAGCCAACCCCCAAAGGTGTGAAACCATTTATGTAACATTCTTGACATGACAAAATCATAATAAAGAACAGGCTAATGGTTGCCAGAGCTTCAGGACAGGGGGCAGGGAAGATAAGGGTGAGGGAGAAGCAGAAGAGAAGTGGATTTGTCTACAAAAACTCAGCCAAAAAGATTAATGTGGTAGGGGTTTTGCCCTGTGCCTTAGCACTATCAGTTTCCACATCCTGGCTGTGACATTGCACAATAGTTTTGTAGAATGTTGCCTTTGGGATAAATTGGTTAATGTTTAAAAAGATCCTTTACAACTGCATTGCAATCTACAATTACTTCAAAAATATTAAAAAGCTAATTTAAATTGTTTGACTCTATTCAATCCTTATCTGCTTGTTTTTACAGTGATTCATTTACTGAAACTTCCTGCATTACTATCATGTCTCATTTCCGATTTCACAGGAAAACTTTCTCAATTATCTGTCCTTATGTATGACATATTTTGTAAATATCCTTTTCTATAATATATAAAGATGTTCATATGATTATTATTAATAATGTGTGTTATTTAAACAATAGTGTGCTATAGGTTTTTATTATGAATTTATAGTTAAATTTATCAAATGCTGTGTTTTACACATTTTGAGTTAATTTTGCCCTTTAATTTGGTAACATGACATATTGCATTGATTGCTTTATTAAATTTAATGGGGAAACATTGCTTAATAAAATTATATAGGTTTCAAGTGCACAACTCTATGATGCATCACATTGCATTGTGTTTGTCACCCAAAGTGACATCTCCTTCCATAACCGTATACTTGACCCCTTTTACTCTTTACTACCACACCCCACGCTTTCTCCCCTCTGGTAACCACCATACTGCTGTCTGTGTCCGTGAGTGTTGGTTTGTCTGTCTTGTTTATTCACTTGTTGCTTTCAGTTTTATGTCCTCTGTATGAATGAAATCCTATGGTTCTTAACCTTTTTTTGTCTGACTAACTTGGTACAATATTCTCAAGAGCCATCCATTTTATCACAAATGGCAGTATTTCATCTTTTCTTATGTCTGAGTAGTATTCCATTGTATATGTGTACCACACCTTCTCTACCCAATCATCTATCAGAGGACACTGCTTGTTTCTATGACTTTGCCACCGTGAATAATGCTGCAATGAATATAGGGATGCATATAACTTTATAAATAAATGCTTTCAAATTTTGGGATATATACCTAAAGAGGGGTGTTGGATCATATGGTACCTCTATTCTTAATATTTTGAGGAACCCCATACGTTTTCCATAGTGGCTGTACCAGTTTACACTCCCACCAATAGTGAATGAGGGTTCCTTTTCCTCCACAACTTCTCCAATATTTATTGTTACTTGTCTTGGAGAAGTGTGTATTTAGGTCCTTTGTCCATTTTTTAATTGGATTGATTGTTTTTTTAGTAAAGAAAAAGCAACATTGTATTCTTAGAGCAAACCCAATATTATGTTTTATTATTTTTTACATATTGCTGAGTTCAGTTTTCTCAACTTATTTTTAGTTGTTCTTCTATGTTCATGGGTGAAATTAGCTGGGCAGGTTCTGACTGCAGTGTTTTCCTGACATTTCTATATTCTCTGCAAGAATTTATACTTTCTTGTTTCTTCCTGAAATATTTGGTATATTGGAACATAAAATGACCTGGGGGTGGAGTGTTTGCTGGTCTTGATTTCCATGTTTGCTTTCTTTCCCAAGAAAATGTATTTGATTGTGGATTCAACTTATTTCACATATAGAGAACTATTCGAGATTTTTGAAATTTATTTTTGTTTCAGTCTTGGAAGAGGTGTTTGTCTAGAATGTGTTTGGTTCAGTTAGAATGTGTTCATTTTATTTAAATTGTCAAGTGTGCTTGCTTAAAATTATTCATGATATACAACCATAATTTGTCATGATTGTTTCAGCCTCTCCTTCTTTCTGAAGTATTCCTTTTCATGGGTTCCTAGTATCTTGCCTCAGTAAAAGACAATCTGATCCATCATAAATAGTTTAACATATTTAAACTTCAAACTGATTGGGCAGAATAATAGTAACAATCCCTGAATATATTCTTCAAGGCTTTTTAAAATAAGTAGAAACTTAGAGATGCACAGGAATTGGAATAGACAGTTTTCTTTAAATTCATTATACATCTATCAAGATTCAAATACAAATGTATGCATTTTAAATCACGTACTGGCACAGGCCCTGGCCTACCTAAAATTTCCATAGGTTACATTTTCCATTTCCATACTACAGTGTTTGGGAATGTTCCTCCAAAATATCTTCTACATGTAATAAGCCTGGGATTAATTTACATAAAATTCTATGGTATAAACATTGTATCTTATCTTTGATGTAGTTATTTTAGGTCTTTTACTGTTAAACATTGTCAAATTTTTTAGATCCCACATCTGTGGATACGTGAATGCTATATTTCACCTTCCCCATCTCAGTCAGGAAGAAGAAATAGACTAGTTCATATTTTCCAAACCAACCAATTTCTGTTTTTTAGGAGATTTTTCACTCAAGGGGAAAATTAGAAAGTTCAAAGATTCATTGAGAGAAGAGAGAAGGTTGGAAAGTGTTTAGAGCTGGAAATCCCCCACTTACTCACAGTTACCTTCATTGGCCCTTTATGATAAACACCTGAAAACACACATACCTTTTGATTTAAAACTAAATTTTACCAATTTTCATAATTTGTCTTAAATGAATAGAAGATAAAATGTTATAAATTAAAGTTTTGGTTCCCCAGAAGATTAAGAGGCATTCAGAAACCTAACTCAGTCACTGAAAAAGAAAGGAAATTGAAAAAAAAACTGATGAACAGGTTGTGTCCGGAAACCGTCTTAGGTCGGAAGTTTGCGGTCCCTGTGAACAGGTGCCACTGAAAGCATCCTGCTGAGCTGCCGCTGCCTGATAAGGACTGTGCATCCTGTCTTCTCAGCATCACTTTGCATCTAGCTCACATTACTTCATTTCCTTCCTGGGACCTTCCCCCGGATTCTTCATATAAGGTCAAACTTAAAGAGCAACCTTGAGTTCTGGTGCCCTGAGTGGCTTCTTCCAGCTTTGTCCAAGAACTGATTTCTCTAATCTTCAGCTTTCTCAACTGAATTATGAAATGTCAATGATAATCTATGCCCTGTGGATGTCCTTAATTTTTTAGGTATTTATGAAATAAGACGTAAAATATCTGTGAAGAAATATTGAAAGTGATATGTTATTGTCATATGTTTTATGAAGAGACTGGGGAAAAAGAGCTTATTTGTACGAGTTTTTTCTTCAGTTTTCATTATGTGTTTCTTTGCTTTGGAGAATCGAATCCCTCAGGGCTGACCACACAGGAAGCTTGCTTCCCTATTTAGATGAATAGGGACATTTGAAAAACCCTCTAACCTCAAAATTTCTCCCACGCTACATCCTGACCTTCTAAACTTCGCTTTGTCCTATTTGCTGTAATTTCTCATGTGTAGATACCATTCTTTCACTTAACAAATACCAATTACTGATATGAGCATATAAATGGTTGTGCAGAGGAAGACACTCATGCACATGAAATGACATGCTTCTATAATTACGTCAGGGCAGCAGCTGTCAACAAGGGCCATGCTGGGCAACCCCTAGTCAGTGTTCACTTCTTTACAGGAACTGAAGTCGATTGCTTCCTCACATCTAAGGGAGAGTTACACTTAAAAAAAATGACTGTAGGAGGGAAGGGGTAATTAATGAATGACTTATTCACTTTACATTGAAGTTTAGACTATCATCAAGGACTTGAACAGCATGAGGGCCAATGGATACTCAGGAGGCCTACTGATAACATATGATGGGCACTTTGGCTGGATTTTATGTTTGTAGTGGCTACCTACTCCCACCTACGCAAGTGCTGATTTCAACAAAATACTTTGCTCCCAAAGACAGAGAAATGATTTCAGAACACAGGTAACAGATTGTAATCAGTGTGATAATATTTATTTTTTATCCTTACACAGAATAATTTTCATTGCTTTTAGAGAAAGAAGAAGGGAGAGAAAGAGAAACATCCACATGAGAGACAAACATCAATCAGTTGCCTTCTGGTACATACCCCAACAGGGTATTGAACCTGCAACCTGGTATGTGCTTTGACTGGGAATAGAACCTGCAACCCTTCGATCTGTGGGATGATGCTCCAACCAACTGAGCCAGGGCTCAATGTGGTCATGTTTAAAGATATTTATTTTCTTCCAATAAGATATCATTTTTCTGTGCCCAAGTGCATATATAATATATGTAGCATATACATGTGTGGGTTTATAAATATAAACATATATAAATATATGTAAAAATTTATCCTCCTGACTGGAGCTAAAGAAGCAAGAAACCCCAAGCACGTACGCAAGTGTCTAGCATCAGGAAAGCGGTCAGAGGGGACTGTGGGACGTGCAGCTTCCTCTGTCGGTGTGTGGGCTGCACAGACAAGAGCGCTCTATCAGCAATTATGCTGCAAATTCTGCTTTAATTCTTGGCGCCTTACATCAAGTAAGAAACTTTCCCTTTTCATGACTTATATCAAACTGCTATTCATTTATATATCATTAAATGGCTAATATATTGTAGTATAAAACTATTTTTTTAATTTATAATATTTGTTCACAAAAAATGTAAGTTGGATGTTAATATTTTCATTTCACAGATAAAGCCAAAGGTGCACAGTTAACAAATGCTTAGATCAATATTTGCACACAGTCTTTCATGTATCTACCCAACAAGCTTATTGAGCTCCTATGTTTTGGGCCCTATTACCAGTTGAATAAGCCAGAGGTATTCCTGTTCATAAAGACCATACACTCTAGTTAAGGAAATAAATAATATTTAAAACTACATGTATTACTTTCCATAAGTCACGATTTATTATCTCATTCTCTGAGTTTAGAGAATATATCATCATCAGAAATGTTCTATAAACTAAAATAAGAAAATGAGATAATAAATGGCGACTGATGGGAAGTAATTTACGCAGGTGGCCAGGGAACATCTGGTGAGGAGCTACATGTGAGGCAAATATTAATGAGAAGAGCTTTCCATGAAAAATCTGAGAACAGAGAGAACAAAAGCAAGAATTTACCCTATAAAGTAAAAATAAATGCAGCTTTTTCAAAGAATAGAATGAAAGTCAACATAGCTGGCCTAGAGGAAGTTGAGGAAAAATCCTGGAAAATGATTTATCTATCCGTACCGCATACACTATTTTCATTATGGTAAAGTATCTAACTGTTCTGGAATATTCAAAATTCAAAGACATAATAGTTGGTGTCCAGCTCAGAAAATTTTATTTTCATACTTACGCAGGAATCATCAGGGGGAAAGGTACATTAGTAAATGGTATAACTGGATTAGATTTTTGTTAGCTTAACCAGCTGTTGAAAAGTCCTGCTCTTCATGTGGAAAAGACACATGACAAGGATTATCAGTGTGTGTAAGGATATCTTCTTTCCCTTTCTTTATACTTCAGGCTGAGAAGAGATCAAATAACATTGCATATTTCTAACAGTAATATTTTTTATACATTCATCACAATATAGTAGGCATAGTTGGTGTCAGATATGGACATGAAACCAGATCTTCCAACTCTAGAAGGACAAATACACATTTAAAAGGTATAAGCTGTTTGGCCCTGCCCAGGTAATTCAGTTGATTAGAGCATTGTCCTGATATGCTTAGGTGGTGAGTTGAATCCCTAGTCAGGGCGCATAATAACATAATATCAGAAATCCGCAAATGATATCGAGAAAGAGAAGGTTTTACAGAAGCTTAGAGTATGACATTTTATTTTACATGCAAAAAGCCAGTGAAGACCTCTCTGGGCTGATGAAAACTGAACAGTGAGTTAATTGAATTAAAGGGAGAGCAAGGCATTCAAGCAGATAGAGGAAGAACCATCCAGAGAAGAGGCAAAGGCCATGGAGTGGAAGTAGGCTTGACAGTTTTGTGGAAGAGTGAAGAGATTACCATCAGAGAGAACAGTGGCTAGTAGGAACAATAGGAGGACAGGTAGCCAGGTTCGGAACATGGAGCTTCTGAACAATGAAAAGCTGATTCATTTTTACATAAACTTGATAAGAAGTCGTTGAGGGTGGAAACAAGGAAAAAGTTGATCATCTCACCAAAATGATATCATTTGTTTACAAAACAAACTGTTCGACTGCTATCTGGAAAACGTACTAGGAGACTGGCAAAAAAAAAAAAAAATAATAGAATGGAAGCAAAGAGAGCCTCTAGGGCCAATGTGTACCTCTTCATGTCTTAGATAAATAGATAAATATGATGCCCTAACTCACCTATAGTAGATGATAATTTCGAACTCACCTAAGCATGACATTTTCACAAAGATTTTATTGTAAAAACAGAATGTCTCTACTCTACAGAAGTGATTTAATGATAAAATTTTTGGCACCATTGTTAACCATGATGTATTTTGATCCCCTCCTTAAATCACCACACGTGGACATTCTGCATTTATTTTGTGTTGATCTTAATAAGTTATCTGTATGACATTCATACTATGGCAACATATGTTTATAGTAATCATATTCCAAATGTCTTAATACAGGAAATAAGAAAAATAATCTAGCAGATAGGGGAAAATATACTACTGAGGAAAAACAAGAGTGATTTAAATGACAGTAAAATTTAACAAAAAAATTAAAAGATAAATGAAACAGATAGCTTAAGATAAATAATTTTAGAACATAGAAAGGAAGTTCCAGACCACAGGTTTCTATTTCCTGCATTAAAGCAACTACTTACAAAAACTCCTTCAGAAAGAAGTGAATGACAGACTTCTGAAAGCCAATTTATAGCTCCCTAAGAAAATTTTTCCATGCTGAACAAAGATCCATGAGGATAGAGATCTTAAAATTCTTATTCAACAATAAGTTATCTAGCTTTAAATAGTGTCAAGTTCACAGTGAATGTTCAATAAATATTAGTTAAATAAATGAATGAATCGGATTCCAGAGAAATATTACTCTCCAAATTATTTCCATCTCAAAGATAGGACTTTCTAACTCTGAATTCTTTACTTAGATATGCTGTCTCCTAAATTGTTTTCTACAAATTTAAGGGGATGTCACAAATTCTGGGAAAACCCCAACTGTCTCTTGACGCTACACCTACAGTTGTGAGAAAGCACATTTCAGACAGCAGGGAAAACCCGTAGCTCACAACAACACAGTATACACCGTCTGGACCACTGGAGCATACATTAAAGTGAACTGGAGTAGCCGAGTGATTAGAAGGCAAGAGGAAGGGGGTGGAGCCAACAAAAGCAACTATAAATGCAACTATAAAAGCTCAGAGACTCAGACTGAACTAGAGCTCCAGCGAAGACTCACTGTAGACTGTCTTGAGCTGAGATTAACCAGACAATCGATCAGACCAGAGTAAAGATGATTGCTGAAGACTCTTCCCTAACAGAGCACAACATCTTGGAGAGAGGACAACAAAGTAAGTCAGATCTTATTTTTATATACTGGTAATAACTATATATATAGATGATATATACTGGGTGGTGCAAAAGTAGGTTTATAACTAGGAGTACATGAAACACAAAGTGTATTCATGTATTATTATTTATTGCTTCTTGTATTATTTTTCATACAAACAACTCTAATCCTACTTTTCCCCCACCCTGTAACAGTGCTTAAGGAAGAAAATGAGGCTTTGTTTTTTGAAGAACTTGGTTACATACTATTTCAGTCAGGATAACGGAGAAAATGGGAAGAAGTAAACATGTCTTTATCTATGAGAAGATAGGATTCCTGAGGTGAGGGGAAGCACAAAGGTGAATGGCAGAAGATCTTCAAGGATCTGTTTCTCTATTTCACTTTATATTATCTCAATTTTTAGATGCAACTAGAAAAACCTCTACTAGCCAGTAGCACTCTCCATCACTTTTCCATATCCACCTGGCCATATTCCAGGAAACACTGACTTTCTATACAAAACTTCTATTTTCCACACAAACAATTACATTCTTGATTGCCTTCACTTCGCATCTTTCTGTGCTGCCTGTGTGCCTCATTTTGTGTTCTTATGATAGCATTTTCCAGTTGTTGAAAATGAGGGTTTCTAATCTCTGAAAGGGTAACCATGTAAGCATCTGAACTTCAAGCTGTCCAACAGTAATTTATGAAGAGAATGTCATGAAAAAATTCTTGGAAATGCCATCTTCTGCTTCTATATTCTTTTTTAAGATTTTATTTATTTATTTATTTTTAGACAGAGGAGAAGATAGGTAGAGATAGGGATAGGAATCAATGTGTGATTGCCTCTCACACGCCCCCAGCCGGGGACCTGGCCTGGAACCCAGGCATGTACCTGGTCTGGAAATCAAACCAGCCACCCTTTGGTTCACAGGATGATGCTCAATCCACTGAGACACACTAGCCAGAGCTGCTTCTATATTCTTTATGGGACTCTTTTCATAAGTTTCATCCTTCAATTTTACCATCTAAGTATTGACTTCAAATTCTGCATGAATCAGACATTCTTTTCTTTTCATCAAAATATGATAATCATAACTATATACTATTTCCCCTCTTCTATTGGTCTATTCTGTCCATGGATCCATTCTATTTATTATTACTAAAATTTTATATTGCTTTCCTATAACTTGTTTCTGTGAGACTTTCTTGATTTTTTGCATTTATCTCTCTTCCTTCTTTAATCATTGAAGTACCCCAAAACCTACAATGTAGGAAGTAGAGTTTATTTCTAAGCAGTAATAGAGGGATGTGTTATGCACAGCAGAGCTCAAACAATCTAGAGGAAGGGATTGTTTTCTGAGAATGTGTCTACGGAACTGTTTTGTGTTAGGAAAGCTTTATCTCCCACAAACCCGTCTTTCCCTTAAGAACACAAAATGCAATGTGGATAACAAGTGCAAGCTATCCAGATTTTTTGGTAACCACATAACCATAAGGCTATAGCCCAGTTGAGGTGCCAAAAAGTAAAACTAATGTAATAAAACTACTCAATAAACAGAGGTCATAGTTCAAAAAGGTCCTAATTCAGAAAGTCAACTTTTCCTGAGCTCAATTTTCCATTGAACATTTAGTTTTCACTGTCCTTAAAGTTGCTTTATTAGTATGAACAACCAAACCATCAAGCATCAGCTTTCTGTGGCTCAGTATGTAATGGTGGATTTGTTTTCAATTTCTCCATTAATGAGAAGAGCCTATAATCAGAGTGGAAGTATTGGGGGAGTGTTTTGTCATGTAGGTGATAAATCAAACTGAGTAACAATAGTCCTCACTAATGAACAGAAAGTGCAATCTGAAAATCATCTGTACAGTTTACCTGCTGGATAAGCCAACCCGCTGAATAGGCCAACAGACTGAGGTGGCCTTTGCAGTCCCTGAGCTATTTGGATGTGTTAGTACTGACTCAGGAACAAGGGCTGTTGCTGCCCTGAGTCCAGGCAGCATGATGAGAAGTGAAACTAGACAGAGCTCTGAACTTGCTATCCTTCCTGCCCTGGGCTTCTGGTGACAACTGGATGCCAGTAAAAAGAGAAAGAATTACTTTGAGAAGCTGAAAGCAACAGAATTAGGCAGGGGAGAAGCAAAGGCATCTCTTGAAAAATCTGAATCCAGATCTATGGTGGAAAAAACAACCCCAGAAGCAGAAGCTGACGTTGACATTCATGTGGTACATGACTGTTAGAGAAAGCAACATCTCTTTGCCCAGTTTAACCTTAGATAAATGTTTTAAGGCAAAAAGACATGCATTTCAAGATATGTGCTTTTAATTGTAAAAGTCTTCTTATTGAAAAACAAGATATTTTCACATGTTGAGACTTTTTATCATAGATTATATTATTCAAGTAGCAACTTTATGTTTTATTTTCTCAGGATGTAGAAGGGAACTATGTGTTACTTGTGAAGCCAATTTTTTTTTAAACTACTCCATAAACAGAGGTAATAGTTCAAAAACTGATAGCTTTTTCTAGCAAAAATCAAATTCAAACTTTGAGTCATAAAATTCCCTTTTCTCTTTTATCAATTATTTATTTATATTTCAGAACAGATGTTCCTCTGGGTCTGTGTGTGTATGTTTGTGTAACTAAGAATTATCATTCACCTTATATTTACATACTAAATCTTTCAACAAGTATTTTTGTTGGCAAAATCAAATTTTTACTTTGTTCCTTCATTATACAAAAGGTAAATGAAAAAATTAACTTCTGTCAAATATTCTGTCTTTAACTTTTGTTTCTTCTATTACTGTTTGTGCACATATCGTTTTAATCAAGGTATTATTAGCATGCACTGGGTGCACAGATTATAAGCATACAGTTTAATCAATCATAACTACAACTCCAATCAACATTTGAAATTTTCATTAACCTAGAAAATTGCCCTGTAATTCTTTTCACTCAAATTACCTTTCCTACACAGATAGAAGCAATCACTTTTCTGAATTCTGTCACTGTAGTTTAATGCAGCTATTCTTGAATGTTATATTAATTGAAATATACAGTATATAACTATAGATGGATTTTTCACTCCAATTACTTTAAGATTCATTCATTTTGTTACATGTATCAGTTTTTCTTTTTTAATTGCTGAGTAGAGTTTTTTTGTATGGATAATAGCATAATTTGTTTATCCATTTTCCTGTTAATGTGTATTTGAGTTATTGTCAGGATTTGGTTCTTAAGAATAAAATTTCTATGAACATTCTCGCACAAAGCATTTTAAAAACATATTTTCATTTCTTTTGAGAAAATACATAGGAATAGAATGGCTGGATCATAGGGTAGGTATATAATTAATCATGTAAGAAAGTTTTCCAAAGTATTTTTTCATTTTACTCTCTTATCAGTAACATATGAAAATTTTAATTGCTTCACATCTGCAGAAACTTCACCAAAAACTATCATTCCTTTTTATTTTCAGTCATGCTAGTTGTACATATTTATACATATATATCAATTCAAGAGTTTTATTACACAATCTCCCATTCACCCTCACGTACATCATCTCTCTTAAGCAGTAAATACAGAGAGGTTAGAGGTTATGTTTAGGAGTTTTTGACATGTCATCCAGACTAATCAGGTATTTAATAAATGTTTTTGTTGTGACTAAAGAAATAAAACTATGCTAGACAGAATTTCCATAGCTATTAAGTATATATATTCAGGAGATATTGGATGATCTCATCATTATGTCTAGATTGTTTCATTTTTATCCAAAGTGAAACTAGCCAAATTCACTCAAAAATTGGGGAAAATTAAGTTATAAATTTTATACACTTACAGGATAGGGAGACACATACCTCCTTTTTAAATTAAACATCTCAAGAAAATATCTAATGTTGCTATCGTACTTCTGAAGTCTGCCTGAATTCACCAACAACTCTCTCTCTCTTCAGGAAGTACCTCCAGCCCTGTCTTTGTATCAAATCATGAAGGGTCCCTTCGGGTTCCTATTCTGTGCGCTGTACTGAATGTGGTCATCATCACTGTTCTCATCATAACTCTCATTGCTCTATCAGGTGGGTCTGTACTGTATGAATTCATAGAATTCCTTTTCTGTAAGCATTTGTTGTAATCCCAGCTGAAATCAACAGGGATTACTTAGTCCAATTAATCAGAAATTTTGAGTGATTTAGGATTATCCCATACATCATACATGGTGGATTTCCTAAAAAAATACTAGATATAATTCCATGTTTCTTCAATGACTAATACTTTTGAGTTTTCTAGAACTTTTATGTAAGTATGAGAATTGCCTATGATTTATACATTATTATGGAAAAAATTACTTTAATGTAGGTTTAAATATGGAATGAAAGGAGCTGATTCAGATTCTAAATATATCAACATTTACTTGGAAAAATGTGGGCTGCACACTTATTGTTGACAGAAAAAATAAGCCATAGATTAATCGGGACTTGGTTAGGCATTTGCCTTTCACCTTGAAGATCACTGCCTGGTGGTTATGGGTGATTAAGAATAGATAGATCTAGACACTATCACAGTCAGTGTCATACAGTATTCAAAACATACTGTTATACCAGGATACATTTGTGTCTTCTGCAAACATGAGTTGTTATAATTTTGTAAAACAACCCAAGTCATAGACCCTTTTGTATCCTGAATGACTGACTCCCCTGCAAGTTTTCTTTCATCTCCTTACATAGTGTTCTACTGTCTACTACAAGTTTGTTCCTCCACCCCTGCATGCAGATCCAGAATCTTACTCGAAATGTTTAATGCACTTTGCCCTTTCTAGTCCAAGGCTATTTTCAAGATTTTTCTATTTTTTTTCTACTGCTTTTGGACACTATAACCAAAGAGCCACCCTCTTTTTTTTTTCCTACACCCTATACGATGATAATTAGGCACAATGGGAGATATGGTAAAGTGAGAAGCTGCTTTCTTAAGCTTTTTAAAATTTGCATTTCTTGCCTTTTGTTCTTTATTTTATCACCTAGTACAGCACAGCATTCCCTGAACTAGGTTTGCATGCTGTGGGTGTTCAGTTCCTTTTGTCACTAAAACAATTTTCCTGTCTACAGTGGGCCACTACAACTGTCCAGCCCAATATGTGCCTTCAGAACCAGCGAGCAGCCATATTTCTTCTTGTTCAGATGATTGGATTGGATACCAGAGAAAATGCTACTTTATTTCCAATACAACAAGGAATTGGACCTTGGCTCAAAACTCGTGCTTGAAGCATGGTGCTACTCTTGCTCTCATTGATTCTGAAAAGGACATGGTAAGATAGTATTCAAAAACAATTTCATAAAATATTGTAATTTTCTTTTATATGGCTCATTCTGTGATTTCATTCTGTTTCTTGATTTATGAAAAAGAAATTGTACCTGTCTCCCATGTAGGAAAATTTTGTCTGAGGTCAAAATCAGGACTCTATTTAACCTTGTAAATTTGATTTGAATGCTTAGCTTCAAAGGCCAGAAATCCAAATGAGTCAATTCTATATAGAGCTAATGAATGACTAGCTTAACTATTGTACCTCAGAATCAACTTTTGAGAAATTGCTTTTGAGAATTTATTATAGACCTACCTACCCAGAGGGGTTGTTTAATATGCACCCTCTTTGTGCTTTCTTCCAGATATTCTTAAAGCGATATGTGGGTCGAGCTGAACACTGGATCGGGCTGAAAAATGAAGCTGGTCAGACTTGGAAATGGTCAAATGGCAAAGAATTTAGCAACTGGCAAGTTTCAAGATGTTTCTTTATCCTTTTCAGTCTGGTGGCTCAGGAGAACCATTTTCCTTTTTTCCACTGTTCTATATGATGGTTGTGCTCTTTCTAAACAGAACTTTAACTGTCTTTTTTGTATGCTTATACTGTTTGGAATTCTTTAAAGAAAGGCCTTGATGTTATCATTTGGTTCTTTTCATCTACCTGGAATTCATACAACAAATGCTTCCAGCAATTTGATCTCAGAAAAAAATGTGGTGTGAATAAGAGTCAGTTAGAAATATGCCAGGAATAGTTATGATGATGCAAACATGATCTAACATTTTCAATTTCATATTAATATTTTACTGATAAACTAGACTTTGGACAGTTAACTCCCTTTTACTACTTCCCAGTTCTCATCTCCACAGGGGTAAAGAACAATATTTTCATACCTAATTAGAAGCTTCTGTGGACTTGAAAGAAAACTTGCCCCAGAATTAAAGATGCTGACTTTATTTTCATTACCTGTAATTAAACTACATCTTAAAGTTTGAAGGATACTTTATAAGTTTAGTATTAATATTTGTCATCTGAAAACTCAGAGTTGAATGAATTTCTAGTTATCTATACAGTTTTATTATACCCTTATTTTGCAATGTATAATGTGCATCCACGTTTTTGGCCCAAATTTTCAGGGAAAAAATATTTCATTTTAATTTTCTAATTCAATTATTTATTTATTTATTTATATTTAGATACTTGTTTTTTTGTATTACAAGGGAATTTTGGCATTTAATTTTGAACATATTATGGTACAAGAAATTTTATGTAACAAATAATTACAAAACAGAACAGCAGATACAAGGTGTTTCAGGTACCACACATGTGTAATATGCACCCTTATTTTTCTGTCAAAAATTTGGGCAAAAAAGTGCACATTATATGTGGCAAAATACAGTAATTACTGGTACAGAGAATAAATTCAAATCTCTAGAAAAAGAATTTTTAATAGGAGTCTAGTGGTATCATGTCCACAGATGAGCTTCAAGGGCCATAACCCCCCTACAATTGTGTCACTGACATGGAGCCTTGTTGAATGTGTATACTTTTGGGGAATTGCTTCTTGAAGGGTTTGTGAATTCAAAAATGGCCGAGTCACTCCTCTGGTGGCATGCCAGCCAAACAAAGGGAACTCTTAACTCTTCTCTGCTCTGTACCTTCCTTCCACATGCTCTTCCTTTGAATAACTATCTGCTATCTCTCTAGATTAGTCTATGATCATTTGACTTGCCTCATGCACTTCTACTCAACAACAAAAAAAAAGTTTTTATTCTCATGTAACTGAACAGAAATGATGATCTGAAAATAACTCTTAGTTTCTTTATTGTTCGACAGGTTCAGTCTTACAGGATCAGGGAACTGTGCCTTTCTGAATAACACAGAGGTCAGCAGCACAGAATGTGGACAGAATTTGCACTGGATATGTAGCAAACCCTTCAAATGATGAGAAAGCATATTTGTTTATAGACTGTTATTTCATGGAACTCAGGAAATTTGTATCGATGGATGCTGCTCTCTGGTCAGACTTTTTCCATAAGGATTTTGTGAAAAACATTGTATTATTTGGGAATCCTCCTTCCAAACAAGACTGCGTAGAAAAGGAAGAGAAATTCCAAGAATATCTGTGTTATCTGCACTGTGGAATAAGTACCCTGGTTGTGAGCTGAAAACATCACAGATTGATGGATATTTACATCCAAAGAATGAAAAGAATGACTTTAAACCTTTTGACTGCACTTTACACTTTATCAACTCAGAAATAATAAAATAGCTAGGTTTAGAGCCATTATTTATTGTTGGATGACTACCAGCGATGAGCGTCCTTCATGCCTTTGCACTATTTGAAGGAGTTAGATGGCAGTGTTAAAAACCGAATGTAAACAAAGGAAATTTCAACTGGTAGCACAGACATTGTCTAAATGCATTTGTTAAACTCAGAGAACATTTGTAAGTGGACAAATGCTTATGAAACTAAGCTCTGTAATATTTCTCTCTTCTTGGAGAAGTTTTCCAGGTTACTTTGTCACTTTTTCTCCCAAAAGAATGAGATGACCTTGTACTTAAGTCATTGTTCCCTACCTTACTTCTTCATCGTCTTTTTCAATGGTATGTAGTTCTTTGCCTTCAAAACCATCTACACCCTGTTTTACAAAGATAAAAACAAAACCAAAGAACATTAGAATATTCATAAAAAGATAAATGCTGGAAAGTGTGCAATATATGGTGTCACAGGTTCCTATCAGAAAAAATCTGTACTATTCAAACCCACAATATCTGATTACAAACTTACGCCTCTCCTAATCAATTCTGTCATGGGCAGTACTTCATATGAAGTATTTTTAGTGCAATAAAGTGTTTGTCTTTTGTATTTGTGCAGTTATAAGCTGATTTTGTGTATGTAAAAATAAAAATAGAGTCAATAAAATGATTTCTAAGAAGTGTTTGCTCCTTTAAAATGCACTGAAAATTGTCATACTATGTAGGTAAGGAAAAAATGCTATAACATTAAAAAAAACTTCTCTATTGTAAAACTTTAGCTTTATAACATGGTTTCTACTTTTTGAATTGTTTTCATATGTGTGTTTATAAACGGGTTGTATTCATTTTTTACAATAGCAGACAGTAAATATTTTAATTGACTTAAAAAGAATTTATGTCATTTAAAATCCTTTTTCTCTCTTATTTTCTTCTGCTTTATTGTTTATCACACTCATACTAAAGAAGCACAGAGAAAGTAAGAGACACCAAAATTCATTTTGTGAGGACCTGCTTATAAGCTCATTCTGTCTCCAATAAAACGATAATTGGTTCTCATAAGCAATGTACTGAAAGCATCTTATTCCAAAATGCTATAAATATTTTAGTTATTTGCGTAAAATAATTCATTAGATAGAAATGAAGTACTACATAATCTTGATATATTTCAGCCATGAAAAAACCTATTACTTTCAACATTGTTTTATGAATGTATTTTGTAAGATACTTCTCTGAAAGTTGGAATGTGTGCTATATGTGGTATCTTTATTTTTTTAAGATTTTCTTTATTTTTATTTTTTTATTGTTGCTTTTTTTATTGTTTTTCAAATACAGTTGTTTCCACTTCCCCCCACCATTCCCCCAGACCCCAGCCTCCACCTCCTCCCACCCCTGATCCCACCCCACCTCGGTTTTGTTCATGTGTCCTTTATAGATGTTCCTGGAAACCCTCCACCTTTCCCCCCCATTAGCCCCACCACTTCCTCACCTTTACATGTGGTATCTTTAAACTGTTGTCATTAGTATGGCATATTGAAAAGAAAGGTGGATTCCTGATGCTGCTCAGTGCTAAATAATATAGAAATTTTTTAATCTCAGTGTCCTTTAGTTCTCACAGCAGTGAAATAAAACAAATGGCCTCCAAGCTCTGATATACTATCATTAATAATATCAATATATTCCCCCTTGAGTAATGTTAGGAAAAAAACTCCTATGATTCATGTATTACTAAAATATCTAAATAAAAAGCATTGCTGTTTGGAGCCAAAGCACAGAAGAAATATTGCCAGAGTTTCATCTCTACCACTCACTAATTGACTAGCTGTTTAAATTAGAATCAGTTGAAACTTTAGTTAAAAGTAGCTGGAAACTTAATTAGTTAATACATGAAAAAGGACTTAGAACAGTACCTGGATGATGATAACTATTTTATCTGTGTTTCATTTTGCTTTTTCAACATAATTTCAATTTACTTCTCTGGGAGGGGGAATAATTCCTCACCTGCTTATTTCACATAATTTTAAGAACTGAATAAATTTAAAAGTGTTTTTAAAGTAATAAGGTGCCATTAAAATGTTACACACTCTAGTCAGTCTTCAATAGACTCAAAATTTTTATAATATGAATACAGACATGATTTTTCTAAGCTTGTTCTCAATTTTCATAAATCTAAGTTTTTACACATAAAAATGTATCCTAACTGAAATTAAATTGCTAAACATATTTTGGACAAAATGTTAGAAAGTATATGACCATAGTGATTGTTGGTGATAATATAAATTGATTTAGTTTAACCTTTGAAAAACAGTTTGAAAATACTTATCAAAAACCTTAAAAAGATTTACCCTCTTTTTTATGCAATAGTTTTTTAGGGGAGTATTTTTTAAAGGAATAATTTTTGATGTGCAAGACATAATCATAAATATGTTTATCCAAAGGACTCCTAATAATAATAGTAAGTCAGAAGCTACTTAATTGCTCAAAACTAAAGATTTAGTTAAATATGATTCTACTACATGATGAAATAATATGCCAACATTAAAAATAATATTGAAGATGAATGTTTATGTAAATGGGAGAGTACCCAAAGCTATTATTGCTAAATCAGTTAAAGTAATATATACATTAAGATTTCATGCCATTAAGAAGCATTATGTTGAGCTAAAAGATCCAGGCACAAAATAGTATCTGCTGTATGATGCCAATTATATTCCATTTATATGAAATTCAAGAGCAGGCAGCACCAAACAATAGTGACAGAAATCAGTGGATGCCTCTCTAAGTGGGCTACAAGGAAGAAGTGTGAGGGGCATGAGGAGCCCTCTGGTGTATATTTTAGAAGGGGTGCTTATAAACATAAACATCTGTCAAAACTTACTGAACAGAATACTTTAACCTGGCTGGCATAGCTCAGTGGATTGAGCGCGGGCTGCGAACCAAAGCATCGCAGATTCGATTCCCAGTCAGGGCACATGCCTGGGTTGCAGGCCACAGCCCCCAACAACCGCACATTGATGTTTCTCTCTCTCTCTTTCTCCCTCCCTTCCCTCTCTAAAAATAAATAAATAAAAATAATAATAATTTAAAAATACTTTAACTCTAAATTTTATTTGATATAAATATACCTAAAAAGTGACAATATATCAAAAAGTATTAATTATGTGTTTTGTGTTTTTATATGCTAAAAGAGAGAAAAACTACAAAGGTAAACAAAATGGTTTTCCCAGAATAGTAGGAGTATAGATAACATTTATTTACTTCTCTATGTTTCTGTACACTTTCAAAGTATTCTATAATAAATAGTTGTACTACTCTTCATAAGAAAATCATTTATTTTAAACCCCAATATAGGATTGTTAAAGGAAATAATTTCATGACTTAGAGTACAGCTTTACATTCTATTAACTAATTATGAATAATTACTTTCTAGTACCTAATTACAACTAATTGCTTTCTAGTAATTAACTACAAGTTTGCTTCAAGAATCTCCCCTATAAATTATTTTTTGACTGTGACCCCAACCCATGTGGGCACCGACAAGCTGCAGTGTCACCTAGTGGCTATATAAATTATTGCACTTTTTGTTTCACCCTTTCTTGGAACGATTGCAATATTTTTTTTTGCAAACACTGTTATAGATAATGTAATGTTGGTTCTCTTTTTGCCCCACAGTAGAGATAAAATAAAAAACAATCTGAATTTCAAATAGTAACAAGTATATTTTGGTTTGGTTTGGTTTCCAGCTTTATTAAGGTATAATTGTTACCAAAAAACTACGTATGATTGGTGTATACAATTTGGTGAGTTTGAACATATGTGTTACCATCACCACAATCTCGGCAATACACATACCCAACACCTCCCAAAGTTTGCTTTGCTCCTGTGTGTGCTTGTATATGTGTTGTGGTCAGAACACAGCATGAAAACTAAACTTTAATTAATTCAGTAAAGTTGCAGTAGACAAAATCAATATACGAAAGTCAGGTGCCTTTCTATACACCAACAATGAACTATCTGAAAAAAAGTTAAGGAAACAGCCCTGGAAACAGTGGATTGAGCTTGGGCCTGTGAACCGAAAGGTCACTGGTTCGATCCCCAGTCAGGGCACATGTCTGGGTTGTGGGCCAGCTCTCCACTGGGGAATGTATGAAAGGCAACCACACATTGATGTTTCTCTCCTTCTCTTTCTCTCTCCCTTCCCTTCTCTCTAAAAATAAATAAATAAAATATTAAAGAAAAAAGAAATTAGGAAAACAATCTCATTGACAATAGGACAGAAAAAGAATAATACATTTAGAAATAAACCTATTAAATATGTGAATAACTACTAGTACATTGAAAACTTTAAAACACTGATGAGAAAAATTAAAGCAGACATAAATCAATGAAAAGGTATGTTGTGTTCATAGATTGAAAAAATTAATATTGTTAAAATGTTCATATTACCCAAAGTGATCTACAAATTCAGTGCAATTCTTATCAAAATTCCTAAGAGATTTTTAAAGGTACTGAAATTCATATGGAGTGACAAAGACCCCAAATAGGCAAAGTTATCTTAAGAAAAGCAAAGATAGAAGGTTCACGTTTCCTTATTTCAAAATATATTATAAGGGTACAATAATCAAAACAATATGGTACTGAAATAAAAATAAAAGTAGTTCCATGTAGACTCTTGGAACTGAATAAAGACCCAAGTAATAAACCTACACATATATGGTCAACTGATTTTTGATAAGGGTGTCAAGAATACACAATGTGAAAAGGATGATAGCTTTTTAAATTCTGGGAAAACTGGATATAAACATCCAAAACAATGAAACTGGATCCTTATCAATTTCTGCTTTTTCTTAAACAAATACCTAGCTACCAATATCATTTGGCAAATTACCCTTTCTCCACTGTGCTACAGTCACTATAGTCATAAATCTCATGTTTTTTTGTTTATATAGTCACTTTCTAGACTTTTCATTGTGCTTTACTGATGTATTTGTCTATTATTCTGCCAAACTACATTATCTTAATTAGCATTCCTTTATCGTAAGTTTTTATTTTCAGTAGAGCAAGTTTCTCCACTTTATTGCTCTTTATGTGTACCTTGATTATTCTTGACTGTTTGTATTTCCATTTAAACTTTAGAATTGTCTTCATAATTTTCACAAGAAACCTGCTCAAATTGAGATTCAATAAACTGATAAACCAAGCTGGCAAAAGTGACATCTTTATTAAGTCTTTTAATCCCTGCTTATGATTTTATCTCAGTTTATTTCAGTCTTCTTTACTTGCTCTCTTTAATTTCTTTTATACTTTTATAGATTTTTATATAAAAGTGTTGTATATATCTTTAAATTTGTTCCTAGACATATTGCAGCTGTGATGTCACTATAAATGAAATCTGTGCTAGGTCAAATGACCCACTGCAAGATAGCCACAGCATTGAAAATGTAAATATGTGATATTACCTGGCAAAAAAAATTTGCAGATATAATTAATATTATAGACATTCAGATAGATTATCTTGGATTGAATGTGTAGTCCCAAACTAATTACATGAGGCCTTAAAACAATAAAATTTTTCTAACTACAGTTTGAGAGATATAATTGACATTTTTCAAGTGTACAACATGATTTGTGATATATATATATGAGAATATATGTATATACATATGTATGAAAATGACCACTACAATGGCCAGTTGTCATCCATTGCCATAATAGTGTTTATTCATGTGATGAGAACTTTTAAGCAACTTTCAAATATACAATAGAGTATTACTAACTATAGTCACCATGATGTGTATTACATCCCAATGACTTAGTTATTTTATAACTGGAAGTTTGTACATTTTGGTTACCTTCACCCATTCTGTCCACTCCCACACCACTTTGGGCAACCATCAATATGGTTTGTTTGTTTTTTTGTATCCATGACTTTGTTTTTTGGCCGGGATGGAAGGAGGTGGTAAGAAAGATTCCACATGTAAGTAAAGTCATACAGTATTTGTCTTTCTCTGTCTGACTTGTTTCACTTAGAATAACAGTTTTCTCTTGGAGAAAACTAACCTGTATAAAAGACCTACAAATATTGAGAATAAGACAATACGAGCAGTCTTTGCCTGAATGTCCATAGGAATGTCCACTGGTTCCTGACAGAGAGCTTCCCACTGCTTAGTTAGTACCTTACTTTTATGCATTAATAGACATTCAAAGATCGCTAGATATTTAAGTAGGTCTCTTAAAGTGTGGAGACCAAAACAAGCACAAATCGCATGATGTTGGAGTCCTCCCTGCCTGGTCTCAGGTAACTGTAAACCCCCCCCCACCCCGTGACTTAGGCTGAGTGAGAGACCTCTGAACCAGGAGCCACTAAGGAGATAAAACTCATTTCCCTGGCATGAATGCTGCCTGTTCTGTGCCTGGCCTCCTATGCTTGATCAGTTAGCCAATGACAGGTAAGATTTCCCAAGGAGGGAATCGCCTAAGACAGGCATGATCACATGGAGGCCTCAGGGAAGGACTTGGGGGGCTGTGGACATGAAGGGGTGATCAACATCAACCCCTACCCCCTCGGCTTTGTCAAAGCCTGAGTCCTTGTTCTTAGATGTGAGAAATCCAAGTCTCCTGGCTGCCTTTGTCTCCTCTGCCTGACTCAGGCCTGTGGAAATATCAGGGGCAGTGCAGCCCAGACCAGAGTCGGCGGACCCCCGGGATAATCAGGCCTGGGACATAGGATATGCAAGATCCTGTGAGATCTGCTTGCTGGAGGATGCTATTGAATTAGAATATGAAGGCACGGGCAGGAAACGAGACTAGCCTTTTAGGTCCTGTAGTCTTTTTAAGTGATAAAACACAAACTCTCAGCCAAGAATCCCAGCAGGAGTTCTGTCAGCACCTTTGAAAACTACCTATTCCTTTTGATCTTCCCTGCCAGACTGTAATCCACAAACTGTATCTATATTCTTAATAAAAGCCTGCTTGGACGGGAAAATGGGGCGCTCTCCACTATTTCTCCACAGGACTTGGTTGTCCCTGTGTATGTTTTTCTCATGTTTCGACGAACCATCCGCAGCATTCCGCGGTCACTGCAGGCTGGTGGCCGTGTCATCTTAAAGTGTGGAGACCAAAACAAGCACAAATAACATGAAGTTCAGACTGAAATTGATGGTAAAGGGCAGAAAACAATTTAAATATTTTTAAAATTAATAATCATGAGAGTGAGAAGTATAGAAAAACTGAATCACTTGAACAAAAAAAGTAAAATAAAAAAACATTAAAGAACAAGAACAAACCCTTGGAAATTAAAGTTTTAATAAAATAAATTAAGGTAAACTAATTTAATAAAATGAGTGGAGGAAAAACTTGAGGCAGTCTCCTAGCTAATAGAGTCTATACATTTAAAAATAGGAAAAGATATAATGATAGCAGAATATGAACTAAAGAGTACCAATATCTCACAACAGAAAAGCTAGAAAAAGACATTAGAATAAAAAAGGAAGAAAATTATAAAATAAATATGAAAGTTTTTTCAGATGTTAAGAATATGTTTTCTGTTTAAAATGTCCCACTGAATGCCAGCAGAAAGGGTAAAAATAGATCCAAAAGACACCTCACTGTGGAATTTCAGAATTCAAGAAATAAATCAAAGATTCTTAAAGTTTACAGATAGAAAAGTTAGACCCCAGACATAGGATCAGAAATTGGAATATTTTATGTTTAAATAAGTATTATATCATCTGACAGAAAGTGTCACTAAAATTAAGAGAAAATGTGATTATCAATTTTAACTTTTACATTCAGTCAAACTATATTTTAATTTCACAAGTATAATAAAAACCCATTTCAAACAAAATAATCAAAACTGTAGACTCTTTCTCTCTCCTTCCCTCTCCCTTTCTCATATCATGTCATGTAGACAAAAATCTCTTAAGCTTAATATGAATGTCTGTGCTAATAACCAAGTAAATGTCTCTCATCACTAGTTAGAGAATATTGGTCCCTCCACTTTTGCTTAAACCTCAGTTTTTATGTGAATTTGAAGATAATGATCCCATGGTTTCTTGTAAGCTAAAATATTACTCCCTATTTTAGACCATATTTCCTCTTTTTGTAACCGTACGGCACCAGTGAATTGCAGAACTTCCCTTTTCTCAGACTTCCCTCTCCATGCAGTTCATTACTTAACACACTGCATTATCTGTTTTGTGTTTTTAACGTTTTAACACCATTGACTTTAATATGTTATTGTGCTGTTGTCTTATTTTCCCGTTTTGTGCTTTCATGATGTCGGTGAAAAAGGGGACCTTTCCAAATTCTTTTTTTTATTTTAATTTTTATTTTTTATTGTTGTTCAAGTACAGTTGCCTCCATTTTGCCCCCACCACTCCCCCACCCACGCCATCCCCCCCTCCCACTCCTGCTCCTACCACCCTTTTGTTTGGTCCCTGCGTCTTTAAGAGATGTTTCCAAAAACCCTTCCCTCTCCCCCCCCAATTATCTCCTCCCACCTCCCCTCTGGTTACTATCAGTTTGTTCTTATTCTTAAGAACATATACAATTTATTATAAATAACCATTCATCCTTAAGCATTACTATTTGTAGTCCCTTTTCCTAACACAAATGCCTCTTTGTAAGAGAAGGTAATCAAGAGGATATGAGCACAGGTTAACAACCCTCGAGCTGGACCTGAGCATTTCAAAGCTCCTTACCCAGCTCCCTGGGAATGTACACTCTGCCTACTGTCCCACGGTTGGAGCTGTCCCAAGGACATAGTCTTGAAAGAGTAAGCTGTTCTTGAGATCATCTTGACTGAACACAGTTAACATCTCTACATAAATTTTTAAGGCTCTGGTGAGCATCTACTTGTGAAAATCTACTCATCTTGCAGTCTCCTGAGGAAAGCCTCATTAAGTATGTTCTTTTGCGTATTAAAATTGTCACCTAGCAATCTGGAGTGGAAGACCTCTTTTTTCAGTCTCTCCTTGCCCTCTGTGTGCAGGGACCAATTTGCCCACTAACAATTGAGGAGCCAGCAAGGAGATCAAAGAAATGAGCCTTGGGAAAGAGGCATCCTTAGGGGAAGTCCTCAGTTGGTCATCTATCTCTATGAGAGAAGGCGTAGCCCATATATTAGAGGCTTGTGGACTGCCACTCATGTACAGGGACACCCCAAAAACACCAGGCGCTTTAATGCACTTATTTGAGAAACTGTGCAGAACATGTTGTGGCTAAGAAAGAAAAAGAATGACTGCACAGTGGGCTGGCCGGCACTGTGGGCATCGACACTCAACCACAAGCTGAAGCTCTAATTAGAAAGTTGGAAGAGCCGAGGTTAGAAAAAGATGTGCAGTTGTCCACTGCTCTGTTACCTTCAAGGCTGGCAAACAAGTGGGGGAGGAGGGTAAGTTGGAGACCTAGTGTGCTGCTTTGCACAGCCAAGAAGGTGCAGACTGCCATGGATGAAGCTCCAAGAGCTTGTGACCAAGATTGATTGAGATGCTAAGAGGTGAAATCCCTGGAAAGCGAGGAAAGAGAAGAGGAAGGTGTGATTGATGGATAAAACACCCAATGCCCTTCAATTCCTAATACAAAGGAAAGCAAAAGGATAACAACAACAGCAATGCCACCACCAGACAGTGGGGCAGTCCCTAATTTAGGAAATATTTGTGATGAGAAAATATACTTCCACTTGGCTCATTGTTATAGCTGCCAAGTCTCAGCAAAAGGTCAGGGCAAGTATATGGGGATTGGATGTGCGATAGCATTTCTCTGCCCTGTCAGGAAGAAGAGAAAATGGACTACATCACCACACACCCTGCATGGTGCTGTGGGGTGGGAGATTTAAGGTACTCACTCCCTTATGGATTAAATTATTCTAACCTGCATAAAGGTCTGGTCCACTGAGAGGATTCCGCATGGGCACATGGAACGCTGGCACTCTATAGAGGACGTATAACAAATCATTAGGCAGCTGGGGATGAGAAAAGCCACTTATGCCCCTGTCTCTTAAGGCCCTGACAGGGCCACATTCACTGTAAGAAGGAAAGCCAAAATACTCCAGTCCACCCCTAGAACCTGGTATAGGACAAGGATGTACTTGTTGAGCCCAGTTATGGGACAAGACATTTATGTTGTTGGGCAATCCATTGCTGAACTGGGAGAAATGGAAAAATCCTGGGAAAGGGTATGGGCTGTGGGAAAGACCCAAGATAGAGAGGCAGCTCAGAAAGCCAAAAGACTATTCCTTGAAAGTAACCCAGAAGTAAGTGTGGTTCTTGCTGAGGGGACTCCACCTGAACAGATAGATTGACAACCCAACTCTGTGCTGGTCTGCAGAAAGTCTTAAAACCTGAACAACAGTGCAGACCTGCTGCATCTGCCCTGCCATCCTCGTTGCCTTGCCTGCTCCCACAGAAGCCTCGGGGATACAGTCTCTAATAAAATCCCTCTTTCTCCTTGTCCCTCCCAAATTGCTATTCCACTGGAAGGTCACAGAGTTTCTGCCAGAGCATATATCTGAACTAAAAGAGGAAGCGTTTATAAGAGAAAGTTATGCAATATCCTCAAAGTATTCCAAATTTAAGCAGAAAAGTAACAGAAGAGCAAGAAACTACTGCAGGGATAATATTTTTCTTTTATATCATGCAAGTGTTCAAAAATCTATTACCTTGATTGATAAGACTGAACACATTGCCTGTGTCTTTTATTCATAGAGGAAACCCACCACACCTAGGGAAGTAGAAGGAACTCATCCATCTCAATCTAAACAGACGTTTGTTTGCAGAAATATGAGACTGCCTTCAGCAGAGCAATCTCCCGCTTTTTAAAATAAGCCATGTCTGGAGATATAGTCTATGCTGATCTCCAAACTGTCAGGACTTCACCTTTAAAACGCTCACCTCCAGTTCCGAGGCCTGGTAAGTTGAATTTAGGACTGTTTTTAAAATTAATATTTTACTTTTAATCTCCTTTGTTCCTGTCCTGTGTCTGTGTTCGTATTCCTGGAAATAGGAGACTGGGTTAAAAGTAAAACTTACTGAGTGTAAGATTAATGAAACAAAATGTCCATAATATAAATTGTAACTTTAATTTTAATATATAGAACTTTGCTTTTGGTTTTCATGGCCTCTCTCTTTCAATTCCTTGTGGTGAACAGTTACGCTCAGACAGTGACAGCTGTGCTCATAACCCCTTTTCTCTACAACTTCACTCACCCCTGCTCAAACCTGACCTTCGAACACACTAACTCATTTACCCTGAGAAAAATGTCTCCTGCAATTATTCACATTTTTATTTACCTTTTTAGAATTTGCATCTTGAAAGGATAAAATATGAAGCTAAATTAAATAGACATAAAATGTTAGTATTTTATCTCATAGAGTTTAGAATTAATGAATATTTGAGTATTGGAATATTTTTGAAATATGAAGAAATAAGCATATAGCTAAAAATAGTGATTTTCAACCTTTTTCATCTCATGGCACACATAAGCTAATTACTAACCTTCTGCAGCACACCAAAAATACATATTTTTGCCAACATGACAAAAAACAGCATAATTTTGATTCATTGACACCAGGTGGCTGTTGCTGGCTCAGCTGCTGTCATTTTTTTTTTTTGTTTTGATTTAACAATTTAAGGGAAAAGAGGTCAGTGCCCCTGACTAAACAGTCAGTTAATGTATGTTTTAAAAATTCTTACAACACACTGGTTGAAAATTTCTGGCTAAAGATAACATTATACCTTAATCACAAACTACCTCAAAAATGATAGATTTTCAAATTCAGTGTATATTTATTCTCTGAAGCATTAGGGAAATTTCCATTTTGAATGTATATTCTCTCCTAGAGTAAGAATTTTTTATATTATAAGGTTTACATAAAATGTTTAAATATTTTAAGTTCTTTTCATTGCGCTTCCCCTTGTGAAATGAATTCGTTTTGCTTTTTTTTTTTTTAATATTTCCAAAGAACGCATCTTTTGTTTTACATTCTTAAGCCTGCAGTTGTCAAGTGAACGTGGTGCGTGTGTCTCTTTGGCAGCAGAAGCACATGGTTTCCTGTCTTTAAACGTTACCTCTCCAACCTGCCCCATAGAAGCTTATTTGCTTTCTTTTCTCCCTAAACTAGGCATTTTCATTTTCTATGAGATGATGGAATTTAATTCGAGAAGTGACATGAGCTAGAATTGCATTCTTATTCTTGCAACCCTAAAACAACCTCATACAGTTAGTCCACTTTTCTAGAGGTTATTTCACTCAATTCAATCAACAAAACCAGCATTTTTGATTCTGCATTCTAGGGTTTGATCTCCTTTCTGTTTAGGGATAGGATTTTACTTCATTCCTAATTTAGAAATTTGGGGACAATGTCTTTAATGCTATCTATTCCAATCTTCTAACATGAAACATAAGAAAATATGAAAATTAAACTACTTACCTATGATCATGCTTATGACCAAAAGGCAAATATCTTTTGCTGTGTATCTCTGTTGGATACATGCCACTTTTGTTCTCATTGTCATAGCATTAGAGAGGGAAAGAATTATTTGAAATATCATATTTTCATGTCCTACAAAGCCCTGTACAATTGTCCCTCGTGTTCCTCTTTTAAGTTCTTACATTTCACTTATTTGCACTCATTGTTTTGTCCCTTAAAATGATCATATTTGATTAGGGAAATGTTGAAACTGTCTCCCTAATCTCTTACCCTTCACATTCCCAACACCTCACACAGCACTAGGTACATAGAAAGCAATCAAAAGATGCTTCTTAAGTGAATGAATGTATAAATGGATACATAAATTGATGAAACTCATTAGATACTCAGTAAGTATTATAGGTTCATTGGTCCTCCAAGATAGAAAACCAAAAGGGACATCACAATGAAAATCAGCAGAATATCAGTGAGAAAGAAAGAAAATATCGGAGGAACATCAGGGAATATTGTAATGAGAGTGTTCTAGGATAAGATTCAGACATTCATGTTTTTCTTAAACTTACCTCAGAGGCCTAAAAATGACCTAATATCTCTTATGTCAGTCCTTTCATAAGATCCAAAGTTTTATTTTGGAAGTGTTTAGGTCTATAACCTCAGCTGGGCATATGAGAAATATGTATAGAAATAGCACCTCCCTTTTCTTGTGTTTGCTGTGACTGGCACAATTTGCATTGTTTTGCCTGGTAGATGAACGTACATGGGCTTTTTTATGTTCTAAAAACTAATGTATTCTTACTGAAGATGTTTTACTTAATAATAATGGTACATTGAACACAGAACTGAGCACTCTATAATAATATTCTACTATATAAGCATTCAGGTTAATCAACCTTGAGACTTGATTTTGTAATTAGCTATATTTTAAAATCAGTTACTTTAGTACTCAGAGTATTATATGTATATGTATATTAATATCACATATCTAGTGGGATTGATATATTGTGATTATTATAAATTACAGATTTGGATGTATTGGCCCCTCTTTTCACAAACTAAAACAATGGTTATGGAGTGTGTGTGTGTGTGTGTGTAGGAGGAAGCTAGGCCTTTCTATCTCAAAGTAACTCAGAAGAAAGATAACTGACAAAATCGATTCAGCCCTTTCCTATCCATTACTACCTAAGGAATTATCTACAGAGCTTACTAATGAAATCTGTCCAATTTTATAGATTCTCGCCATCATGGAATTCTTCTGAAAACTGGATGTGCAATGATCGTCGTCCTCCTTGTAATAATAATTATACTCAGCATTTTTGGTAAGTAATTGGTAATACTATTCATTTAGCCCCAAGGTATTATTCTCTAGTGACCTGTTGTAATTGTGTTTGTTGCTCGAGAGATTCATAAACAGTAAACTTCACAAAAAGTGTGAATTTGAAACACAATTACCTTTAGAGAGGTGCCACAGAACTTCAGCATGTGATGTGATATACATGTTTATTTCATTGATAAAGAAATGAGATGTCAGATTACATTTATGTGTGTTTAATAAACATGATCACACAATTAAATTCCCAGTGCACTTTGATAGTGGGCTATGCACAACCGTTTTTAAAACCACATGCAGATAAAAGCAAATTAAATTAGAAAGTATATTTATGTTTAGGTTTATTCATATTAACTACTCTTGAGCATTATCAATCTTATATCTATAGGTGAGAAACTCGTTCCAAATTAATCAAGTCAAAAAGCTTTTAAAAATATTGAATTTGTTGGGATGGCATTGGGTAATACAATTATGGAGATTTCGAGTGTGCAATTCTATAATTTATCTTCTGTTTATTGTGTTGTGTGTTCACCACCCAAAGTCAAGTCTCCTTTCATCACCATTTATGCCCCCTTACCGTCTCTTACTTCCCCTCATCCCCTTGTATTCTGGTAATCACCATACTGTTGTCTGTGTTTTTGAGATATTTTCCTTAACCCCTTCACCTTTTTCCCTCAGCTCCCCAAACCCCTCTCTTCTAACAGCTGTCACTCTGTTTTCTATGAGTCTGTTTCTACTTTGTTTGTAAGTTTATTTTGTTCATTAGATCCCACATATAAGTGAAACCATATAGTGTTTATTTTTCTCTGACTGGCTTATTTCACTTGGTATAATACTCTCCAGCTCCATCCATGCTGTTGCAAAGGTAAGATTTCCTTCTTCTTTATGGCTGAGTAGTCTTCCATTGTGTCCATGCACCACAGCTCTTCCACCCACTGCTCTGGTGATAGGTCCTTGGGTTGCTTCCAAATCTTGGTCATTATAGGTAACACTGCAATGAACATAGGGATACATATATTCTTTCAAATCAGTGATTCAAGTTTCTTCAGATATATTCCCAGAAGTGGAGCCTCTGGGTCATAAGGCAGTTTCATTATTAAATTTTTTAGTAAATTCCATACTTCTTTGCACAGTGTCCACACCATCTGCATTCCTACAAATAGTGCACAAGGGTTCCCTTTTCTTCACACCCTCACGAGCACTTGCCTGTTGATTTCTTGATGATAGCCATTCTGACAAGTGTGAGATGATGAGTTATTGTGGTTTTAATTTGTATTTCTCTGATAATCATGATGTTTAGCATCTTTTTGTATCTTTGACCATCTGTACGGTCACTCTATCCACACTCTGTGGGGAAGTGTCTGTTCACACCCTTTGCTCCCTTTTTAACTGGATTGCTTGTGTTTTGTGTGTGTGTCAGGCTGTATTAAGTTTTTTACAAATTTTGGATTTTAACCCCTTATCAGATGTATCATTAGAGAATATGTTCTCCCATTCAGTAAGTTGTCTTTCCATTTTGTTGATGGCTTCTTTTGCTGTGCAAAGAATTTGCAGTTTGATGTAGTATTATTTATTTCTTCTTTTGTCTCCCTTACCCAAGGAGGCATATAAGAAAAAAATATTGTTACAAGAAATATCTGAAACTTTACTGCCTATGTTTTATTCTAGATTTTGGGAGGAGTTTGTTTTTGCTTTTGTTGTTGTTTTTGTTTTGTTTTGTTTTGGAGTCTAACATTTAAGTCTTTAATTTATTTTAAGTTTGTTCTTGTGGATGGTGTAAGAAGGTGATCTAATGTCATTTTTTGGGGGGTGGCATGCATAGGTTCAATTTTCCCTTTCAGAGTAGGACTTCCATTTGTTGGGAGGTTTGGAGAGGTTTTTGTTACTAATTCAATTATTTATACTGTGTGTACTCAGATTTTCTGATTTTTCCTGATTTAGTTTTAGAGGATTGCATGTTTCTAGGAATTTACCCGTTGATCAGATTGTCCATTTGGTTGGCACACAGTTGTTTGTAATATTTTCTTACAATTTTTGTTTTTCTTTGGTGTCAGTTGTTACTTCTCTTTCATTTCTGATTTTTTTTTTAATTTCAGTCCTCTCTCTTTATTTTCTTGCTGAGTTTGTTTAAAGGTTTATCAATCCTGTTTCTCTTTTCAAAGAACTACCTCTTGGTTTCATTAATATTTTGTATTTTTAAACTCTATTTTCTTTACTTTTGCTTTGGTTTTTTTATTATTTCCTTTCTTCTACTCACATTGGGCTTTGTTTGTTGTTCTTTTTCTAGTTTCTTTAAGTGTAATGTTAGATGTTTATTTGAAATTGTTCTCATTTTGTGAGATAGGCCTATAATGCTATGAATTTCCCTTTCTGGGCAGCTTTTGCAGTGTTGCATAGATTTTGGGTTGTTTTGTTCTCATTTTCGTTTGTTTCAAGGTATCTTTATTTCTTGATTTTATTGTTAACCCATTCATTGTTTAGTAACACATGATTTAGGCTACATGTCTTTGTGTGTTTTTTAGGGTTTTTTGTCTTGTTATTTCTTGTAGTTTCATACCATTATTGTGAGAAAAGATGCCTGATATGATTCCAATTATACGTGGCTGCCTTTGCTGGGCTTAGGTGTGTGCAGGAAGTACCAAGGCCGGTTTTTACTATCCCTAGGCCTGGGAGGCAGGTCAGCAAAAGTCCCAAAGCACCCCAAGATCTGCTTCTGCCTGACTCCACCTACTGGCTCCCTTTTAGTCCCAGTCACTGAAAGAGCCTCTGGCGGTACTCAAATTGCATAAAGCATGTTCTCAGTGAGTCACCAGGTAGGAGCAAGTAGTGTTCATCAGACTGACTTCAAACTCAGTGCTGGTGCTGGGCCTGAGGGCATTCAGCAAATGTCACAGAATATAACAATTCTAGCTACCTTGCACTGGGTGCCCACAGACCTTGTGATGAGGCAGGGATTCAGGGATTCTTCAGGGTAAGGCCAGCAGAGTTTATCAGGCCCCAAAAGACCAAGATTTGGCCACATGAAGTGGTAGCTGTGCACCAGCTGGGTGTGCAAGGGAAAAAGAGTCCCTGTCCCAGAGCCACACAACTCAGTCTGTCCAAGATTCTGCTGTGAGGCCTAGCTCACCAGGTGTTGTCACTAGGACTTGGCAGGGTTGTGCTAGTGGATCTCCTAAGAGGGGACAGTGCTGGTCAAGCTATTGGAAGGTGGGTGAATATTTCCCTGCCCCAGAGCCACACAACTCAGATCATCCTGGATTCTTCCCAGACTTAGGCAGAGTGGGGCCACCAGGAGTCAAGAGGGCAAAGCCACCAGGAGCCAGGAATGTGAGGCTAGCGGATCTTTTGTGAGGGAAGAGGTACCAGTTAGGTTAATGCAAAAGTGGGGGGTAATGGTCCCTGCCCCAAAGCCACACCAACCAATCACTGACACCTCTTATGTTTGCCCAGACCTCTATACCCCAGCCCAAGCGGCTGACTCCCCAGCAGGGTGTAAGCTCTGCAAGGTGAGGCAACAGGGAGTCCAAAAGGTGTGGTTATTGCATCCCTTCAGGCTGATGCCGTAAAGAGGAGAATGCTCCACCCAAGAAAATTGGCTTCTGTGGAATGGGAGAGGCAATCAACACAGCATTCCTGGTGGGTGTCCCTTCAGTAATCTCCCCAGAACCACAAACCCCAGTTTCTCTTCACACAACTCTAGTCCACTCCATACCCCCTCCACCAGAGCCCAGGGTGAGTGGCTGTGGATGAGAATTTGTGCATAAGCCCTTTAAGAGTGTAACTGTGTCTCTAGCAGACTCCTATCTTTTCCTGGCAAACAAAATTCCCACTGATTTTTACAACCAGATGCTATGTGGGTGTCTCTTCCTGGCTATAGTGCTCTGAGCTGTGTAGCTTTGAATGGGGTTGAGACCTCAACTTCTCAGAGGAAACTTTGCAGCTGAGATATCATATCCCTCCTGAATCTCAGCTGGTGCTTACAAAACAGAGCCATCTTTTTCATGTCTTCACCATTCCTACCAGTGTAGATGTGGCTTCTTCTGTAAATTTTTGGTTATAAGACTTCTGATCAGCAAGTTTTCAGTTGGTTATTCAGCTTGATTGTTCTACATTTTAGTTGTAATTCCAGTTTGGCCCTGAGAGGAGGGGAGTGTGACATCCACATACTCCACTGCAAGCTTGGATCCTCTCCCACTTAACTTCTAATCATTTAGCTTACCACAGAATTTCCCCATAAGTGAAAATTTCATTGACCCTACAACTCAGTGGTTTTGTGCTTTGTATTTAATTAGGAAAATTTGTTTTTCTTTCATTAGTTATCCAGTACAAATGTGCAAGATATACTGAAGTGGATAATGAATCAAAAGAGGCATACTGTGATGGGAAAAATAAATCTGGAACAATCACCTCAATAGGTAACATTATTTTATATGGCTAATTCCTGAGAAACCAAGCATGAACAGTAGTATCGGTTTTACTCGAGTATATCTGCACAGGGAGATTCTACCCCTACAAAGGGATGGTTTAGATCATTGCTTTTCATAGGCCCATTATAGTCCATGAGAAAATGTTCCAAGATCCAAAGCAAATGAAAAAATGAGTTTAAATAATGAGTTTTAAATGAATGCAAAGGTATTTCATTGAAATAATTGCATTTTATTCTTTGTTAATATCTGTTGGAAAGTACATAGGTGTAAATGTGTTCGAAATATTTTCATTCTTAAAATTTATGATCATACCAGGCACTTTTTGTCAACTTCCTAATGTTATTACATGAAAAACAAATTGCAAATGATAATCTTTTATCGGTCTTCTCTTGCTCTCTTATATGAATGTATTTTCATACTTTTATGAAAATAATTGTTTGGTTCTTTCATTTCCTTTTTCCAGTCATTTCCTTTGTACTTTTTTAAGTCCTTCAATTTAAGTTTTAATTCTGTATTAAGACACCATGTATCTTTCTTCTTTTGAGCATCCATATACAGTTTTATTAGGAAGACTTACCAGTCCTTGTTACAGAGTCCATTCAGAGTCTGAGAATTCATTAAGACTTTCAAATGGATTTTGAGGTTTCCAAGCCCCCTCAGACAAATTCTAAACACTCTGATACAACAGCCATACTAGTTAAGAGTGTTTTAACTAGTATAACTATGAAGACAAATATTTGGAACATTATCTTCAAAGCAACACACTTTATTGAACTCTTAGTGCCTATAATACAAATGGTACTAGTGGCCATTAAAAGACTCTAGCTTTAAATTCTGTGAAACCCATTTCCTAATCCTCATTCTGTTGTGATAGATGTATGTCACCTCTCCTAGATTTCTGGTTTCAATTCAACAGGAAAAGATACCAACACTAAATTTGTTTGTTCTTAATTAAATAATAAAATCAACTTAAAGTAAAACAATGGATCTGTTCTGCCACAACTCCTAATTCTTTGTCTACCTTCTCTCTGTGTTTTTTCTAGGACACACACTAGATTTGCAATAATAGACCTTTGTTTTCTACCCTCCATTTCTCTTTACCCTGTATTTTGTCCTCATTGTTGTGAATTCTTGGTAATGTTTTCAGATACATTTGTAGTTCACAAATTCTCTCTTCCTGTTTCTAAGCTGCTGACTCTTTCATTAAGTCTAGTTTCAATGACTAGTTTTTAAACTTAAAGATTTATTTCCAAATCTGTTTGTTAACTTCCCCCCGTCTCCTACCAACCATTTGATGGTTTTTAATCAAAGGTTTTTAAAGGCAGAGACTGAAGATTAGGATTTAGGGTTCAAGGATAAAGCTGACTGGTTAGTTCTTGTGCAAGCATCCATTGTTTCCCTTAATATGATTAATTTAGTTCTTGATGTCATCTTGTCTGATGGTTTCCTCACTGTGGTCAGGTTATCTAACTGGGTTGAAGAACCAAGTACTACAAGATATCTCATGATTGTGTTACCAGTTCTTATTCCATGTGCCTGACACTTTGAAAAGGCCAAAACAAATGTAACCATTATTACTTATGATACATATGATTATTAAATATCTAAAGTCCTTAGTGGCCAAATCTGCTGTTTATACTTCCTGCTAATATGTTCCCTGTTTTTAAAGTATTCAATTTTTAAAAAAATTTGATTAATCTCAGTTATTGGATTTCTAAGAGAAAAATTAAAGATAGTTTTTTGCAAAGATTATTTGCACTTTCCTCTGCAAAGAGACAATGGGGAGCTAATGATTTGGATGACTTGTGGCCCATGTGAAGACCCTAGACTGATGAAAGAGTCTCATAAACTCACTGCATCACCTTTCAGGAAGTCCAAGGTTTGTCTTGCAATCCCAGCACTGATATAAGGCATGGACTTTGAGGGAACCTTGCATTTTGAATTCATTTACACAGTCATTGTTCCCCATTTCAATTCTAGATAAATGGTTCTTTTTAGCATTTTTTCTTATTTCTCCCAAGCTAAGCAACATTTTTTATCTAATTTGTTTAGGTTCTAATTATCTTGCAGTAAAAGTATCTTCAAAGAAGAGTTTTTTTAATACTGTGCCCTAACACATTCATATGCCTTAAGGTTCTTGAGCTACAAAGATCCCAGAGGTTAATCTGTAGACTATAAATGGATTATTATTTATTAATTTGGTTATACTTTAGAAATATATTTTTATATTCTATTAAACAAAAATGGTTGAAAAGCACAACTTCAAATTATCCAAAGTATCTAATGTCAGAAATATAGAAGCCATTATCTTTTTTGCCTTATTTTCACCCTCTTCTGGTTCGAAGACTTTAATTTTATCTATGTTAGATATTTTTATACTGTCCTTTGAATCTTTGAGATTCTGTATGTTTTTACAACTATTTTTGTCTGTTTTTTACATTAGGCAATTTTAAGTTTACTAACCAGATTTTTTTGGTTAATTCTTTGCTTTTAAGCCTACCCAGTGAAGTTTTTATTGCAAAATAGTCAATTGCAACTTTAATTGATTTCAAGTAAAATATGCTTACCTTTATTTATGAGGTATATTCCACAGTTGAAAGTTATATTTGCATCAAACATTAGGGCTTACTAGGGAAATGTAGGCTTCGGTACAAATGTTGCTTCCCGGGCTCCTCTTGTTGCCATTGCTAGTTCATTCATACTCCTCAAAGTGTACCCAAAGCAATTTTCCAAAAATGTAATTATGTCCACACATCCCTGCCAACAGAAATATCTGTGCTGAAATTCATCAACGGGCCACCATCTTTTATGGGAAAAAGACTAGGGTCCCCAGACCTGGCCCCCACTCTCCTCCTTTAGCTTCTTTTGCCATTCCTCTCATCCCATGAGCCCATGCCGGCCTTGCCTGAGTATGCCAGGTTGCTTCTAGACCTTCCTCTTTGCTGGTGCTCTTCATTTGCCCTTTCTTCGCTTGGCTCAGTTTTTATATCATATATTATATTTCTCTTTTTTATTGCTGTTCAATTCCAGTTGTCCCCATTTCCTCCCCGCCATTACTCTCTCCCGCCCTACCCACCCCCACCTGTCACATGTAATCCTCTCCCCCATTGTCTTTGTCCATGGGTCCCTCAATTCTAAATTTTATTTAGTTTTTTTTAGATTCTATATTTCTTAGCTGAAGTATCTTATCTTTTGATTCATTGAAAACACATTTTTTTCACATGCTTGGGCATGAGCATGGTTATCACAGGTGTTTTAAAATACTTGTCTGATAATTGTAACTTCTGCATCATTTTCCCACTAGACTGCATTAATTCCCTTTCTTTTTAGAATTGGCCATATTTTCCTGTTTTTTCCTTATGGCAAATATTTTGAGAGAGTACTCTCACATTGTAAAATTTATGCTAAAAAATCTATGGATTCTGATATATTTCTCCAAAAAAGAGTGGACTTTTTTCTTTTTTAGCAGGTACTCTGTATAATTGGACTCAGATTTAAATTTCTATCTTTTAGGCAGCAGCTCAAATCTCAATTTAGTTCTTTTATCTTAGCGGTAACCTAGTTTTCACATGCAGGGACTTAGAAAAAGTTTACATACAGAAGTTGGTGCATACCCCCTATGTTTTCTCTTTTATGGGACTCACTTATCATTTTCAGTATCTGTGGTTGTCCCAAATTCTGTTCTTCAGTTATTCAGGTTAGAAACAGTGTAGATTAACTATTGAAATTTTACTCATTCTACATGGTACCAATGCTAATATCTCTATGCTAAAAGTTGTAAAAATGGGAAACATTTACCATTCCATACCGTTCTCTTTTTTTATTGCTGTCCAATTAGAGTTGTCCTCATTTTTCCCCCATTACTCTCCCCTGCCCTTCCCCCACATTCAATCCTCCCCCCCATTGATTTCACCCATGGGTCCTTGCCATACCTTTCAAGTGTCAGCTCCCCTCCAAAATCTGCCTACTTTTCTCACTCTTCAATGGCTACAGATCATTGTATGTTTGTACATATGTGTGAGTTTTCAAAGCATATTTATTTGACAGGACAATAAATTATTGGTATATTTAGGTTGCTTGTGTGTTGTCATCTAAACCTAATGGCAAATGTTATAAATTAGAACTACCTGTTAACTATCAGTGCGTGTTTGGATGTCAAGACCCTTTTGTGTACAGAAGGATCAATCTAAGTTTTAGGGGTGACTTTTTTTCTCAAGAAAAACTATTTCAGTATGATACATAGCTCCCAAAATATCTGGTCCATGAGTGAACTACCAATTAAAATCCTTAATTTCTAACTTTTCTGTAAAGTTTTATCACCCTGTGGCTTGGAGGTGATGTTTATTGTCCTATCCTAGTATCTGATGTATTGTTTAGCTGGTAAAAAACATGATATGTTTCTAAGAAAATAAATGAGTAAACAAATAATGAATGAATGAATACACACATGGTTGCAAGCTTGGTAATCTTTATTTTTTTCCAAATCCACCTTGAGAAAAGCACATACTTTTGTCAAAAAAAAAGCTTGAGCCATTATTTGACAAATTTTAGAGGCTTTAATCATGTAGTATTATAATAAATATTAAATTACCAATAAAATTGCAAGTTAGTATGATCATACAATATTAGGGATATAGTCCCAAGTTTCTTCTAATCACTTACCCTTTCCTCCTCCCAGTTCCCTCCAACTCTTCTACAGCTCATAAACCATGCCCCAACAATGACTGGAAGCTACATGGGGAGAAATGTTACTGGGTTGCTACCCATAAGAAATCTTGGGCTGAAAGTAGAAATGACTGTGCCATGAAAAATTCACAGCTCATGGTGATTCGAGACTTCGCTGATATGGTGAGATACAGAACTTAGAGATTATGGCATCCCCCAAAATCACAATGTATTCCTTGTACTACAAATTTGAAAGTTTCTATAATTTTTTTACTCCTCTTGCTATTCACTACAAAATATCGGTTGAATGAATAGTTGACCTCTACGATTATTTTAGGCCTTTTTTTGGAAAGAAGAGAAAGAGTTCATTTAGTTTTATACAACTAAACCACCCCATGCTTGTCAGATCCCACCTTAAAATGTAAGATAAAATATCCCACCTCCCATGTTTGTTGCAGTGCTCACAAAGGTTGTTAGAATTAAGGACGATATCGGGAGAAAGGAAATACAGCACAGTCCTTCACATTAAGATTTTGTTCTTCCTTGAAGAGAACTAATATTTTGCTAACCCTGGTTTAATTTAAATTGAAATTTTGCTACATGAAATTGGACACTAAATCTCCTACTTAAAACCAATATAGGTGTTCATTGACAAATATCAAATAAGAATTCTCAGCATGAGTATTGGTATGCTGGAATCGCAACTATGACACAGACTGTTTCTGAAAACCCAATGCATGCTTTACAATCCTGGTAGAGCAACAGCCCTCTGTGTGATTTATAACACGTCAGCTGTGGAAACGCCAGATAGTGGAAATCTGCAATAAGAACAAAAATAGAAATAAGCTCTCTTCATGGTAACCAGTATAACCCCAGACACCAAACTGTAAGACTCTGTCAGATGCGGTTCAAGCTGGTTCACGTATGAACCAAGTAAGGATGGATAAAGAACTGAAAGAAACTTTTTTATTCTCTTAGAGGTTAATTTTAAGACAAGAAAGGAGAAGCAGGCTCTGTAGTGAACTCACAGTAAATCATTGCATGGAGAAACTGTGCAATTTACTAAGACTTCACTAAGAACCTCATCTATTTGCGGCTCACAATCAAAAGAAAGAATGCTGAAAAGCAGAAAAGATGTCTCCTGGCCAATCAGCAAACCAGATTTTGGAAAACAGTAGACTGAAGCAGCATGTTTTAATGGAAACTTTTTTTCCAGTGCAGGTTACATCTCTTCACAATATTCATTAGCAAATGAATGGGTTGGATGTAATTGTTCCCTTTTGAGGATAAGTGAAAGTCTAATAGGAGTCAACATAGGACTTATGCATAGCTATTTCCATCCCAAATCTCTCCAAAAAATGGACCAGTAAAAGTCAGATAAAATATATATTACAGAAGAATAATTACTCCAAGAAACAAAATAATTTTCAGGCAAATACTTCTGCAGCTTTCTACTTCAAATAAGTTGAAGATACAATGACCCTCCAAAATAATTATTAGTCCATCTAGAATACCCATGTGTCATTAAGGAAAGAAGGAAATGATGAATGAAAGAATATGCCATGCCCTTTAATGTCTTAATTAGAATTTCAATATGACAGTTCTTCCCATTAGTCAGAAATAAGGTTAGTCATGTTGTCACACTGAGCAGAAAAGGAAGCTAGGAAATACGGCCTTTGTTATGTTTGGTCATGTACTTTGGCTCTGGGTTTATATTACTCTAGAAATAAGAGATATTTAAAAACTATAAACAATATGTACCACATTAGGGCAGATACTGCTTTCTTTAATTTTTTCTGTGTATTCTGTTGCTTCTATACATATTTCATACCTGTTTTTAATAATAAACACTAACATTTATGTAATGAGTATTTATTGTATGCCAGGCAGTGTTTAATAATATTATTCAATAAAACATAATAGTTGAGATAGTAGCTATTATAATCTGAGTTTTAGAGACTGGAAAAAACAGAAGCAAAAAGGTTTAATAACTGTGCTAAGATGCACCACAGTAGATAATAACTGTGCTAAGATGCACCACAGCTAGGCCTCAGACTAAGCAGTCTGACTCCACAGCCTTAGGATCTGCTACTGTTGTATGTAATTTTGCTTCACAGTCATCACATTGCATTGCAGTAGTTTGTCCTCCTATGATGTTCCTAAGAAAACGTGAAGCGTCTTGCTCATCTGCTCATTCCCAGCTTCTAGTACAACTCCAAGCACACATAAAGTGCACTTGAGATGTTTTTCTTATATCAATAAGAATTAGTCAGTTGTTTCATAAAACATTTCCTGTTCCCTTTAGAGTTTCCTATGGCTACACCTAACTCATCCAGACTATTACTGGATTGGCTTGAGTACTGCAACCAAAGATAAACCATGGACCTGGGTAGACAACAGCTCATTTGACCCCCATCTGTAAGTTTATTGTATTTTTAGCTGTTCTGTGATTTTCTGTGTGATAAGAAAGGGTTGTCTGATATTGTTGGACTTGAACTGAGTGAACAAGTATAAATTTCCCAACTTTTATAACCTGATAAATATTCACATAAAAGCTCCACACAGAAAATTGAGAAACAAAACAAATTTCACTTCATTCACTCAGAAGGTTTACGTGTGAAATAGGATTTGCGAACTTTTATTTTACTTTTTTCATCTAAGGAAGAAATTGGCTATTGTAAAATCTCATATGAGAGTACAAATTTAGTTCACAAAATATAAATATCTGTCTATTTTTACAGTGTTCAATAATTTTTAATAAAAAGTCAAAGGTAATAAACTAACTAATATTTATTAACTATTAACTTCTCTGGAGAGAGGATTTGAGAAATAAACCTGAAAGTGGAAGAATTACTTTACCTTTCATGCTGTTGTGTCTTGTTTAAATTGTTTTAATGATCATAGTTTTATTCAATAATTAGAAAATATTTTCTGAGTTCCTCTTAGTCTCTGGACACATGCATATTTTCCAGGCTGATGTAAAGATAACTGCTTTCTTTATACAGGTTTTCAATAGAAGAAAGAATACCACAGACTCGGAGCATGAAATGTGCCCAGGTATCTCGTGTTAACGTAATTGTAAAAAAATGTGAAGACCATGAGCAATGGATTTGCCAGTTGTAATCCATTCAGCAGTAAGTCAGTCTCCATTTCTTCAGCTGAAAAACACATGAAGTTTGAACTCATGCCAGAGGATAGTCCAGAGTATTACTTGTGTCCTGGAGGGCTCTGTATGTGCAAGTATGTGTTCATGTATGACTCTTGTCACTATAGTACTATTTCTCACAGGTGTGGGAAGGATGCTGGAAAAAATGTTATATAAAATATGTACATATGCCAAGTACATTCTTTTCATCTGAATTAGCAATGCAGTTATTCAATCATTAGTCTCATTTAGCCTGTATTTTGGAACTTTAGCCTTTATGTTCTCTGTACCGTCCCTCTACAATATCCCTAGCTAATCTCTTACACTCTCAGTTTCAATAACCATGTGTGAAGTAATGTGTATCAAATTTACATATCAGCCAAGGGTACCATACCCATATACCATACTGAGAAGTACCATACCATTATTGGGAAGTTAGAGAGCAATCAATAGGAGATATCTGGAGATAAACTCTCTGGAACACCGTCCATCAAGTTGTGATGCCCTCCTAGAGCCAGAATCAGAGATTAGTAAAGTCTGATTAGTGAAGTTTGTGGAGTGGAAAGACTGGTGCTATTAGATAAAAGGCAAATGAATCAGTGAGATCAACAGAGAGGACTAAGTCTGGTGAGAAGATAATATCCTGAGAAAAGGTGTGGTAGGTGGGAAGGTAAGAGTCCAGAGACAAAGTGAGGTCTCTTTTAGGAATAGTAGCTCATGTCTATATTTGTGCTGAGGAAGGAGAGGAAATGGAAAAAATGGTGCATGCAGACAAAAGTCCTATAAAAACATGAAATCTCGTCACAGAAAGGACTCTGGTGACAGAGAGAAACGGTGATGAGGGTAAGCCAGAGGGAAGGTGAGAGAAGCTAAGATTAGTGGCAGAGAAGAACCTGGTTACAAAGATGAGAAAGTACATCACAAATATGAACAAAGAATACATGAGGAATTAGTAGAACCCAGTGGTCAAGAAGACTCTGAAGGCAGAGGATATAAGACCATTGGAGGGATATGAGAAAACTGACCCGTGAGAATGTTGCTGGTTAATAACTAGTTGGCTATTACCTGGGGACAGAGAGAAGGCCAATGATGAGAGTAAAGGAAGCTTTGAGGAAGCAGAACTCAGTGTGAAGTAATGACGGAGAGAGAAGGTGGAAATTAGTGAAGGAGAAGACAGGAGAGCTGAGACAGCGACCATTGAGGAAAAGAGGGCCTCCATAGAGTGTTCAGGGCATGAAGGTGACAAAAAAGACCAGAACTAGAGAGGGCTAAGTAAAGTGTGGTTAGTAATTGGACCCACTGAGTGTTTGCCAAAAGAGGGAATGCCAGTTGTGGGGCCAAAGAGGACAAAAAAGAAGAAAGTCCTCATTAAGTTCCTGACACAGTATCTTAGCTTCCACCATTGCAATAGCAGTGATCTTGCTGCAAGGGTTACTTGCCTTTAAGGGTTTCTTGCATTTAAAAGAAAGCTTGCTCAGGTGGCTGTAGGAGACAGAGGATGCACACTCCAGCCAAGAGCAGGACAGGGACAGGAGGGCCTGGCAGGCCTGGCCGGCCTGGCGGGATTCACCTTTTTCCATATCCTTGACTTTACCAAATCCCTTTATCTTCTGTACTGGGGCTCTGGAAGTTCTTAAGTCATGCTAGGTAGAAAGACACAGGAAAGAACTGAAACAAATTCATCAATTTTTTCAAAAAAGGAAGCCAGTCTTGGGCCTTTTTTTAATGACAAGCTCTCCAAACTTGGAAAGCAAGAGACTCTATTACACGTGCTCATGATCAGAGGCTTTTTGTACGAGGTTAAGAGGAATTGGTGTTGAGGGAAGACTATTGGAAGGTTAGACTTTGATAGCCCCCATCATGAATATACAAGGTCGAATGGTCAGCGGCAATAATAGTAAGGGGTGTGTGTTGCTTTATCATTTACACAGTGATTGTATATACATTACTCTATGTGAAACTCACAATGATTCTGTGGTGAGAAATTTAATTTTTGTTTGTTTTTCTCAATAAGGCATCAAAGACATAAGAAAATTAAACCACTTGTTCAAAATCCAAGTCAAGTTTTGCTTCTAATAATTGAGATGGCAGGGTGAGTGATTAACCTTGGTAAGGGGCTTTCATTACGCAGATATCCTAAACTGTTGTAATTAATCCTGGCCATTAAATCACCGTGTTTAGAATTTTACTCTGGAGCTGTCCACCATATTTGGGCTCTAACCCTTGCCTTGCCTAATCTGTCTCTCAAGAGGAATAGTATTCTGTTATTTTCTAAGAGTTTCCATTTTGATTGTCTCTCTGCATTTACATAATTAATGTAGGAAAGTAGAAAGAGTACAAAAACAAAAGAATCCATTTCTTATAGTGTCTGGGCCTAGAATTCTTTCACCAAACTGATGTATTTCACAAATATTAGCAGAACCTGAAAAGGTTTGCAGGTGATATATGGGGAAAGAAATGCACATTATACTCCAGTGCAAACAAATTAAAAATCAACTCTTATTAATTTTTCCCCAGATCTCTTTTAGACTGTCTGCTCTTGAGGGCCTGAACTCCCCACTCTTCATCCATGCAGTTCCTCTCAACTCTGGTCCCTCTCTTTCTCAGGTCCCCACATCTTCCCCTAATATATTATACTCTTCTCATTTATCTTATAGAAAAATTCACCTCTCCCTAGTCCTTATCCCAGCATGAGCTCACAAATTCATCATGTGCTGGGAGTAAGTGGGAACCTTCGCCAACGTAATCCAGTATCTTAAAAGAGCAGCTGATGTTATAGAGAACAATGTGCTTTGGTTAGTTCCACTAAGAAGGTTCTCTTATTTTTCCCATGACTTTTCCATCTTTTCACAAAAATCCCCTTTTACCTCTTAACAGTTATTTTTTTAGAAAGCAGCTAGGAGATTTAAATCCAAATACACCAGTACTTGAATGTAACTAAACAAATGCTGAAAATAAAACAAGATTAGCAGGATTTGTTTAAAAACACGACTGTAATAGCATAATCAACAAAATACAATTTAGAAAAAAGGAAAAATGATCTCTGTTTATTTAATGAATTAAACAAACAGAAAAATTAGTAAGCATGTAAAAGATTTGAAGAACAAAACTAACAAAACTGACCTAAGACAGATGTCCAGTGATCTGTCAGAAGCAGTACATGAAACAATTGCATTTTTCTTTTCAATTATACAAGGAACATTTATAAATCTCCATAAATTAAAATGAACTGAAACTATACAATACATCTCTTAGAATTTAGTGATATCAAGAAAGGGAAGAAAGACAAAAATAGAAGAAAAATTAATTTGTTTGGCAATAGTTCGATTATATAAAAAGATCACAACAATAATTGCAAAATATAGGGTCTGGCACAAATAATGCCTTTTTGTATTACAAAATCTTTTATTACAAAATCAGAAGCATGTAATTCTGTAACATTACAATAACACACTCAAGCACACCATGTGACATTTTAGGTGAAACATTCACATTAAAACTATAAATTATTACACACATATTATTACCCTACCAAACGCACTCAAGCAGGTTTTACTTCTGCCAGACCCTGTATTTTGAACTGATGATAATACAAATACATATCCAAATGGGGAGCATATCAAGTTTTGCTTAATGGGAATGTATGTTTATTTAATATAAATGTATATGTTGAAAATACTGGAAATCAATGATCTGGAAGGGCTCAGTAACTCTACAAAAGTCTGATTATTTACCTTTCCTCAATGCAAAGACACTGAAGTAAATGGTTTTAGATCTCTTTGAGGGAAAAGTGGGAAAAAGTTAACTACATAAACTTTTTTACTTTAACAGAGTCCTTCCATAAGGTATTTGCCCCCTCTGCCCCAACTCTTAACTAAAGAGATCCCAGATCTATAAAGTGACTGAAGTCTGGAAATTGACTGAGGTATGTGACCCTCTGCTTTTAGGATTCAATTTAATCTCCTGTTAACTTGGCCTAGAACTCCCTTAAAGTAGGGCATTACAGGTTCTAAAAAAAACACACACACACACAAATAAACCAACAAAAATGAACAAGGTTAGCCTCCTTGGACAGGAGTGAGTGAAAGGGCTACTTCTGCTAGCAAGAAAAGGATCAATAAAATTTAGGGTTCCATGTCCATAGCTTAATTGGAATCCTCCCATTTTCTCTATTCTAGTTTTTAAGATCTTCCTTCCCAATCAGTGCCCTCACTTTAACAAAAGACAACCTGCAGTGTTGGGAATCCATAAAATTCCTTTCTTAACCTCCTCACAATGCAACTAACAGTGGTTTTAGCTCTAACTCAAATTCCCTGGAAATTCTCTAGATATTTCTAGGGCCTTGTCTAGCTTGTCCCCAACACATTGTGTCTGATAACAAAAACAAGTAGTACAAAGTCTGTCCAGCAGATGGAGCCATTAAACAAAGGTAGTCTAAGGAACACACCACTAGAAAACTTTCTGTTTTCTCGGGCCTTCTGATACTGAGAGCCAACTGTTAACATCAGTAACTGACTTTACTCACTGTAACTTATAGATGAGGAAGAGAAATTAAAAAACGCAATGAGTGTATACCATATAAGAAGCTTGGGAAATGAGAGAAAAGAATTAAACTGGTGACTCTGGTTCCAAATGGTGGATGGGTTGAGAAAACACAAAGCTCATCTGTGCCTCGTTTCATCTTCATTTGTTTTGTTCATCTCCATAATTCTGATTTCTTACACAGTTTCAACCTTAAATTATGAAAAAAGGTGAGTATTGAAAATGTGTTCATAAATAGTCTTGACACCTCATTTATCGCTGTTTTCATTAACTAGAGAATCACACCTCCCCACTTACATACAAAAGGGAACCATAAAACTCACACACAGAGCGCGGTAATGAGGCTGCAGGAGAGGCACCACGGGGACGGAACCCGGACTGAGACTCTGAGGTGCTCCGGCCTTTTGTGAGAAATGACTGGTTATAGAAATATAAATTAGAAGTTTATTTCATTAGGATGGTTGGAAGAGTTGAAGTAAATAGTATCTCAGATGTAAATCGAACAAATAGAAATTAGCGCAAATTATCATGTTTGCTTTAAACAACTCATTCTGTGGGGTTTCAAACTCAAATACTGAAAAAAGTCAGCACTTAAGCATTTTCTATATGTTGAGTATAGTTCTAATTGCTTTAAAAATAAATGTATTTGAACCTCATCAAAAAAACTGAGACATTGTTATTATTCTCATTTTATTTTATTTTTGCTTATTTATTTTTACTGAATTTGTTGGGGCAGCATTCATTAATACAATTATATAAGTTTCAGGTATACGGTTCTACAACACACCATGTGTGTGCTGTACTGTGAGTTTATCACCCCAAGTCAAGTCTTCCATCACCATTCATTGCTCCCTTTAGTATCTCCTAGTTCCCCCAACAGCCCTTCCCTCTGGCAATCTCCACACTGTGGTCTGTGTGCACGAGTCTTTGTGTTTTCTTTGCCCAATCCCTTCTTTCTTCTCACCCAGGTCCCAAACCCCTCCCCTTCAAATGTCAGTCTGTCCTTTGTGTGCAGGAGTGTGGAATCTAATGAACAAAATATTTTATTCTTATTTATTTTACAGAGAGAGAAAGAAAAGGAGAAAAAGAGAAACATCAATTTGTTGTTTCACTTATTTTTGGACTCTGGTTGATTCTTGTATGTGCCCTGACCGGGTATCAAACCTGTAATCTTAGGGTGTTGGAATGATGCTCTAACCAACAGAGCTACACAGCCAGGGCTATTATTCCCATTTTAAAGATAAAGAGACTTTTTCTTCTGAAGAATTTGAGTAAATTTTATAAGGTCTCACATCTAGTAAGTGACAGACCTGAAATTTGAACTCAAGCAATGGGGTTTCAGAGTCCATAATAATACTCAGTTGTATTACACCTAAAGGGCAGATAGTGAAGTTAGTTGAGTGACAATAAGAGTTTTAGACACTGGCGAACTTGGATAGGCATTCAAAATGAGCATTTTTGTTTTCTCTTTAAAATCACTGTGTGACCAAAACTCATTATCATAAACCAAACACTGGCTGAACCTGGTGTACAGTCCTCCTTGGACCGGCATTGTATGAACTTCATCACATGCCTTACACATGTGTCTTAGCCCACAATGATTAACTGCAGCAACTGTTCACAATTATTCTAGTTCTGGAGGACGGACTGTGTTTCTGATACTATATATCAGTCAAATAAAAATTCATCTGTTGACTAACATATATCAACACAGGAAATGCCATGTAGGAAATATAGTTTTGGATATTAGAAAAATAAATTTCACAACCTCCAATAAAGTAATGTTTAATAACTTTAATAGTGGAAGCTATATAAGTAACCATGTTTTCTTTTCAGTTCTGTCTACCAGAAATCTCAAAGTCAAATTGATGTTTAGTAAACCCAAATTTGCTTAGTTTTATGGCAATATATTAAGCTGCCTCTCCCTCTTTTTTCCTGACAATAAATATTTCTCGAAGTGTATATTTTTTGCAAGTCAACTCAAACACTTGTAAAATAAGTTCTAGTAGAAACAAATGTGGCTTTTGTTTTTAAGTCACCTCCTGAACGTTTCTTCTATTAGCACCTGTCTGGATTTGGATTCATGCCAATGTATCTTCTACAATATTTTAGTTTAGTTTACTGAATGCTAAGAGCTTAGTTTTACACTGATTTCTCTCCCCCGAGGAACTGTATGTTTTGCATCTTCTGTACCACTAAGCACAATACCATGAACAGAGTACACATTCAAATGCATAAATTGATAAGTGAGTGAATGAAGTTAATATCCTCATTATCGAGGTGCTTGGAAACACCAAGCATCTAACTATCCTTTATTTAGGGTCCGCATGACAGTTCTATGAGTTAAGATTTGGTTTTATCTCAAGTTTTCTATCAGAAAAATTCAAGGAGTTCATACAAACAGTCTAGGAATTGGGCCAATCATCAATTTATTGCTTCTTAGGTCCAAATCTACCCTCATTGCCTGCTCTGTTGTAATGTTGATAAACTCTAAATACTTCCTCTTTGCCTGCTGGCACAGCGTGAAGTTGTCAGTTGAGGGGACTGGAGAAACCTGGAAGAAGAAAGAGTTTCTCTTCCTGGTTCCAGCGAGCTTTGTTCATCAGGCTGCTTCACGGCTTTGGTTTTTCTTCAGCACACAGTGGTCAGCTGAATGCCTTCCCCTGGACAACTTCACATCGTACCCTCTCAAGCCCTTCATAATTGAGTGGTCCCAGCAGGGCCGCTCCGAAGATGGGCTTCCCTTCACGTACCCTCTGGTAATTCTGGAGCGAGTTCCCAATTTTAGCTCCCTCCGCGGACACTTTCCCCAGCACTCCAGAGGGAAGATTTACTGACGTGGCACTTCAGCTGACATCTCCGTATCCGCTGAGCCATGCCTGTGCCCTGTCTACTAAGGTCAGGATTTCGGTCCACAGTTTCAAGGCCACTTCCTCATGTGTTTTGTCTCACCCCAAGGGGTAGTGTTTACTTACTCTGTATAATATTTCTGCATTTTTTAGTTTGCCCCCTTTTAATGAGTACCCTCATTACTCCAACCTTCTATTAATAATTTTTATATTGTTTTCCCTGTTAAAATTATCGTGGGTTTTGGTCTCCTAGTTAGACACTAATTGATAGTTAAGTTAACTGGAATGATATTGAATCTATTTTTCTCACCTCTAATACCACTAGATTTCCCTGTAATTCAGTGTGGTATGTCCAAACTTTTTAAGTAATAGAATCCTGTTCGGATACAAAATCTTATGTGGAAGACCAATAGTTATAACATATTTTAAGAAGAATGATATACTTTGGTTTAAGAGGGGTAGAGTGCAAGGTGCCCCATGTACAGCTCCTTTTCATTCATCACCCCCTCCCTCTGCCCATGGAGGTCTTGACACACTTTGTCTGGGGCACAAAAGATTCTGGGGACACAGTGTCTCAGCTGGTTGGGGCTGCTGTGGCAAAATACCACAAGCTGAGTGACTTATAAACAGAATTTTATCTCACAAGATTCTGGAGGCTGGAAGTCTGAGGTCAGGGTGCCAACACAGTTGGCAGAGGGCCCTCTTCCAGGTCACAGGCTTCTGGTTGTGTCCTCACGTGGTGGAAGGAGCTGGGAGCTCTGTGAAGCCTCTTTCATAAGACACTAATCCCATTCATAAAGCCTCCACCCTCATGACCTAATCACCCCCTAAAACCTCCACCTCCTCATATTATTATATAGGGTATTAGGATTTTAACGTATAAATTTGGGGGGATTCATGCATTCTGACCACAGCACACAGCTTGAGAAAAAGAACTCTGTATACATCTCATGTATGAGCAAGTGAAGCATCTTGCTCCAAATTTTACAAATTATGTTGGCACAGTCATTGGCATAGCCAGTGTGCACTGAATGGAAATCCAGCTCCTGTTTGAGTCAAAAAAGAAAATGGTGCCATTTTAGACTGATCCACTCACCTAATCCTGGAGCAACAGGGTATAATAGAAGGAATATGGGCTCTCAGAAGGAAATGGTTTACTTTTCTTAAACCAGAAAGTTAACGCATAATGAATGAGTGGAGACAGTGGGATGGAATGGAATGGGATGTTTAAGGGGGATAGTTATAGTATTGAAACAAATTCTTGGTGTCATTTGTGTCACTTTGCACTGAAGACAAAGAAACTGCCATAGCCTGTTTGGGAAATCCCTGCCTGTTCTGACTGCAGCAGGATGGGAACCACGGAGAGAGGCTGCTTCTCCTTTCTCATAGGACTCTTGGTTCAATGGTATAGAATACCTTCTCAGGGGTTTCCTCAGTCAGATAAGTCCTCCCCTTATATCCACACTTCAGCGTGATGTTATCCAGCCTTTAATGCAGAGAATGACTGAATATAAGCTACACTGCTGAGGTCTCATCCTATGAATTCGCATAAGAGAACTGCACCCTGCCAAGCCAATCTATATTCTGAAGTAAAGTGGAATAAATCTAGCAATTTATCTTCACAATTACTTGCTTTTCTGACATCACATGAAACAAACCTGGTTTTTAAAAATATACTTATTGATTTTAAAGAAAGAGGAAGGTAGAAAGAGAAAGAAATATTGATGTGAGAGAGAAACATTGATCAGTTGCCTCCTATTAGTATCCCAACCAGGGACTGAACACACAATCTAGGTGTGTGTCCTGGCTGGGAATTGAACCCCTAACCTTCTCATGTACAGGATGACACTCCACACAACTGAGCCAAACCAGCTAGAGCTACATCTGATTTTCAAAATGGGTATGGAGAGGGTAAGGATGTAGTGACCATATGGTACAGATTTGGTGTTCTGGAGGAATTTCATGGAAGGAGGAAAGTATAAAATGAACAAAGAATATCACAAAAATAAGATAACATTCTCCTGAGTTTTCCATGTAATTGGTATTTTCTGGAAACAAGATATAACTAGGTTTCATTTCTTTTGTTAGCAGGCTTGTTTTTTTATGTAAAATGCAAGCATCCAAAAAAAACAAACAAAAAATAGAAAACAATTCTCAGCTCCTGTAATAAAGAGAACCATGATTTTAAAAAAGTTTATATAATTTCCAGACAATATTCATTGATTATTTTCAATTTTTAAAGGTTGATCCCATATTTTAAAGCTTGGCAATTTTCTGAGTACAGGTAAAATTAAATGAGCTTTAGACTGTTGAACACAGAAATCCAAATTGTCATTTGAGTTTGTGAGTTGAGAATCTCATTAAACAGAGGTGACCAACTTCTACAAAGATCAGGAGGTCATGTGTGAGTGAAGAGGATGCAGTGAGGGCTGTGACAAACTGAAGAACACATATCCCATATCAGTGGTTGCATGTAGAATTTACTGTGACTGAATCTCCATTTAGAGATTATGATGAATTGGACATAAATGGAACACAAGCATATGTGAGTTTTAAAATCAAAGTATTTCTAAGGTAATCAGATTTGAGGACCCCTGTCCTCCTCTATTCCAGCCCTTGGCTCCCATTTTTAAAAAATGTTGCTAGGAATGATTATAGACCTGGTGATGACATAGTCCAGCATTTTAGGAAACCCATATTTTTATGTAACAGCTTCCGATTTTCAAATGTTATTAAATGTTGTAAAATGTTTCTTTAAACATTTTTTTTTCAAACAAAAGAAGTATAAAAGCTGAATCCAACCCTTCAGTCACCAGGTTGTTTGTGTTGAGTTGGCAAATTTTTTTCCCAGGGAGATATAAAATATTCAAGAGAGAATTTGGCTTTTAAGAGAATGGCATTAGGAAAAAAAAGAAAACAACAACTTGAATATGGAAAAAAAAAAAAAGCATGAGTATGAGTTTTAGAATCAGACCACCTATCTCAGCACTCTGAACCTGAGTTGTTTAATTTTTTTATTCCTGACCTAGGAAGTGCATATTATAAAACATGGTCTACCTATCAAAGCCTAGGTTTTCAGGAGGATTGATTACACGATACCTCAGAAAGCATATTGTTTAATCAGTTCTGGTTTTAGACTCAGTGTGGGGACTCAACTGGTTTTTTTTATCAAGTTTGACATTTCTCTCCATCTTTTCATTTTCTTATCCTGTGATTCTGGGCTTCATCTGTAGGTCACTTTCTCCATGAAACGAGAAATAGACTAGTAGAGATTCTTTGTACACCCTAATCCCAGAGGAAGAGAGATAGCTTCCCTCTCTTACCTGATATTACATGTTAAATATCAAGTAAGACATGTAAGAAAGACTCAGTTATAAGACATCATCTATTTCTAAAACATTTCATTGTGTTATGAAAAGTGGAAAAATCTCATTGGCCAAATGTGGCAGGAATGGACCACCATACGTGACAGTCACAATGGGACCCGAGTAGGTTTGGGAGAGCTTTTTCTCAAAGGAAAATTTAAATTCTGAAAGATAATGTGTGACTCTGGAAAACAAGAAAGAAAAATAGAGATTTAGTCCAAAAGTTACTAAAGAAATGGCTTTAGATACTATGTACAAAAGACTACTATGTAGCAAAGACTAACATTTAGTCTTCCTATGTCCACTGAGAAAGAAAGAAATAATTAAAAGCATGCAATGTGGAATTTGGAGATAAAAAATAATTTCTAAACGTAAGACATTCATGCTAAATGTATTTCAAAACTTTCACATTTTTTTTTTAGGTTCTGTGTTAAATACCACACTCTTGACCTCAAACTTACTTCTTTTTCTGGAAAAGAGAAATAGGAAATGAAAAGCCCTGTGTATAAAATTTCTCTCTTATTCAAAGCCTATCATCATCTGGACAATCTTAACTCTTTAATAATGTTTACCACTCTCCTCTGTATAATTTACACCCCAGCTAGGACACTCACTCTTCTGTTAATTAAAAAGATATAGGCAAAACTACCCTAAAGGAAAGGGATGTGGTCTTCGCCTAGGTCTGGATTAGAAGACCAGTTTTTCAAAGTGAGAAGTGGTGATCCATGAACAGGTGGCAGAAGCAACTGCTCTCTTCAGGAAAAATATAAAAGAGGTAGCAAAGGACTTGCAACACTAAATGAGGGCCTCACTTCAGTGAAACAGCCCTCCTTGTCCTCCAAGATGTATATTAGTGCCTGAATTGGGGTGAGGGGCACTAAGATGTTAATGCAAGCAACTTCTGGGAATGAAAATGACCTTCATTTGTAACAGCATTAGCCTAAGGTCAAGGTGTGAAGAAGCACAGGGTGACAAAAATAGCATTGAGGGCAAAAATGCTGACTACTCTCTCATGAGGGATCCACAGATCTATTCCTTCCTTGTCATTGGTGTAAATTACCTGGTAGAATGCCACCTGCTGATACAAAATGCCTCGTATGGACAGCATTCCTTCTGCTTTCAATGGTTCAGAATTTATATAGGATCTGGCACAAATAACACCCCTTATTTATTACATAAAAATCTTTTATTACAAAATCACAAGCATGTAATCCTGTAACATAACAATATCACACTCAAGTACACCATATGGCATTTTAGGTGAAATGTTCAAATTGCTGTCCATCTCGTGAGAGACAGTCACGTGCTCTACCAACCACACTCAATGGTGTTACTTCTGCCGGACTCCGTATGTTCCACTCCTTTATATCGAATCACAAAAAGAAAAGACTGGATCCTTGATTACTCAAAAGTCAATGCTGTGAAGTAAGGAAAGCACAGCACCTGTACTGGACAGGTAAAATCTATTCCTGTTACACTTTTATAATGAGAAAATAAAAGCACATTAAAATAAAAATTTAACTAGGTTTTATCTGCTTTCAAATATCAATCAAGCAATCTAATGCCATTTAGTGAATGAGTAAAGTAGCCCTCCACACATCAAATGTCTTTACAAATGCTGAGTTAAAGAAAAGTAAAAAAATTAGTATTCATACCGATAAATTTGGAGGTAAAAGAAAAACAGTTTTATATTTTACATGTAAGGTTTAAAGTGCAGTGCAATAGAGATTGCATTTTAAAAATTGTATGTGGGGCATATGTTTATATACATGTTGAATTTTATATGTAAAAGTTAAAGTTAATTAGGATAATTCTTAATGTGTAAAATGTTTAATTCCAATCTTAACTTTTAAGATGGTCCATCTTATGTAAATAAATACCTTTGTTATAGAAACAAAATTGCAAGTTATTCCATCAAAATGAAAATATTGCATTTATTACATTGCAAAGCAGTTACTAAATTAGGTCAATGAGGATTAAATTTTCACTAGATGCAGTCGCTTTGAAAGAATCCAAAGTACCAACAAATGTGATGTAATGATAAAGTATTTGCTCTTTTTGACACTTCGTTCGATTCATTTACAAATTAAAACTGAATTTGTGTGAAATAGGTTTAACTGAATTGTTGCTGAATAGGGTTAGCTTTGGCCCAGGTTTTGCATGGAAGAAGGAAACCACACTGCCCAATACGAGAAAATGAGGAGAGAGAGACCAAATAATAAGGCTTGGCAACATACTAGGACAAGGGTAACAAATTTTTTATTTAAAAATTGAAAGATTTTTAATGAAAAAAGTTAATTATAAAATAACATGAATCATATAATACTACTATTTAAATGTTTTATGTTTTATTCTGACTTGGCATATATTCTTGTCATATTCTATGCTAGGTAGTTTCTTCTATACATAAAGCTTTTATTGATTCATACATGCTGACAGTCTCAAGCCTTTAGCTTTAATTTATATCTCTTCCCTAAAAGTTGAAATCTTGTATTTAAATAGCTACTAGACAACTCCACCTAGATGTTCAGAGGAACTTTAATAGGAAAGTGGATAGGTAGCTCCCTACTGGTGATTTGAGATGGGTATGGCCAAATGGCCCAGACGTGCCCCTCAGTATCCTCAGTTCCAAGGGAGGCTGGGAAGGTGAAAAGCTTTCTTTGCCCTTCCATCTGGACTCATGTGGTGAAGAACTGCCTAGGCAAAGGAAAGTGGTCCAGTTGCTGCACATCTGAAACAATGAGAAATAAATACCCACTATACCACATTTCTCTAGTCATCCAAGTCAAAACCCTAGAAATTACCCCACATTTATCTGTCTCCAGGTAGAACTGTTTGAAGGGATGTATTTCAATGGGAACAAAGAAAAATGGAGTAAAGGAGTTTAGTAAGACACTGAAGAGGGTAAACAGAGACACACATTTTAAAAGAAAGGTGTGAAGGGATCACTGATGAGGATAAGTCTAGGGCCTCAGGGTACCAGTTGATAAAGGTCTCTTACGTGAATGGACCCTCCAAAGGTCTGGCGAAAGGGACAACTCAGAAAACTAAACACATACACACACACTACAAACTGTTGTACATGGTTCATGAATCCTTGAAGTTCAAGAACTTATTTGAAGTTTAGTATCCTTTCCCTCTTAAAAAAATAAAGAATCACAGTACCTGGAGCAGTATTAAATTGAATGGTCTCAAAAAACTTCTGGTGTTGATTAGAATTTCTATATTCAGTACTTATGAATTTAAATCCCGTGTAGAATTAACAAACTAATCTCATAAATTAAAAGTATGAAAATTAATTATGTTGGCTGTTTTCCCATGAACAGAAAAAAAATCACAAGTAGCAATGGTTGGGCAAGGGGAGCAAAATCATTGCTTATTCTAAAGATAAAAAAGAAATAAAGTCATTGAAATGAAAAAAATAGTTCCTTCAATATTTTATAACACACTTCTCATCTTCAACAGTTAGGACACCCTGTGGTTAACTGTAAGAGGAAGCCTGACAAGAAACTCCCCCTCGGAAGATAACCACTCACCCTCACCTGGTGACTCACTGATTTCAGCTCATGCAACTCCAGTACCACCAAAGGCTCGTTCAGTGACTGGGCCTAACAGACAGCTGGTAAGCAGAGGCAGGAGGAGTCAGACCGTAAGGGCGCCTTGGGACTTTTGTTGACTTGCCCCTGAGCCTGATGCTGGTAAAAACCAGCATTAGCACACAGTTTGGTGTTTCCTTAACAGCACCCAGGCCCAGTAAAGGTTACAAACACAGTTTGTGGTTACAAACTGTGGATCTCTTGTACCTCCAAACAGGTTGATCCAGGATTAGTTACAAGCAGTGACTGACGCTGGTCTGGACCAGAGTATCTCCCAAAAGACCCAGAACAAATACACTCAGTAGCCAGCTTCAGACATCACAGCAGGGTCCAATAATCCTCAAAAACAGCATATCACAAGAGAAGTCTCAAAAGGTACTAAACACTGCTGAGACGAATTCTGCTTCAAATGGTCAACCCCTGCACAGCAGTTTTCTCACCATGGTTGGGGTTGAGCCTCACAGTCAGCCATCCTGAAGTCCAATCACAGCCATGAACAGACCAATAGCAATCAAGAATTAATTATGCCCTGGCTAAGTAGCTCAGTTGTTTAGAGCATCCTCCTGATACATCGAGTTTGTGGGTTTGATCCCCAGTCAGGGCACATATACGAATCCACTAACTGATGCAGAAATAAATGGAACAACAAATCTATATTTCTTCTCTCTCTCTCCTTCTCTATCTCTCTCTTCCTCCCTCTTTCAAAAACAAAAATAAAAAAAGACTCAATGTCAACAGAAGAGACCACATAACCCACACAAGAGAGATTCATGGTGCACCCACCTCAGGTGGTTAAAGACACAGCACAACTGGACCCCACCAGACACCTACTACATAAGACCACACCACAAAGACTGGGAACCATAGAAGATCTATCTAATTCATAGAAACAAATACAAAGCGGCAGCCAACGTTAGGAAGTAAAGAAACAAACCCCCAAATGAAAGAACAGGAGCAATCTCCTGAAAAAGAGCTAAATGATATGGAAGCAAGAAATTTATCAGTTACAGAATTCAAATAATGGTTATACAGATACTCAACAGCATGAAAAAGGACATACAAACCATCAAAAAGGACCTTTAAAAAATGAAAAATACAACATCTGAAATGAAGAGCACATTGGAAAGAGTAAAGAGTAGGTTGGATGAAGCAAAAAATGAATCAGTAACTTGGAAGACAAGTTAGGAAAAAAACACCCAATCAGATGAGCAAAAAGAGAAAAGAATTTTTAAAAAGCAAGGATAGTTTAAGGGACCTTAGGGAAAACATGAAGCGTAACAACATCCCCATCATATGGGATATGCGAAAAAGAGATATCTGAGGACTGAGAACCTGTTTGAACTAATAGTGACTGAAAACTTTCTCAATCTGATGAAATAAAAAGACATGTAAGTACAGGAAGCACAGACAGTCCCAAACAAAATGAACACAAAGATGACCACATGAAGACACATCATAATTAAAATGGCAAATGTTAAAGACAAAGGGAGAATCAAAGGAGGGGGATAAGGAAAAGAGGAAGATAGTTAAAAAATAAAAATTGGCCCTGGCTGGTGTGGCCCAGTGGATTGAGTACCAGCCTGTGAACCAAAAGGTTGCCTATTCAATTCCCAGTCAGGGCACAAGCCTGGGTCCCCTATAAGGGGGCCCAGAGAGGCAACCACACATTGATGTTTCTCTTCCTCTCTTTCTTTCTCCCTTCCCCTCTCTAAAAATAAATAAATAAAATCTTTTTTTAAACAAATAAAACGGCAATAAATACATACCTGTCAATAATCACTTTAAATGTAAAAGGCTTAACTGCTCCAATCAAAGACATTGAGTAGCTGAATGGATAAAAAATAAAGCTCATGTATATGCTGCCTACAAAAGACCCACCTCAAAATGAAAGATACACAAAGACTAAAAGGGTAGACAAAAGATATTTTATGCAAGTAAAATATTTAAAAGCTGGGGTAGCAATACTTATAACTAACAAAATAAACTTTGAAACAAAGGCCATAATAAGAGACAAAGAATACTACCTAATGATAAAGGGATAAATCAAAGAAGAATACATAACCCTTGCCAACATTTATGCACCCAACACGGAGCATCTAAATATGTAAAGCAAACTTAGATGGACATGAACAGAGAGATTGAAAGTAACACAGTCTTAGCAGGGGATTTTAACACTCCATTGACATCAATGGATAGATCTCCCAGACAGAAAATCAACAATGTAACAGTGGCCTTAAGTGACACACTAGATCAGATGGATTTATTAATATCTTCAGAGCATTTCATCCCACAGCAGCAGGGTACACATTCTTTTCAACTGCACATGGAACAGTTTCCAGAATAGACCAGATATTATGACACAAAAGAAGTCTCAATACATTTAAGAAGATTGAAATCATACTAAGCATCTTTTCTGACCATAATTGTATGAAAGTAGAAATCAATCACAAGGGGGAAAAAAAAAACACAAAGACATGGAGGCTAAATAACATATTACTAAGCAATGAAACAAAAGAAAAAGACACAACAAGCCTAAATTTACAAGATTCAGCAAAGCAATCCTATGAGGAAAATTCAAAGCATTACAAGCTTATCTAAAAGAAAAAGAAAATGCTCAAATAAACAATCTAACTTTACACTTAAAGGAACCTGAAAAAGAACCAAAAATAAAGGCCAGTTAGCAGAAAGAAGGAAATAATAAAAATCAGAGCAGAAATAAACAAAATAGAGTGTAAAAGAAATGAAACAATAGATCAAGAAATCCAAGAGCTGGTTCTTTGAAAACATAAACAAGATTGGCAAATCTTTAACCAGCCTCATCAAGAAAAAAAGAGAGAAGACCCAAATAAATAAAATCAGAAATGAACAAGAAGAAATAACTGACACCAAATGAATACAAAGGATTGTAAAAAAAATTATGAACAACTATTTGCCAATAAATTGGACAACCTGGACAAAATGGATAAATTCCTAGAAACATACAATCTTTCAGAACTAAATTAGGAAGAATCAGATAATCTGAATAGACAGATTGCACCTAGTAAAATTGAAGCACTAATCAAAAAACTCCCAACATACAAAAGTCCTGGACCTAATTGCTTCAGAGGTGAATTTTACCAAACATTTCAAGAAGAACTAAAACCTGTCCTTCTCAAACTATTTCAAAAAATTCAAGAGGAGGGAACACTCCTGAGATCATTTTATGACACCAGCATTATCCTAATTTCAAAACCAGACAAAGACACTACAGAAAAAAAAAAAACTATAGGCCAATATCTCTGATGAACATAGATGCTAAAATCCTCAACAAAATGCTAGCTAACCAGATCCAGCAATAAATTAAAAAGATCAAACACCATGACCAAGTGGAATTTTTTTCTGAATGCAAGGTTGATAGAATCTTTGCAAATGTATCACATAAACAAAATGAAGTATAAACACATAATTATTCAATAAATGCAGAAAATGCATTTGATAAAATCCATCACTCATTTATGATCAAACTCTCAGCAAAGTAAGAATAAAGGAAACATACCTCAACATAATAAAGGCCATGTATGACAAACTCATAGCCAACATCATACTCATTGAGTAAAAACTGTAAGTATTCCCTTTAAGATTGAGAACAAGACAGGAGTGTCCTCATTTACCAATGTTATTCATGATGGTACTGGAAGTCCTAGCCACAACAATCATACAAAAAGAAGAAATAAAAGGTATTCAAATTGAAAAGGAAGAAGTAAAATTGACATTATCTGCAGGTGACAAAATACTGTGTATTGAGAACCCTAAAGATTCCACTAAAAAAACTATTAGAACTAATAAATGAATTCAGTAAAGTAGCAAAATACAAAATAAATATCCAGAAATCAGTTTCATTTATATACACCAATAATGAACTGTCAGAAAGAGAAATTACATAAACAATTCTATTTACAATTGCATCAAAAATAAAATACTAGGGAATAAATTTAACCAAGCATGTAAAAGATCTGTACTGTGAAAATTATAAGACAATGAAGGATAAAATTATAGAAGATACAAGTCAGTGAAGTCATTTACCGTGTTCATGATAAGAAGAATTAATGTTATTAAAATGTCCATATTATCCAAGCAATATGTAGATGTGATGCAATTTTTTTCAAGATACTAATGACTTATTTCATAAAACTAGAACAAATATTACAAAAATGTATGTGGAATCACAAAAGACCCAGAACAGCCTCAGCAATCTTGAAAAAGAAGAAAAAAGCTGCAGGAATCATGCTACCTGATATGAAACTATACTACAAGACCAGAGTAATCGAAACAGCATAGCAGAGGATCAAATCAATAAGCTGGAGGACAAGGTAGGAAAAAATACATCATACTGGCATAAAAACAGACATATAGATCAATGGAACAATATAGAGCCCAGAAATAAACCTACACATTTATGTTCAATGAATATTTGACAAAAAAGCAAGAACATAGAGTGGGGTCAAGACAGCTTATTCAATGAATGGTGTTGTGAAAACTGGACAGATACATGCAAAAAATAATGAAATTAGACCACCTACTTACACTCACTGTACACAAGAATAAATTCAAAATGGTTAAGAACTTAAATTTTAGACAGAAAACCATAAAAATCTTAGAAGAAAACATAGGCAGTAAAGTCTCAGACATTTCTTATAGTAATATTTTCTTATATATTTCCTTGGGCAAGGAAAATAAAAGAAAAATAAATGACATTACATAAAACTAAAAAGCTTTTGCACAACAAAGAAACCCGTCAACAAAATGAAAAGACAACACACTAAATGGAAAAACATATTCTACAATGATACATCTGATAAGGAACAAATTCACATTTTGTAATTAAAAGAGATTTGGTTTTGGAAAGTATGGATGGGTCCAATTAGGTTGAATCAGAAACTGTGTAGAAAGAACTGAGGACATTAATTTATTGTTTCATCAAACACTAGGTTTAGCATTCTACTTTGGGTCAATCACTATGTGGCAATACAAAAGTGAATACATAGATTTCTTTCCATCATGAAGCTTCTAGTACCTCAAAGGAGACAGATATGAATAATTATAATTTTAAATGGTAAATTCTGTAATACAGAGCCTAAATTGGTAGTATGACGGGGAAGGTGAAGACTTAAGAGAGATGGTTATTTTGTTTGTTTATTTGTTTGTTTTCACTGGAGGCAACTCTTGAGCTGGGTAGGCAATGGGAGGAGGGTGCCTCAGGTAGAATTACCAGCATGTGCAAAGGCATGGAAGATTGAAAAAATGTGAATATTTGAAAAATTATGCAAAATCCAGTATGGAAAAAGAGGAAGAGAGATGGACAGGATAACGTAATTAGACATTTGAATTGCCAAGAGTCATTCTAAGGAGCTTAATTTTGATTTGGAGATAACAGAATTTAAAAAATTAAGCAAGGAAGCTTATGAATATATTCTCATTCTAGAAAGAAACAATTCTTCCAGTAATGTGAAAGTTGGGTTGAAAAAGAAGATAGAGGTTGGACTAGAGACGAAGTGATTACTTCAGAGGCTAACATAAAATGTCTGATTTAGAAGAAATAAGGCATTAAAATATTGAGTAAAATCATGATGAGAGAAGAGGAGACAAATTGAAGCATATTTATGTATAATTCTGATCAATGTTATTTGTGGGTAAAAATTTAAACAAATCAAATGAGTCCTCAGTTTCTGATTTGAACATTTTATAAAAATTGAGAACAAGCTTTCAAATATCAATCACATTTATCTACAAAGTTAGACATACATGTAGAGAAAATAAATTGGCAAATGCAGAACCAGAACCTGATAGCAATCAACTGAGTAAAATTGAATAATTAACTAATTTACACTTAATTCATTTTCCTCATTTATAAAGTATAGCGGTTGAAACAGGACCTTTGCCTCTAATATTATGGCTCCGACTACTTATATGGATCTATTGTAGGGTTATATAAGTTTATTCCTCCAAAGGTAAGTTGTTCTACTCCATAACATTTCCTTTGGAAAAACATGACAGGACTAGCATAAAGTGGGAGTATAAATGCACCAAAAGTGAAGAAAAAAAGAAAAGCAATAATACACATGAGAAATAGGAAAAGTTTATATGGAACTCATTTTGAAAGTGATTAACCTTATTTAAGTTGAAGAGGCTATATTGCCCATAAGAGAAAATGGGAAAAGGCTGAAAACAGCACTCTTAAATAAACTGCTTCATTTAAAATCAAAATAATGCAAAAATATCTAAGAGATTAATTAAAAAACAAACAAACAGATCAATGGTGACATTTGACCAGAAGGGCTCAAGAAATGCTCCAGCCAGCAAGTTATGGTTTCTAAGTTATTGACAATTCATTCCTCTTTTTAAAAAATTTTTATTTAATTTGTTGAGGTAACATTGTTCAATAAAATTTTATGGGTTTCTAGTGTGTATCAAAGCCTTTGTCGTGTGACGTAAAAGGTTCCTCTCACTGGAGATAAAATGTACTTCCCCAACCTTGTCAGCCAGGAGATGAGCTTCAGCCAACGAGATTAACTTTGACCTGAGACATGCTGAGTAGTTGGGCTTGCTGCTCCACACTTCTGATATCTTAAGAGCTTCTGGAAAAGCTGCCTCTTCAACCTGGATCACAGAATAGCAAGCACAGACGGACTGCAGCTTGAAACAGCCGTATGGTTGCCAACTTCTATCGGACAACTCTCAGCCAACACAGCACAGACTAGTAAGTGAACCTGGGTTTGGGGTATGGTTCTTAATTAGCATTAATGTGGCCAAGGCTAACTGGTGGCAAAACCTATGGTTTTAAATTGGCACATTGAAGAAAAATCCATCCAGTTTCCCCAATATCTATCTCTCTCTCTCTCTCTCTCTCTTTCTCTCTCTCACACACACACACACCACACACACACACAATATCTGCTTGGCTCCTGAAATTGTTTTGGAGATGTGAAAAAATATACATTATAAACTTCAAAATACAGAACTAAAGAGAACTTGATACCTTATAGCCCAGCTTTTAAAAAATTACCAATCCTTTACTTTGTTTGTCTCTCAGCCAGCTGACTTTGAAAATAGAGGCTGCCATGCCTATATTTATTTCATCCTCACCTCTGTCAAATGATATTGCATGATTATAATCATCTTAGAATAATGCAAATAGCACATTTTTGCTGTTGTTTAACTTGAGTTCTGCTTTCTATATCTGGAAGCAGAAGCTTAGCACAAGAATACTTACGGAAATGTTCTGGACAGAGAGAAGCTGCAAATATAACAGACTGGTTGAATAAACAGAGCCTGTTAGTATCTACGCTCTGCCACATATTGGCTGTGTTACTTTAAGAAAGTCTTTAACCTCTCTGTTACTTAAAGTTGCCTCATCTGTGAATTAATGATAATAGTAAGCTCCTATTTGGTAATGTGTGTTTAAATTAAATCATAACATTTAAGAGCTCAGAAACAGGCCTACCATACAGTAAAACACAATAAATATTACATATTATTTAATTATTATTATTATTATTAAAACAAATTCAGTTATTTTACTGAAGTCTAGGTTTCCAACTCATGCTCAATTTTTTTTAATTGGACCTGTGACTGGGGCCCACAGTGGTCAGGGTTTTGGTAGGCCATGGTGACGCTGTCGAGACTCACACAGGTGCCTTCCTAAAACACTGAATCTTACTTTCTTTGCTCTGAACCTAGTCAGAATTATTTCAGAGTCTTAACTGTCTCCAGGGACTCCTCAAACTGCAGTGATACAGAATGATTTTGATGGCACTGAATGATCAATTTCTGAGGAACTTTTTACATACTTTCATATTAATGTTGTATTTTCATTTTAGATATTCTTTTATACTATTAAAGCTAAATGCAAATAGTGGGCAGGAATCTTGAATCCAGTGTGTTCTCAATGACCAATCTGTATTTTTTTAATCCAAAGGAAACATGGATAACGACACAAGGCTGAGAAGTGTAGGAGATTCCCAGTCTTCAGGTAAGGAGCATGTGTACGACGGCTCGAGATGTGGTTTGTGATGTAGGCAAATTTACCTTCGGCCACTCCCCGCCGCCCACTCTGAACCATCACCCTCCTGGAGAACCAGTGTCTCTGTGCCCTCCATCGTTTCTGTCTGTGTCAAGTTATTTTCGGCTATCTATCCAAGGTATCTTATAAACGGATCCACACGGTGTGAATAAAAGATAACAGATTTTTGTGCTTTTTTTAACAGCTTTATGTAATAAAATGGCCATATATTAAAATGCATATATTTAAAGTATGCAGTTTGATAAATTTTGATACAACACGCATCCATGAAACCACAAATACATCCAAGATGCTAGGCATAACCATCAGCACCAAATGTCTCCCCAGACACCACTGTAATCCTTTTACTGCTACTTTCAGCGCGCCCTCCTTGAGACAACCACAGTCAACTTTGTGTCACTATAATAGGTTTGCATTTTCTGAAATTTGACGTACATGGAATCATACAGCATGTACTCATTCTTGTTCAGCTTGTACTATTCAGCATAATTATTATTTTTTAATCCTCACCTGAAGGGGTATGTGTATTGATTTTGGAAAGCGAGTAAGGAGAGGGTGGGGGAGAAACAAAGAGAGAAGAAAGACAGAAAGAGAAAAACATCAATCAATTGCCTGTCATACACGCCTTGACAGGGATTGAACCCACAACCTAGGTATGTGCCCTGAACAGAGATCAAACCCGCAACCTGTGGTGTATGCGATCGATGACACTCCAACCAACTGAGCCACTTGGCCTGGGCCAGCATAATTATTTTAACAGTGATCTACGTTTCATAGATATCAATAGTTCACTTCTCTTTTATTTTTCTGACTAGTGTTCCTTCATCTCTCTATACCACAGCCTACTTATGCATTCACTCATTAATGAACATTTGGAAGTTTTCAGTTTGGGGTTATTACAAATAAAGCTATTATAAAAATTTAGGTACACATCTTTGTAGTAGGTGTATATTTAATTTTTCAAAGAAACTCTACACTGCTTCCCCAAATACTTGTACTGTTTAACATTTCTACCAACAACAGATAGGATTTCCAGTTCTTTCATATCCTCCCCAACACTTGATGTGGTCAGACAGTCTAATTTTAGTCACTCTTTATAAAACATCTTGCCAATTTTTACAAAAGAAAAAGCATGCTCAGAATTTTGTTTGGGATTGTGATAAACCCAAACAAAGATTAATTTGAGTAGAATTGATACTTTAGCAATATTGTGTCTTAATATTTTATGATTTATGCAAGCAGTATCTCTATTTATTTTGTCAGCAACTTTTTCAGCAATGTTTTGTAATCTTCAGTATAAAAGTTTTACATGTCTTTCATCAGATTTATCTATGAGTATTTAATACTTATGCCATTGCAAATGGTATATTTTAATTTCCCATTGATAATAGATAGTATATATAAATATGATTAGTTTGTATACATTGGGGAAACTTACAACATTCTAAAGTCACTTAACATTAATGAAAAGCTGATTATTTTTCTACAGGTTATGATACCTCCTCCAGACGTACTCTACAGTCACAAGAAAATCTAGAAAGGAATAAAAAAAGACTTTGTATCTCTAAAATCTTTACCTTCGTTCTGGTGATTATGGTAATTGCACTGGCTGCATATTTAACAGGTGAGTTTTCTATTTCCTAAATATGCTCATATTAACTCTCCTATAAAATATGTCCTCATATGTGTACCTTTCATACTTTAGCTCAGGATTAAGGGTCATCAGACACCTCTGTGTACACAGAATCAGCATACGTTCCCTCTTCCACAACATGAGGATACTAGCTGTACTAAACATTGTGAGGACTAAAATAACAATGTCTATGAAATTTCCTTCTTAGCCAGTATTAGTTGGTCTTTACAAGGTAAGGAGCTTGTGGTAAAATGTAAATCAGCACACTGCTTCCTTCATCAAGAAAGTACCATGCTGAAGAAATAGCAAAAGAACTAAACAGTGCATTTGGTGACGTGGTTAACAGTATGTCACAAGGTCCGAATGCCGCTGTGGACGGATAGCGAACGGTTTGTGGAAGGTTATTCAGTTGTGGACTGTCTGGCCCTAAACCATTTGTTTTATATAAATGGTGTATTTTTTCCCTCAGCTGTTTCTAGTTGAGGTCTATGTTTAATAAGAATGAAAATTGAATTCAAGGTTTTCTATGGTTACACAGCTTAAAATGATGGGGACAGATTTCTAACTCCTATTCATAATTCACAGCTAAACATATGTGTTATAAAGAATTAAGCCAGAAAAAAATTGTTGCTATCCTAATAACCATATTTTAACACGAAATATAAATTACTTTTAGACTTTAATTATAGCAAAATACACCTTCCCGATCTGATAGTGAACTATGGACATATATACTATAAAGAACTCAAAATTTTAGTGAGATGTTTGAAAATATATACATAAGTATATACAATATAGATGTGTATATAATTTATACATTAATGTATATATTATAAATATTAAGTTAATATATACATGTATAAAGTAATAGAAATTAATGAGTGGGTATTCTATATACATGTACACATAATGTGCACATATGTATGAAGTACTTTATATGGAATAAATTATTAATCAACCTTATTCTATGAACCAGGCATTAAAATATATAAAAATATGTATATAAATGATTGTGTATGTACATGTGTCTGTAAATGTATATGCAAGCATACACTGTGTACATATATAGACACGTCTGTATATATGCACACTGTATATATACATATATACATTTATATGTATGTATCTATGTGTATATGTATATAAAAATATATTTACTTAATGTTATGAGAATGTGATCACCTAGAAGCAGTGTGTCACTTGAGAAGGTCACAAATCCCTAAATGTAACAAAAACTACTACCTCAGCATTCAAGAATTTCTTTCAACTTCATAAGAAAGTAAGTAGAAAAAAATGGAAGTTGTTCTCACTTACAGAACAATGTAAAGTGTATTTAATGAAGTCTTTCTGATTAAAGAATCAAAGCAATTCTGGTGGATTTTATCACATGGATAATTGTTTTAATTATTGTTCAGGGCTTTTCACCCCTCATGACTTAACATGGTATTAAACCATTTTTTAGTAGAAAAACATAAATCTTCCCCTGACCACAAATCATGCTTGGATGGCTGGATTGGCTACCTAGGAAAGTGCTTCTATTTTTCTGAGAATACAACCACCTGGGCAGCAAGCCAGAACTTCTGTGTCTCTCATGCAGCAACTCTCGTTGTGTTCAACACCACCCAAGAACTGGTAAGGCAATACTCCTGAACCACGATTACTCCCTGAGATTACAGTTGGCTTACGGAGTACATACTGGAAATGGGAATGGTCCAGAAAAGAGCTTCTTACCCGGCTTAGAGGAGGTCCTATTTTCCACAGCAACTCGGACCACAAGAAGCATCCAGTCAGGCTCACCTGCTCATTTTGTTCACCTTCCTATTTTACGCCAAATGAAAGTTGCCTTTGTGGGACTATATTTTTTAAAAACATAAGCAAAGAGTCATAACAAGCCATTTGTCAGAAATACCAGAAAGAATTACAAAATGAGTAGTACAATTAAGAAGATCTGGGAGATTTGGGGCACACAAAGGGTAAATGAAGGAATTAAAAGCATGCAACACGAACTGCCCTCAGGCCAGAAGTAATAGCCAGGTAGAATATCAGATGGTAAGAGACAGGAAAGGTCTTAAGGAACATGGAGATATATTTAACATTTATTGAACACTTCCTCTCTGGAGAACAGACAGAAAAGGGATTGACCCAGGTTAAATTTAATTTTCTAGAACATTCTGATAAAGATTTTAAAATGAGTATATTAGGGCAGCTGAAAAATATAAATGAAAGCAAATATTTAATTAATTAGAATATTAAATAATGAAAATAAAGTATGAAAAAATGGGAAAGTATTAGATCAATCTGAAAATGGAGCAAAGAAAATAAATAACTTAAAAAGCATAGTTATTGAAATAGTTTTGGGAATCAATATAAGAAAAAATCAAAAAGAGAATGTAACAAAATAATCAATGAGGATATACAAAGGTAAAACTATTTCTCTGGATAGACAGGACCAATCATAGATAAAAAGAAAATATAGACCCACCCTGATACAAAGAGCAGAGATTTAAAAGTATAAAATATTATAAATATCTTATATTATTTATACTATTTATGCTAATAGTATACTATAGTATACTGTTTTATACTATTTATAAATATTTTATAATATTTATAAAGTATTGGTATTTGGTATACCAATACCAATATTTGGTATGGAATGGTATCAGAATTTTTACTCCAATAACTTTTAAAACTTTGAAGAAACAAATTATGTCTAAACAATTATTTAAGCAATCACTTAGAAAACCTAAAATTGGAATATGTGTAGATTAATATATTTCTTAAAAATAAAATGGTAAGCATGAAAAAGTAAAAAATGTTCAAATAAACTAAGTTATTCAAATAAAGACATAGAAAAAGTATCAGTCCAAAAGAATTCATAAAAAGTAAAAGAAGAAAAAGATAGTCAGAAAACACAAAATTCGATATAACAGTAATTGTGATAAAATGTTAATGTTTTTAATTTATCCCTTAAAAGACAAATATATCACATTGGTTTTTAAAAACCAGCAAAGTACAGTTAATGTGACTTACACAGACATAGCTAAGCATGTAGACATGCCCATACACACACACACACATAAAAGTCGGAGATAAAGCAAAAGGTAAAGATATGGAAAGCAACCATTGACCAAACCGAAGCCAAATAAAGCAAAAGTTAGATTACTGGTCATCGTGTCAGAAAACATAATGTATCAGAATAAATTATGAACTTGTACAAAACTTGAATAAACTAATAACTTCAAAATATTTTACTGCTAACCGAAATTCTCCCACCTAAAGGGAACCAAGGCTAGAAAGATTTACTTGCAAATTTGACCAAACCTTCATGGAAGAGATCATTTTTCTCTTATACAGAATTCATTGAGAAAATAGAAAGGAGAGATAGCTACCCAATGCCACTTATGACTGAAGTTGTTAGAGAAATAACACAACCCATAAATGAATGCATGAACTAGATGAACATAATGTAACTTCTAAAATTATTCCCAAATCTAGAAGTCTGTGTCTATATAAAGATTATATAATGAATTAGATGAAAGAAAATCCAAGAGAATGAGGCATTTTCCCTTTATCCTGTAAATAGGATTTCCTGAAGCGCTATTCTGACCACTCTCAATATTGGATCGGACTGAGCCGAAGACCAGGACAGGCCTGGAAGTGGATAGATGGAACTGTGTACAATGGCTGGTAAGTCCTGGGTGTATAATTCACACACCTAAAGCTGGGACCTGAGCCTTTCCCACTGGGGAGAGATCTGAGTCATAATCCATACACACCGTTCTGGAAGCTTTTTTCATGGCGGAGAATAAAATGAACCCAGAGAAAATGCAGTAATACAAATTATTATGTCAGTTACTTAATACCCATGATATTCCAAATATAATTCTGTGTAATCATATTATTTGACCTTTACAACTGTGGGAAGTGAGTATCTTTATCACCATTTTAGATTTTGAAGATGATATTCAATGCTGTTGAATAATAAATAAGATATCATGAATAAATCCTGCAATTCTTCATCACGGGTTACATTTTAGGCCAGGCAAGGCCTACGAATTCAGTTTGCTTTACATTCCAATGGTACGGGGTTGGGGTTAGAATAAAAGCACACCGCAGAAGACGTTTTTTTACTAACTCTTCCAATGAGTACTCGCTCATTCTGTAGCCTTTTTTACCCTTGTGTTTTGTTTCAGGTTCAGAGTTATGGGATTTGGAGAAGGTGCCTATCTGCACAAGATTGGGATTAGCAGTTCCAGCACCCATTTGGTTAGAAAATGGATCTGCGGCAAACCAGACACGTGCATCCCAGGAAGCTGAGCTGTCACAGACCTAGGATATTTTGCATAAAATGTAGTTTGTATCCTTCTTGAAAGAAATGTGCTATCTTAATGAAAAGGTACATAAAAATTCATGTTTAGAATTTTTAATGATGTTTCACTTCAAATCTCTAAATTCCTGTTTTAAAAATTTATTAGATTCTTGGCATTCAAAAACTATATGCCTCACCATATTTAAAAGTTTCCAAATTTTATAGAATTAAATTTCTGATATATGAATGAAAAAAATTAAATGACATTTTAAGATGTAATCACATGAATTCTGATTAATGTCATTTAAAATTACTTTTTTTCAAAAGAACTCTGATATTTTTGTGGTCTCCTTCCTTTTGTTATCAATAACCATTAGATGGTTTTCTTTTACGTATGCAATATCGGTGTTGCTTTGTGAGATTCATTTATGAATCTAGTGTAATTCAAATACAATAATAGTGTTTAAAGGTGTTGGTTTACTAGATAAATGAATCTGTTTGCCACACCAACCTCACAGCAAAAAAATAAAGCAATGACACAAGATTTCACATTCAGACCATCACGTAAGGGCCTTCAAGACTGTGAGTCTTGAACTAGCAACGTTCTATCTGTGAATGCCAAGAACCTATTGCATGAGGGGCGATGTAAATAGTAATCACTTGGTGGGCAGATGGATGAAGGACTGGTTTGAATTTGACTGCTCAAGTTTCTCTCTATCCGAGAAAACAAATTAGGTTCTGCATCAGAATGCATAATTCTTCAGAGGGTATTGTCTTTTTATGTTTACCCAACATTAACAATGTCACTTTGTGAAACATAATCCTTTTTGAAAAGTTCTTGTGAAATCTGCATCAGTGGATACTAAATGTATACTCATTGATAGAAATGTGAATAGTTTTAGTAGGAGAATATGTACTAGAGAATGGGACTAGTAAGAATTTAGGGAAATAACTTAATAAAGTCTCATTCTTACATCTTTTATTATAGACCATAATAAGTTTTCCACCTTTTCACCCTCTTTACTCATCCTCATTTTAACTCTTTTGTTCCCTGTACTTACCCTTTTCCCTCATTCTTTACAAATGGGCATTTGATTCTTTTAGTCTCAACCTGAATAGGAGAAATAACTGTCCACAGTCAAATAAGTGCCAAGGCAGCAAAAGACTTATTGAGGAAATTTCCTTTCTAATTAAAACCAACCACTGCATGGATCTTTAGAAAACTCAGGAGTTTGTTCTTAAGGTCTTTATTTTGACTTTGTTCTTAAGGTCTTTCTTTTATCAAACTGTATTGTATTATTACTCCATTGTTCTCCTGTATCAGGAGTAAATAAAATGTATTTATTGAAAGCTAGAATATAAAAAAGGATGACAAGGAACTGAGCATTAAACCTACAATTAGTTTAGAAAATCAGAGACTGAGTAGATGAATCTTCAACATGTAATTACCAAGCAGAGTAGAAGTATAAAAACAAATGTATGTATGATATGTGAAAAGGTTTGATGACAACCCATGAAGAAAATGTCCAAAACTTGAGAAAGAGGTGCCCAGCGAAATTCTTACAGGAAAAATATTTTTAAACTAAAGGTTTTCCAGAGAGAAAATTATCAGGAAGAACATTACCAGCAGAGTGAAAAACATATGTGAGGATACCAAGTGTTACACATGTGTGAACTTACAATAGTAAGGAAGCACTAGAAGGACAGGTATACGATGGGAAAGAATAAGAGCTGGGTGTGGGGGAGGGTAGGAGTCAGATTTAGCGGAAATTAGACTCCATGCTAAGGGAAGTTTGGCCTTAATGCTTTAGGTTATTGCTCTAGAGTTACTGAATACTTATATGTAAGATAATGATGTCTTCAAATATATAATTCAATATAACTCTCGGGGTAATATAAAATCTATCTGATGGATGAAAATTGAACTTAGAAGTTTATCCAATTCACTAGAAGAACAAATGATAAGAGCAGTGCCCAGAAATGGTAGCAGGGAGAATGCAAAGGAGTGAATGGATTCAAAAACTGGTTCAAAGATAGTCTTAGAAAAACACAGGATGAGAGGGATGGAGGAGAAATAGATGTTAAGAATAAATCCCAGGTTTCACTGTAAATCAATCAAGTGAATAGTGATGCTATTAACAGATATGGAAATAAAAGGATATTTTTAAGTTATTGAGCTTCAGGAGTCTGTAGGAAGCCCAGGTGGAAAAGCTTAGTAGGAAGTAGATTACACAGTTTGGGAACTGAAGGGCAAGTCTAGGGGGACATATGAAACAGATGCATGCAAAGTTGCAGAGGTCTGTAGTATAAGACTACCAAAGCACAAGGAGATGGTAGCAAAAAGACAATTACTTGCTTAGCAGGAAAATAATTTTCTTCTATATAAACTTCCTTCTTTGCAGTTCGCATAAAACCTTTTTTCGCATTTTTATTGAATTTCTTGGGGTTACATTGGTTAATAAAAGTAATAGGTTTCAGGTGTACAATTACATAATACATCATTTATATGTTGTATTATGTTCTCCATCTCAAGTCAAGTCTCCTTCCATTACCATTTATCCCCCCTTTACTCTCTTCTACCTCCCCTAACACCCTTGCCCTCTGGGTAATCACCATACTGTTGCCTGTCTATGAGAGAACATTGACTGACAGCTGTCAGAAGGGAGAGGTTGGGGGGGCTAGGTGAAAAACGTGAAGGGATTAAGTACAAAAAATACTTCATAGACAGGTATACTTTTTTTCTTAATTAAAAAAAATTAGGTGAGGTCTAAATTAAGGTAACTTTTAGGTTTGGTCATGGAGCTAAATCTGTGCCTATAAGCAGAAGAGTAGCATAACATCAGACAAATAAGTCAGTTCATGGGTATTTGCAGAAGTGTTAAATAAGACGAGATTAGCCAAACATCACACATGTGTAACCCATAGACACAGAGAGCGGTGTGGTGATGACCAGAGGAAGGGGAACTGGGGCTGGATGGAGGTAAACAAAGGGGGAGGGGAAGGGGAACACCTGTCATAGTGTCAACAATAAAAATAAAGTGAAAAAAGAGTAATACATATGCTTCAGAAATAGAGCTGCTGCAGTATTCTCAAATATTGAATCTGCAAAGCTTCTAATACTGAATAGTGTTCAAGCTCAAGTAGAAAAACATACTAATGTATATTTTTGCTTTTTTAAGTTATAGTTTTAAAAATCATATCTTCATTGTATTAACCCTCTTTAATAATAGAACAATGCCAAGAATCTTTTGTAGGACTCTGCTTTTATTGTACCTAATGTTATTTCACACCTAATGACAAAAATTTTAAAGTGTTCTCATCAAGTTTCTTAACTGATACTAAAATAAAGTTGTAACTTTAAAAATGAACTGATATTTTGTTTTTGTTTTTAAATAAAATTACAAAGATACTCATACCTCTCTTGTGGGATAATGGATAATTATGCCTAGAAGTGCATATCTCTAAAATTCTGGAAAGATAATTTTAAGAGTTAAAATATTTTTCTACTTGAATAAAATTTTTGTTGTACTCTCAAGTACAATATATATGCCCTTAAGTTAAAAAATAATTGTATATTATGGATATATACTATTAAGCATAAGTGAAATATGAAAGTAACATGTTAATTTTTACAGTGAATAGTATGAAAGCTAAAATGTTTAATACAATTGAGTATAAGTGGAGAAAAAGATATTCATGAATATAATCTTATTATTTTGTGAGACTAAGTATATGATAGTTCATTTGACTTACGAGATGCTTACTTAGAAGTGAGAATGCAAATCTATGGACATATATTCCCAGATTGGTAATTTAATATTTATGAACAATTTACCATTAAGGGTTTATTGATTGATTCTTTTATCTTTTTGGAGTTCTGCTTTTGGTTTGGACCAAAGCATCACCTAACATGTATCTCAGGCTTACCACCCTTGAGCTGCGATATCATTCAACATGCATTTTCACTATTATAATAAATATAATTTGTTTGTCTTTGTTTTTTGGAAAGTAATCAAACTATTTTGGGGGAATTAATGAAGACATTTGATGGAAAAATAATGATAATGGTAGAAAAGGAACCCACAAAATAGTATAGAAGACAAAAGAGGTTAAGCATAAGGATGCTTAAGCACTCACTTGCAAATGAAGTTCAAAACTGTTTATTCAGTTTGTGTATATTTAGAATGAACTTTTTATTATTTTTTTAATGACTTGTAGTTTAAAGTTTTTATTTATTTATTTTTAGAGGTGAAGGGAGGGAAAAAGAGAGGGAAACATTAATGTGCAGTGGCCTTTAGCACACCCTCTATACTGGAGACCTGACCTACAACCCAGGCATGTGCCCTGACCGGCAATGGAACCAATGACCCCTTCCTTCACAGGCCGGCACTCAGTCCACTGAGCCACACCAGCCAGGTGGAATGGATAGTTTCTAAAAGAGCCATTTGCCAACTATGTTTGCCACCACACAGCCCCAGTAAATGGCACTATACTATAATAATATTTCTAAAAAGCTACCAGCATTTCACACACTATGTTTAGCACAGTAGTCTTTCTTTTATAGTTAACAACATATTCTTTATTTTTCTCTATTTATTTTATTTTATTATTGTTGTTCAGCTATAGTTGCCCCACTATTTTCCCTGTTGCTCTCCCCTGCTCTGCCACAGTCAATCCCCACCTCGTTGTCTATGCCCAGGAGTCTTCTACTCATGTTCCTGACTTGCCCTTCCCCTTCTTTTCCCCCTTCCCCACCCCGCCCACTCTGATCACCATCAGTGTGTTCTTTATTTTCATGTCTGTGGTTCTATTTTGCTCATTTGTTTTGTTGTTTTTAACCTCATAACACACAGTAAATTCAAGTGTACTCCCTAACTCTACTGCAAACTTAACATTAATCTGGAACTCATACCAAATTTTAGACCAACACCTAATCATTGTACAAATGCTATTTCTCATAATAACAAAAACATTAATCCATATATTAATTTCAATGCAAACTAAACCACATGCTCCCCTGGTACTTGGTATTGAATTGTAATATTTCAAGGAGGCTTCGGGCATTTCACACACTAGAGTCAGCACAATATTCTTTTAAATAGTGAAATTTATTTTTGCTATTGAATACATGTTGTTAATGACATGATGTTAAATTAATACCTGTCTAAATATGATGAGCAAACTGTGTTTACAACTGTATGCTTTAATAGTCAAAGTTCTTACATTGTGTAAAACACATAATGAAGTGTTCAAACACATAAAATGTATTAGTACCAAACAAGATTTTTGCAAATTATTTTCAGCAAAGGATATATCCTTGAATGAAATTTCTGCTCATGAAGTAAATGTTTATGATTTTAAATTTAATTTTAAAAACTATTTTTTTAAAAGGTACTGGAAAGATGCATTGCAATGTTTTTTTTTTTTTTAGTCAATGGAACTTCTGCAGCAATTTATGTATTAAATTGGTTTCAGAAATTGTTACATAATATTTCTAAGAAAGTCAACATTAAAACTTCCTGTGTTCAAAACAAACAAATAAATAAAGTAACTTCCTGTTTAAGAAAAGTAGTATGGAGACTTCAAATTCCTTAGCCATGGGAGTTCAAATCCGTTCACCCCACTAAACTGGCTACTCTCGAAATGAACAAACCACCACTGTGAAGGGCATCCTTCAACCAGGTGCACCTGACCATGTGAACATAACATCAGAGAGAAATGAACAGGGAGTGGCAAGTGTGCAGCTGCAACTTGTTCTTTTCCTATTGTTACACTTCAAGTCTACCTAACGTGAGGTCTTTAGGAGCAAAGGACTCTAAGCTGGTTTTCCTTTTGCGGGGAGAGGAGGAGATGTAACACTCAACTATAATGGGGGTCTGAGTGGGAAGTTGGAAGTGGCCTCACTGAAGCCCTTACCTGGTGAAACCATAATTTTCCCCAATGGCAAACGAGCACACAAACACATAGATACACACATTCCAAAAGAAGTCTAAAGATAAAAACTTTGAAGTGCCATAAATTATCATTGTCCCATTTATTCCTAATGCTTTTTCCACTAAGAATCTCCTAATTTACATTATTTAATCTGATTTTTCCCAACAACTAGAATCACTCTGTAATTAAAAAAATAATATTAATTTGGAGTACTAGATGATGTAAAAATAAGTTTAGTTGTTAAGATTCAGTTACTCTAATCTCTCAAAAATACACACACATAGATATATAATGGAAATAATAAGGCAAGCTTCAATTTGTATTAGGACTTTTAGGCATGATTAATTAAATTCACAGTAGTTTTTAGAATTCTCACAGCAGAAGTTCACAAATATTTCTCTATTGCTACTCAATTTTTAGAACTTAATGGAAATATTATTTTATGAATAATCCTCAAGTAAGAAGAAAAGAGAAATACAGTTTAAATTATCTTTAAATGTTTTAATATTTAATTATTAAAATAATTTTTATTGAATTTATTGAGGTGACACTGGATAGTTAATAAAAGCATACAAGTTTCAAGTGTACAGCTCAATAAAGCATCATCTGCACACTGCATTGTGTGCTCATTGCCCAAACTAAAGTCTGTCCATCCCCACTGATCTCCCACTTTGCCCACTTCCACCTCCCCTCACCCCACTTTGCCTCTGGCGATCACCATACTATTGTCTAGGTCTATGTGGCATGAAAGTATTTCTTAGCTTAACCCTTTCACTTTTTTCACCTAGCCTCCCAACCCCCTTCCCTCTGACAGCTCTTAGTCTTTTCTATACATAGTGTTTCAAAGGACATTGATAACTTGGCTTTGACTATTAGAGTTCTCTTAATCTTCCATTATTTCCTCTCCCCTCTTCAATTGTACTGGTCTTCAATCATTTTTTCCACATTCCTTAAGTGTTCACATTAATAAAATAGGACATATACTAAATAAACATGGTTCCATGTTCCTTGTGTTCAATTTTTTTAAGTGAGTTGAAGGTTTTCTATTTCATTTCCTATAAACTGTAATTACTTCTGTTCAAACAAAAGTATTTCAAATAAATATATTTTTAAAATTTGGGTATATCCTTTAAGTTTTACCTTAGTGGATCTAGGACTTTAAAATAGGTGTCCCATTGGTAAACTTATATTTTATTAACAAACATTCATGTAGTCATGCCTCTATTCCAAGTCTCAATGTAGGTTCTAGGTTAAAAACAAAAACCAACAGCACACAAGGAAAATTTTATTTATTCATGCATATAAAACTAACACTGACCTTTATTTTAGAAAATAGAGTGGATTATTTCTCTATATGCAAGTTATGTTTATGTACACTGGGAAAAGATCTGCAAAACTAGTAAAACTTAGACTAGGGAACTCATAGAACATGTTACAAATATATATTAATATAAAAGGTATGTATTTATTATCCATTATACATCATTGTTCCAAACAATAATAATGATTATTGACCTTGCATAGCTTAGAGTGCATTAAAAAACAGTTGGGGAAACAATGGCCAAAAAAGAGGGTACTATAGATGGTAAGATTAGATAAGTACAGGGAGCTATGAAAATATTTACCAAATTTTGTTTGGAGTGGAGAATGGTCAGAAAAGTATATTCCTCCAAATGACATTTAACTAGGTCACCTGAAAAATAAGCAAGAATTTAAAAAGGTGAGTAACACAGAAAAGAATGTTAAGCTGAGGCAAACAGTATGTGGTTAGATTAGATGCCTGAGACAGCATTATGCATTTGAGGAACTGAACAAAAATTACTATGTCTGCATCATTACACACGTGGAAATGAGGAGGAAATGAAGAGGAGCAAAGACACAAAGCCTCTGGTATGAGTTGAGAAAAAGTTTAAGCAATGAAATGGCACTGACAGCAATTAGGTAGTGAGTAATGTGGTCTGATACAAGGTTTAGAGAGTCACTATGCCACAATATGAAGAATGGACTTTGGCAGACAAAACTAGAAGCAAACAAAAAGATTAATGCAGTAATCCAGATGATAGGGTAGGTATGAAGATATGTAAATGAATTCCAGAAATATTTATGCAGTAATATTGACAGGACTTATATTAGTGTTTGAATAGTGAGGGTGAAAAAGTAGAAGATGTCATGGTTGACTCCAAGGACTCTGGCTTAGACTAGTATAGGCATGTTCCTGTCATTAAGTTAGTGAGTTTAACTTTTAACATGTGAAGATTGAGGGGCCTTGAACTGTCCAAACAGAGATGCCCAATGGGCAATCCCCTGTAATAAGGTTTAGGCTAGAAATAAGTGTTTGGAAATTATCAGTAAATCGGTGGCAATTAAAATTATAGAATGGACAAGTTCAGCCAAGAGTTTTGTATGATGGAGAACCCACACAGAACTCTGAGAAACAATGGCATTTGAGAGATCAGAAGAGGAAAGAGACACTGCAGAAAAGAGTAAGGAGGAATGTCTGGAGATGTAGACAACAGTGCAAGGGCATTTCATGTCACAGATGCTGAAGTTAGAAAATATTTCTAGAAGGAAGGAGAGGTCAGTACTGAGCAGATTTGATAGTTAAAATGAAAGCTAAAATGTTCTCCTTGTAATTAGCCAGAAGAAAGTCATTGGTGACAATGTGAGAACACTTCAGTGGTGACAAGGAGTGCTGGAGCTCCTTTCTTTCTGCTGATAGAATTCCTTTGTGTAGATGTACCATAGTTTTTTGACCATTCGTTTACTGATGGGCAAAGACATTGAAATTGAGAACAGGCCAAAGATACTGAAATTGAGTACAGGCTGACAGTGATCAGAAGGGAGAGAGGAGGGGATAATGGGGAAGGGTGAAGGGATTACAGGAGCAATTATAACGGACATATGGACAACAACAAGGGGGGTGGAAATGGGGGAGGGAGGCAGGGAGGGCTGGGATGGTATGGAGGGGTGGAGGGGGAAGCAGAAAACTACTTGAACAACAATTTAAAAAAAAAGAACTTGAAGTCTTAGATAGAAAGAGGAAAAGGGGAATACCAACAATGTTGATGTTTTCCCCAAGGTGGGAAAAAAATGCACAGAAACTAGAAGCCACATGTGGTTGAGGGAAAATTTTCTTGTTGCTCTTGAATGTTTAGTTGCTGATATAAAGGGAAATATAAGAAGAGAGGGGTAAGAGAGGAGATAATCAAGGAAGGGATTTCCTAGAAAAATTAAGAGATGTAATCCTGGCTACAGACTTGGAGATTTGATTTAGAAAGAGGGTTACCACTTTTTTTGGAGATAGAAGAAGAGGAAAAAGTAGTAAGATGTAGGCAAATGTGTAGACTCAATGTTATAAAGTGCAGGAATATATCATCTAATGTCTTCTCTTTTTTTTTTAAAAAAAAAGCTCCTCCATGCCTTTTGACCCAGCAATTCCACTGCTGGGACTATATCCTAAGAACTCTGAAACACCAATCCAAGAGCACATTTGCACCCCAATGTTCATAGCAGCACAATTTACAATAGCTAAGTGCTGGAAGCAACCTAGGTGCCCATCAGTAAGTGAATGGATCAAAAACTATGGTACATTTACACAGTGGAATTCTATGCAGCAGAAAGAAAGGAGTTCCTACCCTTTGCAACAGCATGGATGGAACTGGAAAGTATTACGCTAAGCAAAATAAGTCAGACAGTGAAAGACAAATACCAAATGGTCTCACCTTTAGCAGGAGCCTAAACAACAAAACAAAGAAACAAGCAAAATATAGTCAAAGACACTGAAATAGAGAACAGGCTGAGAGTATCCAGAGAGGAGAGAAGAGAGAATTTCAGGGGAGAATGGGGTTTACAGGAACAAATATAAAGGACACATGGACAAAAACTAGGGTGGGGGGTGGAAATGGGAGGCAGGTGGGGAGGGATGGGTGGGTGGGCTGGAATGGGAGTAAAAGGCAGAAAATTGTACTTGAACAATGATTAAAATAAAAAAAATAAAATTTTAAAAAAAGCTCCTCTGTTAATGGTGATTGAGAGGCTTAGGGAGAGAATTATTGAGGAGATAAAAGGATAGTTTCTGTCTGAGATAGCTACTATCGTAAATGAGAGATGGCTATCAAAATATAATGTGGATCAATTGGGGACGATTGCCTGGATTTATAGTAACACAAATCTATAGCATTGTCATCAGTATTACCATATATTTGTTGTAGAAATGAAGTGTTTCTACGTAAATGCATAAGGAATATTTGTGAAATTTTTTGTTAATGGGAGAAATACCTGTGATCAATCTAGAGGTCATCATCTGAAGAAATCACGTCTTGACAAATCCAATAAGCTTGAGTGTGGCATTTTTCAGAAAAAATGCCCTTCTTTGTTATCGCAGCGCAGGCGTGGTCTTCAGCCTCGCCAGTGACTTGGAATCTGTAGAGGAAGAGGAGACACTGTCCGCGCACCGCTGAAAACACAGCGGTGAGTGTTTTATGCATTTTCTCTCTTCTTAGAAAGAATGCACTACTCTCCAACCTGGAAATCTAAGGCGTTGTAATACTCAGACAAAGAATGTACATTGAACAGCCATTTATTTAATGAAGACATTGCTCCAACGAGCTTTTTAACCAAAAATGATCATTTGTAACGAGAAATACTGCATGGAATAAACATGTGAATAAGAAACACTGGTTTCCCAATGCCATGTAATTATATAAAAATAAAGATCTTAGAGGACTGCTATGGTCTAACTGTTTTAATCCCTAAAAATAATGGTATTAGGGAGTAGGGCCTTTAAGAAGATACACACTGGTTATAATGACTATGCCAATATGTTTTGTAAAATTTGGAGGAAGACTCTTCACTTTATCATATTTGAATTCATACATAAGATGAATTCAAAGTTCTGTTTCTCAAGCTGTGTGCTATAGTTTAAATGTATATGTCCCCTCACCCCAAATTTATATTTTAAAATCCTAATACTCAATGTGATAGTATCAGGAGGTGGAGTTTTGGGGGTGATTAGGCCATGAGGGTGAACTCCTCATGAATAGGATTTGTTCCTTATCAGAGAGACACTGGAGAGATTCCTGGGCCCTTCCACTACTGAATATATGGGGAGAAGACTCCAGCTACAAGCCAGGAAGAGGGCCCTCATCAAAACATGACCATGGTGGCACCTCAGCCTTGGAATCCCCCTAGCTAGAAGTGTGAGAAATAAATTTCTATTGTTTAAAAACAACCTGGCAAGAAAAATATAGCCAAAGACATTGAAATCAACAACAACTGACAGCAACCAGAGGGGAGGAGAGAAGGAAATAACATAGGAAAAAAAGGAAAGGGAAGTAAATGAGCATGTATGAGGGACCCGTGGACAGAGCCAAGGGGAAGTGGGATTGAGGGTGGGAGATGGGCGTGGGTAGGGCGGAGGAAGTGATGGTGGGAAAATGGAGACCACGGTATTTGAACATCAGTAAAAACAATTTCTATTGTTTATAAGCCACCCATTCTGTGGTAAAGCAGCCCAAACATACTTGAGGCCGATCCTGCCATTTTTGGAGAAAAATTCATTTTGTTACTTCTAAAATTCCTGATTCAAGCTTTTTGAATATCTGTAACAATTGAATGATAATCAACTCTACAACATACAATATCATATTTATTATTTCAAGATTTAGAAATATAACACACCTAAAAATATACATGGTTTTCAAAAATATTAAACCAGTTTTCTAAAGAATATATCAAACTATTGACATTTTCATCATCCAGACCTAAATCCCAAATGTCACACATTCCAGAAACCTTCCCTCACTATTTGTGTATAATGAGTCTCCTTGTGTCTATAAGAGATCCTAAGAAAGAATATTCTTTCGTACATCTAGACTTCACATGATAAAAGCTGATGACATTAACCCAGCTTTTCTCGGGGGAAAAAGTTAGAGTGAGGGATATGGGAGAAAACCTCTCCTCTCCTAAATTTTTAAACTCACATAGACGCCTCAACAAGACAATATCTGTTCACATACATACGGAGATACTCAGATCCTTCACCCTTAACATGAAAGAAGGAAAATTCCTGTTTTAATTCTGATTTTCCATGATGTTTAAACTGACATTTTATGTCTTGAACAAATAAAACACAAGGGATCTAAAAAACTAAAATATTCTTAATTTTAAAAACTAGATTACAAATTAATAATTCTAAGCCATTTTGCATGGAGGTTATTCTGTAGTATGTCTTAATTATTAGAATCCTTCTATTAATCAAAATAAGGATTATTTTATGAAATTTAAGAAATATTTTGTAAGAATTTAAGTTTAGAACAATTTTATTGAATACAATTTTCTATTTATACCTCAAATATTGTAGGTAGACTAAAAAAATCCAAATATGAAAATAAATTAACTTAGGAGCCTTCATTTTTCTAAGGAAAATTTCCTCCACACACACTAACAGAGCAACATCTACAAACTATGAGAACCAATTGCCTATCTAGAGTTTCAGGAGGCTCCCACTAACAATTGGCTGCTGAGATTTTATATTTCCCTAATGGTACTCAAAGGTCAAACACTCACAGCTGTGTGTTTAATGGGGTTCCATCCAGCCAGGTCCAAGTCTTTTGTGGATGAGTAATGTTCAATCCAATCCAAAAGTAGATTCCGTCTTGTATATTGTTTTGTACGAAATCCTGTAAAAAGGGTTCCAGAGGAATTTAACCGAGTTATACCTACTAAAATAGACCCTTTGGCTTTTTTTCAGACTTTAAAAGGTTTTGATATTTATCTACCTAATTAGGAAAATGTTAAGAAGGGTACAAAGATGTAAAGCAAAAACTAAGAAGGAATAAGCCTGTCTAAAGGAGCAGCAACTGTCACGGGTTGCTTTGTCTACCAATGTGCAGTCTCGTAGAAAACTGATGCCCATGGTGACACGTCACACAAATGAAATGAAAGAGCCCTGCATTTCCTGCCCAAGATATTAAGGATATTTCTGAACATCCATAATGCTTTTGATGAGTGCCTGAGAGAGCTGCTATCTTTCTCACCAAGAGATGACGTGAAAGGATGGCATGGATATCCTAGTTTTGCCATTTACTTAATGACGTAGACAAGTTTGTACAACCTGTCGAGTTCTGCAGGTTCTTCTTATGAAAATGGGGAAAATACCACCTATGTCATAAAGTTATTGTGACCACTAAGTTATATAACGTTTATAATATGCTTACCACAGTTCCTGCTATACAGCAGGAATTCAATAAGTGGCAGTAATTATTAGTATTATAATTCTTGGATTATAAAATATAACTATTTATTCAAGTTTTGAAAGGGTTAAAAATTAGCTCTTACCAGTTCAGCCTTGTCTTGGATCATCAAAAGATGCGATTTCATTTTTAAACAGGATTTTTGGCTATTGATCCATGATTTAAAAGTGTGAAAAAAGTTGTAACATTTCCCTTTTTCCTGCACCCAACCATTAGGGCACAAGTTTAGTCTAGGGTTTCCTGAAATGACAATAATAGAAGTAGGAATGAGAACAAGATTTGAACATCAAGCAAAAAAGCAAAACAATTTTTGCACTAATTTTGTTAACTATTTCCTTCAAAGTAAATATTTTATTCCATCTTTAAAAAATAAACTCTCCCTCCACTTATCGAAGAGATAAATGCAGTAATTATTGTTATTTATTAATTACTACATGTCAAATAACTTTGTGCACATGAATATATTAAATTTTTCTTGTAAGAAATTTAGGAAATCTATGAAATTATTAACTCTATGTTACTCATTTATAAAAATACTAAGGTTAAGCTTAAGTGTAAACTAGGAAACTAAAGGTTAAGTGATTTACTAAAAGTCATATAACTAATAATAGGGAAATTTAAAATAAAACACAGAGCTTGAATGGCATCAGAAGCAAACTGCTGTGAAAAAAAGTCATTTTCAGAGTTCTTTCATACTGCAAAAGAATGTATTTCACAACACATGTATTAGCAACTTTGTAAAACAAATTCTTCATCATGACCCCAGTATCCACATGCCTCAATGACCAACAGACTTATCTCTGTATAAAGGAAACAGTTGAAATAATTAAAATAAACCCATATCAGAAATAAGTATGCATAGGTTTCAACTGAACTAATGATTCTTTTTATATTTTAAACTAAATAGGAGGTACATAAGTATTGATTGTATTCTATCTAAATTTTTATATGTCTTAAATATTATTTATCATTTTGAAAATATTCACAAATCTGTATAAAAACTTATCTGATATGCTTATATTAAATGCAATGAACATGAAAATACATACCATAAGATACTCTATATAAAAGTTAGTTTTTGAGAAATTAAATTATTTCAAGAAAATATTACATTTTAAGTTCCTGTTTTGAATCATTGAAGTATCCAATTCTTTACAACCCTCTTTCCAAGGGATTTCATTTTATAAGCAATGACAAAAAAGTGGTCATTGAAATAGTGTATTAATAAACTAGGCTTTATCTACATTTACCTGGAAAAATATCTAACAGTACACCTGAGACCAGAGCTGGAAAAAAAACCTTATTTTTCCTGAAGTTCAGTATCATAAATTATTGATGGAAATAAATGACTGACCTCTCATGATTTTTCAGAGGTTTACTGTGATATGCCCTTTACAATGGTAGCATTTTGCATCTACAATAAAACATGAATTATTCATTCTAATCTTCTTTTTATTTGCCTAAAAGTCACATACTCACAGCAATAAAGAAGCCTTAGTTTCTGTCAATACAGTAAAAAGAAAAAGAAATTAATCTATTGAAAATTATATTTATTTAGAGTATAGGGGACTATTATTGATATGCCAAAGGTAAGATAATGAAAATGGTCAGCAAATAATTTTTGAGTGCCATAGCACTGGGACTCCCATCAAAAGGAGGCCTCTCGGTGGTTGAGGGAAGCCTAAAAGAGTAATGTATGGGAAGGGATATGGAAATTACCAGAATAAGAGAGTACTTTGTTGACCTATTAAAGAGTTGAAGAATGAAATCTTAAGGGGAAAATGCAATCAAAAACATAAACACCAGTTAAATTTTCATATTGTATCCTATCACTCTATGGTCATCGATATTTAATGAAAATACATGCATTCATTACCCAAATTTAACATAAGGACTAGAAATATATTTTAGTATAATTCTTTGTATTTAACCTATGCTAAAGTTTATGGTTTGTGGTAGGTTTTTTACTTCAAAGTTAATTGTAAATTGTGAGAAGATGTTAATATTTATTCTAAAATAAACACTTATAAATAAGAAAAATGAGCACCTTAATTTTTTTAACGAAAAGGGAGGCAAAGATGGTGAACAGACAGTTTACACAGTAAAAACCACAAATATCCAATATATGTGATTTTACATTCAACTTCCTTATTATATAAGAAATACAAAACAACCATGACTTTATCATATTATATTAGCATGTCCAATCTGAACTGTGTATGTGTGTGTATGTTAGAAGGGTTCAGAGAGTAAGAAGATGGAATGGAGAATAAATATTCAAAAGAGATGGACTTGATCAGCATGAATAATGACTTAAATTTGAGAGAGTATACTACCTCATATTACTTCATAGAGGTTTGTGCTGGGGACTAGGACAAAGGAGAGCTTTGCATTGTGAAAAATTAGACTGCTATTGTAGGAAATCAAGACTCAGAGGACATCGTAGAATATGTTCAAGTGCTTAGACTTTATTCTAAGGACTACAGAAAATCACTGCAGAGTTCTGACTACAGGAATACCCTGGCCGCTGATCTGCATTTTAGGAAGATGCTGATGACGGCAGCACGGAGATCTACAGAGATCTACAGAACGTCAGTAAATTAAAAACCCCTTTATTTGTGAGACATAGTGATCCTTAAATGAATTACACCTCGATCTTTTGACATTATAATTTTAAAAATTAATTGATATCTTAATTGCATATTAAAACAAGTAATAAGTACAAAAGCAGTAATCACTATATACAGAAGTGGCATCTAATGGATAAAAATAAGTTTAAAACACTAGCATATCTTTGAGTAGCAGAGTAGAGGACAATCACACATACAAAACTACTGTAGGCCAAAGCACCTCACAGTTTTCCACCAAATCATCTCCAAGGATAAAGGACAATGAATTTATCCCTTAAGTTCCTAGCATGATTTCCTAAAAAACTGATTGCATTTTAAATTTTCATGAAGCTATTACATTCTAACCCTCAATGTATTTGGGAGCTTGATTTAATATGATGTTATGTAGATTAGTTTCCACCAAATACATATTCCAGGAATATGACTCTATACTCATCAAGTGTCATCAAGTAATTATTATCATATCATCATTAGCCCATACTTCACTTCCTGTACTCACCTTGCCTTTAGCGATCCTAATGCCTCATGTAGGAAGCTACTCTAGACTTCTGTTAGGAAAGACTTCATCAGTTTAAACTGCCTATGGCAGTGCGATTTGACGCTATCTTTACAATCTTACACATTGATCATGAGATTCTTAAAGGCAGAAAATTTTTCTAAATTTCTTGCTGTCTTGTCAGTAAACCAAGCATTTTATATATGCCTAATAAGTATAAAAAGTCAAATAAATACATTAAATTTTGAAAAATGGAAAGATAGCCAGTGATAGGTTTGTTATCTAGCAAGGGAATTACAAAACTTGAAGTAGCAGCCAATTGACTCTTGGAAACAGTGGTATTTGAAGAGTTTTAGCCATGGTAAGGAAGCAAATCAGCAGTAAGCACAGTCGAAGCCTTGAACCTGAACAGATTAACAGGAAGCAGGACTGGAGGTGAAGAAGTGAAATAAGAAAATCATCTTCAAAACACTAAAAGTGGTCTGAATACACCAGAAAAAATTATTTCATTTTCATATAAGAATTATTTTAAGCTGAAAATATTTGAGGTTTAGGAAGTGTTCTTTAGAGCCACTTTTACCCAACTAAGTGCAGAAAATTCCGAGAAACGAGACTGCCACAAATTTTCTCTTTGGGGTGATTTATTCCCAGGAAACATATTGAGAGGAAACCCACCAGAAGTCCCCCTGTAGGGGGAATATTATGTCCATGAAGAAAATGGAAAGGCTACTTCTACCTGCATAAACAGACACTATGATAAACTTTCTTTCTCCAGTTTGTTCTAAAAGAAACACTTGACCTTCAAAAAAAAAAAGTGATTTTCCCATGGAAGTCATTTCTTACCTAAACTAAGTTAGGCATATAAGCCTTTAACTTCAAGAATGTTGAACTAACTACTTCTTTTTTTAGTTCTGGTATGTATATAGATAAATGTTTTTCTCCTGTTAATTGTTTTTCTGTCAGTTCAATTCATCGTCCCCCAGGTACTAAACTTTAGAGAGGGTAGAAGGAAAGTTTTTGCTCCACCACAGAAGAATGATATAAAATCACTTACTTGGGGAGTTTGTATTTCCGGGCCGTTTCCTGGGAAGAATATTCATACAATCGCAAGTTCTGGTTTCATTATCACTATCAAACATCTCCATGCAGTGGTTATCACTGACGGAACGTAAGCGTAGCTTACTTACTAAGAAATAAAGAAACGGAGTAACACTGATTAGATTTCTATGATTTATAAGACTCTGTTTTTTAATTATCTATTAGAATGAAACTGCAAGTGAATGCACACTGCTAGTTGAAGGGAACCCTGTTTATTAACATTTCCACCTTCTAATTTGACAAAGCACAGATAATTTAGAAATAGATTTCCACTTGCAAAAGAGTAATTAGAAACAATAAAACAAATCATCTAAGTAAAATTAAAATATATTTAAAATTGAATCTGCTTATTAGTATAGAGGAGAATTCTTTGTGATCTTGAACTAGTTATGAAGACTCTCTGTTTCTAGTTTTGTCATACATGAAAGGGGGGAATGCTTACCACACTTAGAGTTGTTCTAAGGCTAAAAGATAATGTGTATAAAATATGTTCCCTATATCCTAACATGTAGAAGCTCACAACAAATAGAATCAATAACAGATATAATTATCCATAGGGCTTATTGAACTAGAGCTCATTTTAGAAATAGATCTTTTTATTGAATTTATTGCAGTAACATTGGCTAATAAAATTATATAGGTTTCAGATGTACAGTTCTATAATACATCATCTGTATATTGTACTGTGTGTCCACCATCCCAAGTCAAGTCTCCTTCCATCACCATTTATTCCCCCTTGCGCTCTTCTATGACTCCCACTTCCCTTTCCTTCTGATAATCACCACACTGTTGCTCAATTCCTTTCATCTTCTTTACACAGCCCTGCTATCCACTCCCATCTGATAGCTTTCAGTCTGTTCATCTATGAGGATGTTTCCATTTTGTTTGTTAGTTTGCATTGTTCTTTAGATTCCACATATAAGTGAGATTGCATGGTATTTCTTTGTCACTGACTGGTTTATTGCACTTAGCATAATGCTCTCCAGGTCCGTTCCTGCTGTCACAAAAGGTAAGATTTCCTTTTTTCACAGCGAGTAGTATTCCATTGTGTGTATGTACCACAGCTTTTTATCCACTCATTCACTGATAGACACTTGGACTGCTTCCAAATCTTGGCTGTTGTAAATAACAATGCAATGAACAGATGGGTACATATATTCATTTGAAGTAGTGTTTTGCATTTGTCTGGATATATTTCCAGAAGTGGAATCACTGGGTCCTAAGGCAATTTTATTTTTAATTTTTTGAGGTAATTCCACACTCTTCCCCAGTGCCTGCACCAATCTGCATTCCCACCAACAGTGCTTGAAGGTTCCCTTTTCTCCACATCCTCACCAACATTTGTTCCTTGTGAGGTGATATCTTATTGTGATTATATATTTTTTTATTTTAATATATTAGACACTATTATTTTATACTTTTTTATTGTTGTGCAATTACAGTTGTCCTCACTCCTCCCATTACTCTCCCCCACCCTACCTACCCCCACCTCCCACATTCAATCCTCCGTTACCCTCATTGTCTTTTTCCATGGGTCTTTTGTGCATGTTCTTTGACCACCCTTCTAAGCCCCATTACCCCCCTCCCCTCTGATTACTGTCAGTGTGTTCTTTATTTCCATGTCTTTGGTCATATTTTGCTTGCTTGTTTGTTTATTGGTTAGACTCCACTTACAGGTGAGATCATATGGTATTTGTCTTTCACCACCTGGATTATTTCACTTAGCATAATGCTCTCCAGTTACATCCATACTGTCATGAAGGGTAGGAGTTCGTTCTTCTTTTCTGCTACATAGTATTCCATTGTGTAAATATACCACTGTTTTTTGATCCATTCATTTACTGAAGTGCTGTTTCCAGCACTTGGCTATTATAAATAATGCTGCTATGAACATCGGGATGCATAGATTCTTTGGAATTGGTGTTTCACAAGTCAGGATATAATCCCAGCAGTGGAATCACTGGGTCAAAAGGCAGTTCCATTTTTATTTTTTTAAGTAAATTCCATACTATTTTCCACAGTGACTGCACCAGTCTACATTCCCACCAACAGTGCACTAGGGGTTCCCTTTTCTCCACATCCTCTCCAACTCTTGTTGTTTGTTCATTTGTTTATGATGGCCATTCTGACCAGTATGAAGTGGTATCTCATTGTGGTTTTAATTTGCATCTCTTTGATGGCTAGCGATGCTGGATATCCTTTCATATGTCTCTGGGCCCTCTGTATGTCCTCCTTTGGGAAACATCTGTTCAGGTCCTTTGCCTATTTTTTAATTGCATTGTTTGTCTTCTGGCGTGAAGTCATATGAGTTCTTTATATATTTTGGAGATCAAATCCTTGCTGAGGTATCATTGGCAAATATATTTTCCTATATGGTTAGTTCCCTTTTCATTTTGACGATGTTTTCTCTAGCTGTACAGAAGTGTTTTAATTTAATGAAACCCCATTTGTTTATTCTTTCCTTTATGTCCCTTGCTCTAGGGGACATATCAGTGAAAATATTGATGCATGGAATATCTGAGATTTTCCTGCCTAGGTTCTCCTCTAAGACTTTTATGGTGTCATGACTTATATTAAAGTCTTTTATCCATCTTGAGGCTTACTTTTTTGTTGTTATGGTATAAGTTAATGATGGAGTTTCATTGTTTTACATGTAGCTGTCCAGATCTCCTAACACCATTTGTTGAAGATGCTGTTTTTACTCCATTTTATGCTGCTGCCCTCTTGTCAAATATTAATTGACCATAGAGACATGGGTTTATTTCTGGGTTCTCTATTCTGTTCCATTGATCTATATGTCTGTTTTTATGCCAGTACCATGATGTTTTGATTACTATGATCTTGTAGTATACTTTTATTTCAGGTAGCATGATTCCTCCAACTTTTTCCTTCTTTCTCAAGATAGCTGAGGCTATTCTGGGTCTTTTGTGATTCTGTAAAATTTTTTGGAATATTTGTTCTAGTTCTGTAAAATAAGCCATTAGTATCTTGATAAAAATTGTATTGAATCTATACATTGCATTGGGTAGTATAGACATTTTAATGATGTTAATTCTTCTATTAATGAACACAGTATATGCTTTCACCTATTTGTATTTTCTCTAATTTTATTCTTCAATTTTTTTTAATCCAATCAAAGTTTATTCTCAATTCCTTTAAAATCCAAAATTGGGTTTTCTTTTTTTTTTAATTGTTGTTCAAGTATAGTTTTCTGTCTTATAATTTCCTAGTACAGGTTCTTTACATCCTTGGTTAAATTTATTCCTCGGCATGTTTTAATGCAATTGTAAGTGGGATTGTTTTCTTAGTTTTTGTTTCTGCTAGTTTATTGTTGGTATATAGAAATGCAATTCATTTTTGCATATTTTTTGTATCCTACTTCTTTACTCAGTTCACTTATCAGTTCAAGTAGATTCCAGTTCAAGTGGAATCCTTAGGGCTCTCTATATACAGTATCATGTCATCTGCAAATAATGACAGCTCTACTTCTTGCTTTGCAATTTGGGTGACTCATTTATTCTTGCTGTCTGATTGCTGTGGCTATGAATTCCAGGACTATGTTGAGTAGGAGTGGTATAAGCTGACATTCTAGTCTTGTTTCTGATCTTTAATGGAAATAATTTTAGTTTTTGCCCATTGACTATGAGGTTAGCTATGGGTTTGTCATATCTGGCCTTTATTTGTTGGGGTATGTTTCCTCTAGTCCCACTTTACTGAGAGTTTTTATCATAAACAGATGCTGGATTTTATCAAATGCTTTTTCTGCATCTATTGATGTGATCATGTAATTTTTATTCTTCATTTTGTTTATGTGGTGTTTCACATTTAATTTGCATATATTGTACCAACCTTGCATTACAGAGCTAAATCCCACTTGATCGTGGTATATCATGTTTTTAATGTATTGATGGATCTGGTTTGCTAATATGTTGTTGAGAATTTTAGCATGTATGTTCATCAAGGTTATTGGCCTATAATCATCTTTCTTTGTAGTTTTTTATGTGGTTTTGGAATTTTTAATAATGTTGGCTTAATAAAATGAGCTTGGGAGTCTTTTCTCCTCTTAAAACTTTTGGAAGGGTTTGAGAAAAATAGTGTTCTTTTTTTTGAATGCTTGGTAAAATTCTTCTGTGAAGCCACCCAGTACAGGACTTTTGTTTGTTTGGAAGTTTTTGTTTGTTTGTTTTCTTTCTACTGCTTCAATTTTGCTAGATGTAATCTATCTATTCAGATTATTTTATTATTCTTAGTTTGGTTTCAGATGATTGTATCTTTTTAGAAATGTATCTATTTAGTACCGATTGTCCAACTTGTTGTCATATAGTTGTTTGTAATATTTGCTTACAATCCCTTGTATTTCTGTGTAGTAAATTGTTACTTTTTTCCTTTCATTTCTGATTTTATTTATCTGGATCCTCCCTTTTTTTCTTGATGAGTCTGGTTAAAGATTTTTCAATCTAGTTTATCTTTTCAGAGAACTAGCTCTGGTTTAATTGGCATTTTGTATTGCTTTTCAGACCCTCGTTCAATTATCTCTTCTCTGAACTTTATTCTACTCACTTTGAGCTCTGTTTGTTGTTCCTTTTCTGGTTCCTTGAGGTGTAGATTGTTTATCTGAGATATCTCTCATTTCTTAAAGTAGGCCTCTAATGTTATATATTCCCCTCTTAGGACTGCCTTTGTTGAGTCCCATAGATTTTGGCAGTTGTGTTCTCATTTTCAATTTTTTCAAGGTATGTTTTGATTTCTTCTTTGATATGATTGTTAACCCATTCATTAATTACTAACACGTTATTTAGCTTTAACTTTTTCTGTGGTTTTCAATTTTTTTCTTGTGATTGATTTCAAATTTTATATCATTATGGTCAGAGAAGCTGGTTAATTTAATTTGATCTTCTTAAATTTATTGAGATTTGTTTTGTGTGTTAACACATGGTCTATTCTAGAAAATACTGCATGTGCACTTAAAAAGAATGTATGCTGTGCTGCTTCAGGTGAAATGCTTTGAAGATATCAGTTAAATCCATCTGCTCTAGTGAGTCGTTTAAGGTCATTCTTTCTTTGTTGATTTTTTTGTCTGGAAGATGTATCCATTGGTGCCAATGGAGTGTTAAAATCCACTACTATGACTGTATTACTGCCAATCTCTCCTTTGATGCCCATCAACACTTGCTTTATATGTTTAGGTGCTCGTACATAGGGTGCATACATGTTTACAAGGGTTATATCCTCTTGTTGGACTGCTCCCTTTGCCATTATGCAGTGTCCTTCTTTGTCTCTTGCTATAACATTTGTTTTAAAGTGTATTTTGTGAGATGTAATTACTTCTCCATCTTTTCTTTTTACATTTCCATTTGCATGAAATATCTTTTTCCATCCCTTTACTTTTAATCTGTGTGGATCTTTCATTCTGAGGTGAGTTTCTTGTAGACTGCATGTAAGCAAGCCTTGTTTCTTACCTATTTAGCTACCCTGTGTCTTTTGGTTGTAACATTTAAGCTGTTTACATTTAAAGTAATTATTGATAGGTACATATTTCTTGTCATTTTGTTCTTTTAAGTATGTTTCTATGTTTTTTTCTTATTCTTCTTAAAAGAGAGCCTTTAATATTTTTGTAATACTGGTTTGGTGATAACAAACTCCTTTAGCTTTATTTTTTTTTTCTTTTGGTCTGGGCAGCTCCTTACTTGCCCTTCAGTTTTAAATGATATCCATGCTGGGTAAAGATATCTTAATTGTAGGTCCTTGCTTTTCACCATTTTAAATATTTCATGCCAATCCCTTCTGGTCTGAATGCTTCTGTTGAGAAATCAGATGACAATCTTATGAGAGCTCCCTTGTAGATAACTAACTGTCTTTCTCTTGTGGCTTTTAAGATTTTCTCTTTGTCTTTAACCTTAACCGTTTTAATTATGATGTGTCTTTGCGTAGGCCTCTTTTAGTTTATCCTGTTTGGAAGTCTTTGTGCTTCCAGTACTTGTGTGTCATCCTTCATCAAGTTACAGAAATTTTTGGTCATTGTCTTTTCAAATAAGTTCTCAATCCCTTGCTTCACAATCTTCTCCTTCTGGCACCATTAAGATGTGAACATTGGTTCACTTCATGTTGTCGAAAATATCCCTTAAACTATTCTCACTTTTTAAAATTATTTTTTATTTTGCTGCTCTGATTGGTGTTTATTCCCACCTTATTTTCCAACTTGCTGAATCAGTCTTCTGCTTTTGGTTCTCACTAAGTTCTCCGAGAATCCTTATATCCATTCTTTTGAACTCCATGTCCAGTAAATTGCTTGCCTCCATTTAGCTCTTTTTCTGGGGACTTCTCTGGTTCTTTCATTTGGGCATGTTTGTCCCCCCACTTTGACTGCCTGTTTGTGTTTGTTTTTATGTATCAGGTTGATCTGCTATGATCCCCAGTTTTGGCAGGTGACTTTGTGTAGTAGGTGTGCTGTGAGACCCCGTGCACAGTCTTTTTATCACTAGCACTGGGTGCTCTAGGAATAACCTTTGTAGGAATAAGTCTTTAACTTTACTTGGCCTTCAATTTTCAAACATCTGATAAATTTTGTCAAAACTTCAAAATATGTAGTCACTTTTGAAATCAAAGATTTTATTAAAAGGGCCAAGTCAGCTTTCATAAAACTAAGTAATTGTACCAAGATTTAAAACTTCATTTCATAGAATTGTGACTGCCAAGCCCATGCTATTTGCCAAATAATTAAAGTTATGAGCACAATAGGCTTTATAAATGAGTTTATTGCCTCCTTTCTATAGGGAAAATCTACTAATCATTAATGAAATCATCAGTTGTGTCATTTACTACCAATATAATTGAAAAAGCAATGAAAAAATCATCAGGCAAATGTGAAAAATTATCTGACAACATTAGAGAAATAAAGGCAAACTCCAAAGGAAATATGTTCATCTATCTACTTGGATATAACTTTTAACTTACCCCAAATAGTTAGTCCTATCACTGCAGCAACAAGTATAACCAGTGCAATGCTGACCAGTCTCAGAGCAGTCCGATGCCACTTTGGACACTCAGAGTAATCTGTAATGATAATTTTTCTCTCTGAAATATTTAGGTATTTAAAATGAAAATGTAAATGTGTCATAGAAATGTAAGTTCATTGCCTGAAGATGGGGGAAGAAATCTACAATCTCTGTTTAAATTACCTTGATATGAACATATACTTAATTATCATTAAAGAGATTTATTGATTCTAAAGTAAGGGTCAATATGTTTTATTTAATTAAATGTCCTTCTTATGTAAACACTTCTGTTCCAAAACTACCATTTATCCAGAAAATGGGTCCATATAAACTGATCAATTGGTTAGGCAAAACATTTCAGCTAAAATTTGTCACTTTACCTTCATTTACATTTTTACTAAATTATACAGATAATATTCAGTACGACTGAAGCCCAAGAAGATAAAACATAAGTTGTACTAAAATAATTGAATGATAGTAAAAACAAGTGTCTAATGGAGAAAAATAAGCAAGATTGAATATTGTAGCCATCTTCCCATTGTTTGAAATAAAAGTTGTATGGTATATCAACTCGTGAAACAAAACTCAAATGCTAATCTTTACAATTGTGTACTTTGCTTCAATAAAACAATCATTATAACACCTTTACAATCGTCAACATAAGTTAAGTAAAATTGTATCTATTACATTTTGTTTAATAGTGTTTATAAACATAACTGCATGCCAGGAACTGCTAGATATGAGGGTTACAGAGATAGGAAACCACATAACCTGGTACATAGATATCTGCATAAACATGTTATTTCAAAATAAGATAATAAATTTTTTGAAAAATAGACTTTAGTTCAAATTCTTAAAAGTTCTCTCATTAAAAACCTAGGATTCAAAGACCCATAAAAAATCCTCGCTTTATAATCTGTGGTCTAATAAAAGATGATAGATTCTTACCTTTGCATGTCCACTTGTGTTGGCAATGACTGGGATGTTTCTTTGGCTTCTGAGTCGTGGGTCTCTCTGTGCTTTCCTCTAGTCCAAACGTCCTATAAATAGAATAATCCATATTTGAATTTGATGGAAAGAGCGACATCACCTAATCAAAAGCAGCGTTTGTGTGCAAGAACTGCGGCACTGACACAAACCCTAAAGCTAGCCCTAAAACCACAAAGGATATGGTTAGAGTGAAGAATCTCTCATACTCTACATAAACATTTTCTGTTAGTATGGATTTGATTTATAGAAAAATTGTGAAGATAACATGGAGAGTTTCCACATACCCAACACCCTTATTATTATGTTACATTAGTATGGTACATTTGTTAAAATTAATAAATCAACATTGTTGGCTTATTATTAATTAAAGTCTATTCGATTCTTATTCACTTTTTAACTAACACCTTTTTCTTAGTTTTTACCTCATGTTTTTTCTAGTCAAAAATTCCATTCTTTTTACATAGTAGTCCTCAAGTCTTGTTAGGAAAATCTTGGATGTGACAGTTTCTTACTTTTTTCTTATTTTTGAATGATTTTTGAAATTTTTGAGGAATGTTGGTCAGATATTTTGTGTGCTGTTCTCAAATTATGGTAGGGCAGTCTAATGTTTTTCTCATCATTACACAGGTTATAAGTTTTCAAAGGAAAACTACAGAGATAAATTGCCATTTTTATCACATCTTATGAAGGGTACATACTATCAACATGGCTAATCACTGCTTATCTGTTGCTAACTTCAGTCACTTGGCTATGGTAGTGTTCATCAATTTATCAACTGTAAAGTTACTCCTGTCCCAATTTCTATATTGTATTCTTTGGTAGAAAGCCAAGATGTGCAGCCCACACTTAGGAAGGTGAGAGTTATGCCCCACCTCTTTGTAGTCAGAGTATCTATATAATTATTTAAAATTCTTTTGAGGGCATATTTCTATTCTCTCATTTATTTATTCAATCATTCATATCACTAAAAATCATTCATATTTATTTTACATTCCAAGTTATAATTCAATACTCTTATTTATTATATTGCTCACATTGTTCCAACTTTAGCCATTGTAAATGCCTTCAGTTGGATCAATGAGTTCATATTAATGTCTCCAACTCTAATACAGAGATGGGCAAAAGGTTTACAGTTGTGAGTATGTATGATTTATCTTTTGGGTGATGATGGCTGGTAATTTAACCTGCAAGACTCTTCCCAAAGGAACAACCATAAACCTACTTTTGCTCACCCCTGTACATTAGAACATGGATCATGCTAGCCTCCTCCTTGCATTTGTATGACCTCCCATACCAGGAGTGAGAAACAAATCTACTACCATCACTATTCATTTATTTAATTGTTCATGTCCAGTATACTTATTTAGTGGTTCAGAATTGTTTTCCCATCCATACCTTGTGGAGAATTACTTTATCAACTACAGTGTTTATGTACACTTCCTTTTGTCATTAGTCTTACAAGTTAAGACTTCTCATTTCTAAGGGTGCTTAGGATCAGCTAACTTTACCCCCACACCCGTCAGTGAGGCCTTTCGTGCATTTACTATATGTTCAGATTCTTCTGGAAGTTTTTCATTTCACACTGGGGGCTCACAGCCTCCAAAATTATTTGCATACATTAAGGTTCAGTCTTTCTACCATTAAGGTCTATGAGTTTGAAGTTCCCAGCTTAACGTCATGAATCCACCATTACAGAATTGTACAGAATAGATTCACTGCCCTAATAAAATCCACTTTGCATCACTTTTCAACCCTACTCCCAAATCTTCTCTACATTTCTACCTCATCCAAATGTCATGTAAATGAAATTATACAGAAGTCTTTTCAGACTTTTTTACAATATGAAATATGCATTTAAGATTTATAGGTTATTCCTTTTTATGCTGTTTCCATCATATATATGTACTAAGTTTTCTCACCCATTCATCTATTGAAGGACATCTTGGCTGCTTCCAGCTGAGGTAAATTATGAATCATTCTACTCTAAATGTTCATGTGCAGGCTTTGCATGCATGGAAGTTTTAAAATCAGTTAAGTAAATAAGAGGATAGTTGCTGGATTATATGATAGAGTATGTTTAGTTTTGTAAGAAACTGCAGAATTGCCTTTCAAAGTAGCTGTACCATTTTGCATTTCCATCAACAGTAAATTAGAGTTCTTGCCACTACCAATCTCACCAGCAATCAGTATTCTCAGTATTTTTGGCTTTCGTTTTTTTAGATTTTGGCATTCTAATAGGTGTCTAGTTGCAGTTCCATGTTTTAATTTTCACTTTCCTATAACAGGTAATGTTGGGTACCTTTTCATGTGCTATATGTCCATCTGTATATTTTCTTTAAAATAGCATATTTTAAGATCTTTTGCCAAATTTTCTGTTCACTTGTTTGTTTTCTTATTGTTAAGCATTGAGTTCTTAGTATATTTTGAATACAAGTCCTTCTATCAGATTTGTGTTTTGTGAATACTTTTTACTAGTCTTTGGCTTGTCTTTTTATTCTTTTAAAAGTGTTTTTGTTAGAGTAGAAGTTTTCAATTTAAATAAAGTCTAACTTATTTTACTTCATGGATAGTACTTTTGGTGTTGAATAAAAAAATTCTTCACCAAATCAAGGTTATGCAGATATACTTTTGTTTTTTTCTAGAAGCTTTAGAGTTTCACTTTTACATTTTGTTCTATGATTGTTTTTGAATTACTTTTTGTTGAAAGTGTAAAGCTTATGTGTGTCAGGGTTCTTTTCTTTTTTGACATATAGACATTCAATGATTTTGGCACCATTTCTGTGTGTGTATGTATGTGTAAATATGTATATACATACGTGTGTGTATATATGTATATGCATACATATGCTAGAATAGCACATATATATTCTAGCACATATACATAAATTCCAGAATATATGTATGTATATATCCCAGCACCATTTCTGGGTTTATATAGATAGATATAGATACAGATATAGATATAGATAGATAGATATTCTTTCTTTACTGTATTGCCTTTGTGTCTTTCTCAAAAACGAGTCTACCATATTAAAATTGTTCTACTTTTCAGATTTCCATTTTGTTCTATTGATCTATATGTCTATTTGTTCACCAATACCATGCCGTCTTGACTACTTTAGCTTTATAGTGAGTCTTAAAATCAGGTAGTGAGTCCTCCAACTTTGTTTTTCCTCAGCATGAGGAAACTGTTCTTAATCTTTTGACTTCCTACAGTTTTAGAACCAGTTTACAGTTTGCAGTTTACCTGCAAAATAATTTGAAGAGATTTGTTTGGGATTGCAGTCTATATATGAAGTTGGAAGGAATTAACATCTTGCAATAATGAATCTTTCAATCTATGAACATAAAATATCTCTCCACTGATCTATTTTTTATTTTTGTATTTTATCAGTGTTTTATAATTTTTTAAAAACAGATTCTGTATGTATTTTGATATATTTACACTTGCTTTTATTTTTGTGCTATTGTACATGATATTTTAAATATTAAATTTTAGTTGTTTGTTGACAGCGTATACAAATGCAATTGATTTTTATATATTAACCTTGTATCCTACAGATTTTCTGTATATACTTGTTTCCAATTATTTTAATTTTGATTTCTGGGGGTTGTCTAACCAGACAATCATGTCATCTGGTGAAAAAAAATGTTGTTTCTTCTTTTCCAATCTGTATTCTTTTTGTTTTTTGTTCTTGTCTTCTTGCATAAACTGGAACACCCAATGTAATGTTGTATAAAGTTGTGAGAGTGGACATCCTTGCCTTGTTCGTGATCATAAAAGGGGAAGTATCTCATCTCTCCTCATGAAATACGATGTTAGCAGCAGTTTTTGTTCTGTAGGCATTCTTATCAAGTTGAGGAAATTCCCACTTGTTTCATCAGAATGTGTATCGTTAGTGGGTGTTGAACTTTGTCACATTTTTTTCCTGTCAGTCAACATGATCTAATGCTTCTACTTCTTACTCATGTTGACAAAATAGGCTACATTTCTTGATTTTTGAATGTTGAACCTGCTTTTTATACCTAAAATAAAGCCTACTTGGTCATGTTGTATACTTATTTTGTACATTTTTAAATTTAATTTGCTCCTGTTTAGTTGAGGATTTTGTTTGTACATTCATGAAAGATAATTGACCTTTGTTTTTACTTTCTTTTAATGTCTTTATCTGTTTTCAATATTAACTGCTGGCTTCATAAAATGCTTTATAAAATATTGTCTCTGAAGCAAAGATATTATTTCTACTCTGACAATAGAAAAAATACAGAGAGATAAAAGTTTTTTAAATTCTTGGTATAGGACACACATTATTCTATGCTTTCAATTCTAGACACACTTGGTTCACTCCGCCCAGAGTTGCGTGCAGATGTCTAAATAGTTTTTTCTTTTCTTGTATATCAGAGAAAAGCACCTGTGAAAGGACAACCGCAGTGTTTCTTTTTGCTGGCACCTTATTTCCTCTCAGCAGTGGTTATGGCATTTCTTGGGCATATTTTGAAGTTTGTGGTTTACCTAAAATTTTATCACATATGTCCTGTGTTTTCCTCCTGTGTTTGAATTTTTGCATGAGAAAGAATAATTTAGACCAAAATGTGAATAAATATGAAGCAGCAAACTGACTGCTTGGGAGCCAGACATATTATCCCAAGAAGTGATATGAAAAAGAGAAAGTTTGGAATTAAAGATCTTTAAAAGTATGTTTACTTGAAGAGATTACTCTCCTAGGGACTGGAGGGGAGTCGGGGGAAATAGAGGGCAGAATATAGCAAATCAGTGAAGAAAAAAAGATAGTGGCCTAAAGAAATATGATAACAATCTTATTGCAATAGAATTTATAGTAATTGAGAAGAAAAGAAAAAAACACAAACACAACAAAACCACTTGAGTTTAGATTAATAGTGGCAAATGTTCTGGAATGAGCAAGGTGACTTTTCTACTTTGCCTACCCAGCATGAGTCAGATCACTCTTGAAGTTGCACTCAGTTCTGCACAGGGCTCTAAGACCGACCTGATAACCTAGGACACAAATGAAGGAGACAGCTCCTGTGGGTCCCTCTCACTTGTTTGGTGAGTTCTGTGATCTCAGCTGCCATCCTGGGCTTCCACATTTACAGAAAAAAAAAAAACATGCATTCATTCAGCACTCATTCTCTTAAAGACATGGGAATGTGTCTGGTGGTGGATCTACTTTGAAACAGTTGAAGTTGAATCTTCAAACTCCTGTCTTACCTGGCTCCCTTGTAAGGTTCTAGATGAAACCTCACAATGGGTATGCATAGTTGTGTTTTTGCAAATTTTGTAAACCTAAGATATTATATAATTGTGCAGAGTTAAGAATGCTCTCTCTTTCTGCTCCAACTTACTTTCCACAGTTCCTTCTATTAGTGCTGAAAGAGTAGAGAGCATTTTTTTGTTGTTGTTGATATTCTGAAGGGGAAGTTGAGGTGGCATGAATCTTCAACTTAGTTAAGTACCATGAATGTATGTAATTTGCTGTTATTTCTAAATATATTTAAGTTCTTGCAAGTCTTCCTGGTGAAGGTATGACTTCTAGAAATACTCTTAACCTACACAGTATTGACTTACCTTGTATTATGGCACAAAATACAAGACCAGATGTTAAGTAGTGATATGACTGAAAGCTATAGAACCCAGAACTAGAAGCAAGTGAAAAATAGAAGACAAAAAAGATTTGGAATGTAGAGAGCCATAAAACCTAGTCTGTGGAAAATTCCTCCAAGATTTTGACAAATAATAATTGTAAGTGGACGACTAAGTCTCAATCATGTTAGACAAAATAGAATTTCCTTCCTGTCAGATAATATAAAACATTCTATACCACCATAATGAGGTCGTATCATCTAGGACACACTGGAAAACAAGCCATCAAGTCAAAGAGTGTTTAAGATTCATCTCTGAGAAAAACACTTTAATGACCCCCCCAACCTTATAGTTATTATAAGAAATAACTTCATCAACACAACATTACCATTAACAAGTGTGACATTCAAAAAACATTTCAAAACTGTTCATGCAAAACAAATTTTGGTCAACCATGTTTGCTATCAAAAAATGCAATTATGTGTATTTTCAATAGGGGGGCAAATCTACCTCCTCTTGTTCCAGCCTAGCTGAAAGAAAGTGAAATTTTATTTACACTTAAAAAATCAGAAGGCGCCATCACTCTGAAAAATTTGAGAGATTACAAAATAAGTTATTAATGTCCAGAAAACTATTAACAAATGCTTTTTGAGGTCATAGCAGTGTGGGAGAGACATGTCTCCATTTGCGATGAGGAAAACCGACTGCACGGAGAGGGAGACAAATGCAAAGAGATCAACCTGCTGCTGTTGAGACCAAAAATGTGACTTACGGAGCATAAGCATGTATAACCCAAAGTTTAGAGAGACTTTTTAGCTCTGAAGAATAAATCAAAATCTGTTCTCAGTGGTTTATGTAGAAGAATTAATAGAATGGGAGCCCAGATCAATTAAAGATGAAGTGAACCAACATAAATTTATCAAGAGACTCACTAAACTTGTACTAGACACTAGAACACCCAGAAAGGGAAAGCTCAGTGGCACATCTCTGCAATAGTCTGTCTGTAATTTGAGACATGAAAAATTCATACTACTACTGTTTCAACATTGAGATTATTATGTTCCACTCATTTATTCACTGTATTTCTTTTTTTTAATTTAATCAGATTATGGGAAAGTTTGATAACTTTTTAATTATATTTTATTGATTATGCTATTACAGTTGTCCCCATTTTTCCCCCTTTTCCCATTTCCACCCAGCATCCCCAATTCCCTCGGATGATCCACAAAGATCATTCATGTCCATGGGTCATGTGTAGGTTCTTTGGCTACTCCATCTCCTATACTGTATTTTACATCCCCATGGCTACTCCGTAACTATCTATTTGTACTTCTAAATCCTCTCACCACTTCAACCATTCCCCCATAACCCCTCCCTTCTGGCAACCACCAAAATGCTCTCAGCATCCATGATTCTCTCTTTGTTCTTCTTGTTTGCTTAGTTTGTTTTTTAGATTAAATTGTTAATAGATATGTGTTCATTGCCATTTAATTGTTCAAAAGTTTGAGCTTTTGCTTAAATAAGTCTCTTTAACATTTCATATAATAATGGTTTGGTGATGATGAACTCCCTTATTTTTTCTTGTCTGGGAAGCTCTTTATTTGCCCTTCAATTCTAAATATCTTTGCTAGGTAGAGCAATCTTGGCTGTAGGTCCCTGCTTGTCATGACTTTGAATTCTTCTTGCCAATCCCTTCTAGCCTGCAAAGTTTGTTTTGAGAAACCAGCTGATAGTCTTATGGTAATTCTCTTGTAGTTAACTAACTGTTTATATATTAAAATGCTTTTCATTCCTTCTAAGTCCATTGAAATAATAAAATTCCTTTCCTCTCACCATCTTATTAAAAATATCTGCTACTTATTTTTCTTTGATGAATAAAAATTTATATCAGAGATAAAAACAATGTATTTTTAATTATTTATCTACAGTGAGGAAATATATAGGATGAGACAGAAGTATATGCACTTTTTTCTTTACTGAAAATGCTCATTCAAATTCTTGATATATTTTGACACATATTTCAGCAATGTCTTATAGTTTTAAGAAAACAAACTATGGGTCTGTAAGTCTCAGGTCAGAAATGAACAATTAAAGTATTAATTTATATTTTTCTGAAAAAGTACAAATAATACTAGTCATGTTTTTTGGTCATTAGTGCACAGTTTCATTGATCTTATGTAAGATATTTATGTGGTCATTTTTGAAACAGTACTAGTTCTGAATAAAAAAATCCAATTCCAGAGTGTTATAGAAAAGAAAAACTAGTCAGAGATCAAGTACTATTTCAAGAAAATCAAGATAACATCTCCTGTAACCCAATTTTATTTTAACTTCATTATCAGAAAAAATCAGGGGTTAGCCATAAGCTCATACAGGATTCAGTCACTGTAACTCTCCATATGCTGTAAAAACTTCCTCTTTTTGTGTGCTGATGAAAAGTTAACACACTTGAGAATAAACCATGAGCTAACAAAATTAAAATATTTTTGGAATTGTGTCTGATAAACATATGTATAAGAACTAAAGAGGGATAATAATAAAACTTTAAGATTTTCACATAGGAAAACATAGTTTTTTATTCATTCCAAAAATACTTACAATATTTAATCAGTATCTATTATGTGCCAGGTATTATCTCAAGCACAGAGGCTATAAAAAAAAATTTAGTTCTTGTTTTAAAGCATTTTTCAAATGTTTTCAAATCAAATTTCCAAGCCACAACATTAAAAAATCCCCAAGTTGACTTTCCTGATGGTAAAACTACTAACACCCTACCAAGTCTTCACTGTTAAGTTGTTCGTTTTCCTGTTTTTGGAAAAGGAAAAGCATCATGGGTAACAAAGTTTTAAAATTTGAATGGGATCTAATAGAAACCTACTTGTTACCAAATCAAGTTATAAAACAGCAAGACTAGAGTGTGCAAATTATTTTTTGAATTGTCCTTAACTTCATATTCTCTGAAGTGGTTCTTCCTTTCAGTAAGAACATTTATCATTATACCTGGTACTGAAAAAATGTCAGTAGGAGTAAGTTCCACCAGGTTCTGTTGCCGTTATTTCCTGTACTCTTAAAAAACAAGTATATGTTGCCTAAACCTCTTAAGATATTTTATACTAAGGATTTGTTTATTCTGATAAATGCCATCACATTCTAATAAACTTAAATAATAGCATAAGTCAAGAACTGAACAACTACAATAAATCACTTAAATATATTCCAGTACTGCTTTGATACACTGATATGAATTGCCAAATCTTAAAATTATTAACTAAAATTCCCAATTCTTATTTAGTAAAATTATGCTACTGTTAGCAGCAAAATGGTATGAAATTTAATCAGCAGAGTAAAAAGGTTGGTTCAGCAACCTTCTTTCTACTTGAGTTCTGGCTAAGAAAGAATTCAGAGCCAAGACTCAAATTATGAGAAAGTTTATTTAGAAAGTCACAGACGTAGGATGGTAAGAAAGAAAAGGACTTTCTTTCTTTAAGGACTAAGAGTGGAGAAAGAAAAGGGGGAAAGTTGAGGGCATGTTCCAGAGAGAGAGAGTTATGTCTTGACACAAAAAAGGAATAGAAAAAGGCACCAGCGTGCTCCGGAGAGAGAGCCACACTAAGTCCTCTGAGCTTATGGTTTTTACCTGAAGTCTCAGGAGGGGATCCCAGTAGAAAATTCTTCAGCTTTCCAGGTGTATCCTCTCAGAGTGGTGGCCACTACTGATTGGTTGGCACTAGGGTAGGGGGTCATTAATTAATGCAGCTGGTCCTAATGTCAGCCATGGCCTGGCTTGGTCTGGCTTTGTTGCTTTTCTGGGCCTGGAGTGGAAACACAGCTGAAGACCAGATGTTGTCTCCAGGGGGTTAATACTTAACGGAGTGGTCCTGCAAGAGTCTGTAGTCTTGCCCCTTGCCAGGCACCCAAGGCTCTCCCCCATGGTGACCCTCTGTACCTGATCTGTGTTCCTACTCTGCTCATGCCTGTCTAACTGCCTACTACACGACCACATATCCAAAGTAAGACTGTTATAGTTTATTAAGCTTCCTATGTAACTTACTTATCTACAAATGAGACTTTGTTTTCACAGCCTAATTTAGGGCACTCATTAAATATAGCTAATACTCCAGAGCAAAATATTGTTTACATTTTGTCAAAAATCAAGACACATGCAACAAGTAATAGAACCAGAGAGGCTAAAAATCAACACCTTCAGAAATGGGAGTACTGTAGTGGTGGCAGGAATTAAATATGATTGGAACGTGGAAAAGCGTTGCTAAATCTGCTGCAGGGAATCGGTGCGGGGGGATGACAGAGAAAACACTGTGGTAGAAACAAGTAATTTAAAGTATCTGCCAATTTTTTAAATGTGGGTAAATCATTTTCAATGTATATAATATTAAAAATATAAAGTTTATAAGAATAAATATCAACATAAAAACACATGTACAAAAACTAAAGAAGGAAAATACTAAAAGTTGAATGAGACATTAAAAGGCCTGTTGTAATAGTCAAAATAATGGTCCTGGAATGACGTAAGCATCAGTCCTAGATTCCTGGAACCCATAGATATGTTATTTCTGTTGTAAAAAGAACCTTCCAGATGTGATTAAGTTAAGGGCCTTGACATAGAGATTACCATGAATCATCTGGGTGGGCCTAATCTAATCATGTGAGTCCTTGGAAGTGAAAGAGGATGTCAGAACAGATGGAATATGAAAAGGATTCAAAGAATTCAACCCAACATTTTCTGGCATTAAAGATAGATAGAGGGAACCATAAGCCAAGGAATGCAGTAGCTTCTAAAAGCTGGAAATGACTCTAAACTCATAGATGGTAAGAAATGAGAGACCTGGTCACCAAAATGGTAGCAAAAGAGATCCCAACCTCAGATCACCCACCAAGATCAGCAATTAGACAGCTATCTATTAACAAAAACAGCACTGGGGGAGATCTGGAGTCCACCTAAGAAACTTCAGTAAAACAGTGGAGAAAAAATTTAGAATGGCTACATAAAAAAAGAAGAAGAGCTTCTTTTGGTTGCATCATCCCATCCTCCAGGCCAGCATTACTCAGCATGAAGAGGGGACTCCCCAGCCAGAAAGAGTTTCCCTCTCTGGGAAACAAAGGGTGGAATGAGCAACCTCCTTTGCTATCACCCTAAACAGAGACCAGCTAAGCTGAAAATTATTGAAAGGACTAGGAACAAGGAAGACAAGCAGAGGCTACTAGTATCGGACACACAGCAGAAGTAACTATGCTTCCCCGTTGCAGAAAATCCCAGCCGCTTTCACCACTGGAAAAAAAAAAAAAAAAAATACAAGGGCCAGCTCAGCCTCCACGGACCCACTGCAGATTTCACTGTTTTTTGTCCCACAGGTGTTCATGTTCACAGACTCTTGCCTCCTGAGTCTGTCCCACCTCCCTCTACCCATCTCTGACCTGCCAAAGATCAGGACCAACAGGCAGCCAGCTCCAGCCTAGATCCCCACAGCTGCCTCCCACCGACGTGTGCACATGTGGGGTAAACTCCTCCAGCTGTGTGCCTGAACACCACTACCCTGACTCCCAAGGCCTCATAGCTGCTTGTGGGACTGGATCTAACTCTGGCTACTATCTCTGACCTGAACTCCAGGACTCAACTGCACCTAACTTCCTCAGCTGAGTATTTGGATGCCCCCAGCCTGAATTTCCACACTGATTTCCACTGCTGTGCACCCATATTAAAATTCAGTAATGCATGTCAACAGCCAGGGCTTCCATAACTGCCAGGACACACACAGTTTGCTCCAGCTCTTGCTACTGGCCCTGGCCCCCAACACCACATATGTCTGCAGCTGGCTCCTGCCATTGCACAGGGACCTGCCGATGTTCCCTGAAACTGAATGTGTGCACAGCATTGGCTATAGCCACAACTACTGCTTGCCTTGGTTCCTAGCTATTGGACGTGGAGACGCCCCTGAGGACCCCAACAGGTCTTGCAGCCTCTGTGGATGCCCATAGAACTCACCAAGGACTATGCAGTAGATGCTGTGCACCTGGGGTGTTCTACCAAACATTTAAAGAAGAATCATTTTTTCTCAAACTATTCCAAAAAATTGAAGAGGGAAGTATACACCCAAACTTGTTTTATAAGGTCGACATTACCCTGGTATACAAACCATATAAGAACACTATAAGAAGAGAAAACTACAGGCCAATACCCCTGCTGAGCAGAGGTGCAAGATGAGAAAAAAGTACTTGCAACACTTACAAAGAATAATGGACTCATTTCCATTATTCTTTAAAAAACACCAATAAAACACAGGGTACAGACCACCCACAAGCAAAAATGGGCAAAAAACTTGAAAAGATTTTCACAACAAAAGGGTATTCAAATAACTAGTGGCAAATTGGTTATTCTCATATATATTTAGAAAAAGAAATGTGAATTTTAACCACCAAGAGATATAGGCCCTTAGATTGGCAAAATTTAGTACATTCTAACATCACCAAATATCGAAAAGACTGTGAAGCAACAGCAAAAATGAGCCATCATGGGTGAAAGGGGACAACTATTTTGAGAAACAGTTTAGCATCACATAATGAAATAGAAGATAAGCATCCCCAAGGAATAAGAAATTCCATTCTTAGGTCTTTATTCTATAGAAACTAGTAAAGAACTTTTGATTATATTCACCAGGGTATATGAAAAGAATGTTCATTGTAGCTATTTTCAGTAAAGGCCCACACGACAGGAAATACATCAAATATTCATCCAATAGAAAATGGATTTAATTGTTATCACTATAATTAAAATTAAAGGTCTACATAAGTACTCATGACAACAAATACAATCTCTCAAACATAATGTCGTATAGAAGAAGAAAGTCACTACATACACACGTATTCTGGATTTAATTATAACTTTCCTGACTTTTGTTATCATTGAACACTTTTATATTTGGAACACATATTTTTAAAGTGTTGTTTTTAACTTTTATTAATATATTTTGCTGTTAACTATACATTCAGAATACTGGTAAATGTGGGAGGAAGTACAGTTGATACAAAGGCACAAGGTGGAAAAAATAAGGCATGTACCTAACTAATCACGTGAAATTATTTTAGCAATTTCCAAATTTGATCTTATTATTTCTTAAATAAGTCACCTTAATATATACTGGAGGTCCTCAAAGTACAAGTGTAATTGGTACCAGAAAAAGGCCACTTATATAAACTGACCTAAAAGAAGAACCAACATTGCATAGAAAGTAGTGGGGGGAGGGGAGTTAAGTAGGCTTTATCATGAAAAATATTTTTAAAAATGAACGTATCATATAATTAAAATTTAAGGGATAATTGTGTGTGTGCAGTAATTCATGGATTGGGAAAGAATCAAGTACTGTGATTTTTGGAGATCCATTATTTTTCAACAAAATTTTATAATAGCACAAAAACACCATTGTACCTCGTGTTGAGTTTTGTAACTTTGTCATCTAAACCCATTTAAAAAGGAATACAGATTTGAGTTCTACCAAGAGTCTTTCTTAGTACCTCATCCTTTAATTCACTCTCCTTTGCTTCAGCTATCAGTCTCCTTAGTGTCCCAGGGATCTTCTCCAGGTAAGGCACTAACTTGTGCGGCTCTGATATTCTTTCTTTTGTTAGGCACTTTGCTTGTGATTTAAACAATCTCTATTACTTTCATGGCTCTCATAAAATCCTAAATATTTTGAAAGCAATTTTAATTTGCACAGTACATTATATTTGCACTATATTACCAAGTTTTAGCATCTAACAGCTGGTAAAAGGCAGTTTACAGTGTCCTTGATGTCATGACACAGATAGAGGCCAATGCCAAGTGGGAAGGGAAGGCGCCTGGGAGCGAATTTTATAAGTGTAAGTTCATCAGTGAATAAGTTTGCTTTCTTGCTTTTAACATTTATTGTTCTCTTATATGACCTCATAACTGCAGTGGTTTCGTGAATGAAAGATTGGAGAATGAGGACTTTCTGCATGATGTATTAAAGATGCCTTAACACAGTTCTTGTGATTCTCAGTTCTAATGTTATGTAGGCAAGACAAACATCATTATTCCCACTTGATACTCAACTTGAAATCACTCTAGAATTTGTTCTAAGTCACAGAATTGTTGAATAATACAGCTAAGACTTGTATCCTAATCCATTTCTATACCAAAGTCCTGTTTAATGTATTATGCTGCCTCCCAGTGGTACCAACTTATATTCACAGGCATCTGTAAATGAACACCTATTGTTTCTTTCTCGTGGATTTAGGAAATCGAAGATCTATTTACTTATCCATCATTAAAGTAATTTTCTCTGTATACCAGGCGTGCTCTTTTATAATATTCACATATTTCTAAATTTGTATAATTTTATGCTTTAGACATGTAGGAAGGAGTTAATTATATGAAAAGTTAACATTTACAAAGTGTTTATTTTATCCCAGGCATTTTACTATATATCCTAAAAAGTTATGGATGTATTATTACTATCCCTACTTCAGTAGTAAAATAAATGAATCTCAGAGAGTCTGTAACTTGCCAATATTACACAGCTAATAAAGGCCAAGCCAAAGCCCACGTTTTCCTGTTAATCTCCAAAGCCCATCTTGTAATCAGTTACACTTCCTATTATAGTTGTTTCGTAATTAAAATTTTTGTTGAGGGTCTATTCTTTCACTATCTACTACTTCTCTAACATAGTATCTTCTGACTGACCACAAGCGCAGATCTTGGACATCAGCTCAATGTGCATTGTTCAGGTGCTAATTTGTGTAAGCACAATAAGTAAACACACCATGATTAGTAAATGTACCACTTTTTCACAAAGGGTAACCTAAGAGCTTCTTCAGAAATATTTATTGATTTTGTTACTCTACTCCTGACAAAGAAACTGATGGTGAAAAATTCTTCTCTGAATACTTTATTGCCCAAATCCCAACCATGCCTAGAGCTGCTATCCAATATACTAACCATCAGTCCCACGTGACTTAAATTTTAATTGATTATAATTAAATAAGTTAGAAGAACTAACCACATTCCAGGTGCTCAATAGCCACATGTGGCTAATGGCTACAATTTCCGGTGTGCTGACATAGAATAATTTCATCATTTCTTAAATTGATTCGACAGTGCTAGCCTAGAATAAAGATAACAGTTGTCTTCTAGAGATTGAACAAAAGGAATAGTGTTTTTTTTTCATATAATGAACCATATATAACTCAAAACACTTTTAGGCAGTTACAAACAAGAGCTCTCTTCCGTGTGTGTGTTTGCAAGCAGTGTGCAGGTTATAATCCAGGTGAAGCAATACCAGATATGATAACTGTGTTTAAAGAGAACCTGAAAATAGTGGAACAATGGTAGAAGTATCTTCATTTTTTAGTCTTTTGCTGAGATTATATTTAAAGCAAATAGCAGCATATGTCTAAAAATAACAGAAAATTCCAATGAAAAGTAATTTTTCCAAGCTTCTTGTTAAAATATACTGCAATATATATGACCTATGGAAAGACCAGAATGGTAGCACAAATTAAATTTTAAAATAAATATGTCACAATATGGGAGAAATTTCTACAACTATAGCAACTGAAGGGACAGAATTAAACAAGTTCCTTAACAACCAGCAGGAGTTTTCTCAGCTGAGCCGTGACAGTAGAGAGCTGAGACGGGACTAAAATGTAGCTTGTGAATGCCTCTAATAACAGCCCTTAAAGTCAACATAGAGAACTGAGGGTGAAACTGCACAGGTGAAAAACGTTACCCTAATTTAGGAAATTATATCAAAAACAGTGCAGGAGGCCAGTGAAGAGCCACTACTTGAGATGAGGATTCCATGGACTTTTGCACAATGGCTGCACCACAACTCTGTAGAGAGAATGAATTGGCTTCAAATGCTCACAACTGAAGGTGGAAGATAGCCCATGCCTCCATCTAGAAAGCCAGAAAGCAGAGTTCAGCAAAAAGCCCCTTTGCATCACTATTTGTTTGGGGGGAAAAACACCATCCTTAGAGTCCTGCCAACAGTGGTGACACAGGTTTGGGCCTGTCTGCCCCGCACACCTCCTTCGCTGGAGCGGAAACACACTTCACGGTCTTCTAGCGGCCTTGGGAAGCCTCTTAGATTTACTCTCGGAGAAGAGGAGCGGCATTCGTCCACCTGTCCAGTCCTAGAAACTGTAACATCACCGTATGACTGACCTGCTCTCCCGCTCTATATGAGAGATAAGTACTCTAAAAGTTGCAGGCCCTTTAATGAAGATGTCCAGAAAACTGAAGGATATCCTTCCAGATTTAATAGTATCTTTTTTCATAGCAGGATGTACCTTCATTTAAGAATGAAGAAAGAGAAAGACATGCATTTTTTGAACACACTCCTTTGGGTAGAAGAAAAATAATGTTCCATGAAAAAACGCAAAGAAAAAATATATATATAAAAGTCAGAAAATGCTTACTTCCATTAACTCTCTAAACTTGAAAATATATTAAACATGAAGTGTTCAGATAAGACAAAGAGAATAAACAGCAAAAAATTCAATAATAATTCATAGTGGATTGAGTATTCTTTCACATATTAAACATGTTTCAAAACTTAAACATTTTTTTCATTGTGAATGTGACATAAAGGACAGATAAATGAAACAAAATAAGTAATCTGAATATATTTTTATGCAAAAGTATTAAATCTGTTTTAAAGATAGCAAAATAAATTGATGGGGAATAAACACATTATTCAATAAATGTGTTGAGCCAAATGGTGACAATTTTCTAAAACATATATTGCATTTTATACTATACACCAAAATAAAGTCTGGGTGAAGGAAATATGTATGAGTTCATAACTCTAAAGGGAACTTTCTAAGAATACCAATACTGTGTTCTTGTAAGCAAAAAAAGTATTGAAAATTGTATGATGAGGAAATGACTCACTTAACCTCAATATATTTAACTCTATAGGTAAAATAACTAAATTTTAAAATAAAATAATAAATACTGAAATGTTTTCAGTGACTATTGCGAATAATTAATACGCCCATCATATAAGAACGTACACAGGCTGTGAAGGGACTCTGGCTGTGGCAGCAGCTACCTATCGCTTGCTAAGTCTCCTTTAAGCCAATCTGAATGCCCAAGCAATTGTGGTTTTTGTTTATCGCCGCTCCGTGATATTCCTTGTGAAGATTTCTGCTTGGCTGAAAAGGAGTGTTTCTGAGTCCCAAAAGGATCCTTCTCTAATCTCAGTGCTGTGTTCCTCCATGTTAGCATCCCCTTCTATACCACAAAACAAGATTTCCTAATAACAGTCACAAACTGAATAGGAAAAAACATCAGTACCTCAGTAGATTTATGGCAAAGAACATCAGGAAATTATTGGTGAAACAGGAAATATAAACAATAATTCAATATGTAAGATATTATTCAACCTAATAGGTTAATCATTGAAGACACTAAAGCTATAAGCTAGCAAATTAGGTTTTGTTTCTCTTAACAGTTCTGGATTAATGTATCTATATGTTCCAGAAATTGTGGCTTTAATTCTAGTAAATGGTAAAATAAAATTATGTAGATTGAGATGCTAATAAATTTTGTATAAAGCTCTTTATTCTCTGTATCCTTCATAATGACTGGATTTGTGATATTTGCTGGAACTCAGCTGTAAATTTATATAATGATTTTATTTTATCATTTTACTATAATTCAAACCAGAATATCTGGAGCTCCCAATAGTTTTCAATTTTTTTCAAATAGTCATACACTAACACTTACTTCTCTGTACACGTCAACTGTGAAATAACTGTCACAATGTAGCAATATTTTCATAGGAAACTTATGTATATATAAAATATTTACTTGAAGTTCTCCTTGTGCAATTTAAGTTCTAAAGATGTAAAAACCACATGTTTACAAAATATTAAATAATATCAGCTTCCCATTAACTTGACAGAAATAAAAATATTTCTGATTACCAAGTAGTATCAATGCAGTGTCAGATTTATGTTCGCCTAGTTAATATACCATACAAATATAAGCTAATTTATCCTTTTGTCAAGGTAACCAATGTAGAATATGCAAGAAAATCAAAACAGTCAGCAGGGAAGTCGACAATGACTGCATCCGTAATTTCTGGGCCATGAGAGACAGAAGCCTCACCTATCAGTGTGGGGGCAGAACACTCTGCTCACGACTGTGGAGCTGACAGCCAAGGGAGACATCTGGGTTGGGTAGCTTTTCAGCAGTTTGCTTCTGAGTGCTGTTTGCATCAACAGCTTCTACTGACTTCAGAGCAGTTGCGTGACTGTTCTCGTCACTTTGATGTGGGAAGTTTTTTAGAAGGTGGAGATCGTGCTTTTTGCTCTGGCCTTCTCAACGATTAATTCTCTAAGGCTGTGGAGGAGCTCTGAAAATTTGCAATCTGTTCTCACTACACGTACTCCATAGAATGTCACGCTAAGTGAAGTGAGTCACAGAAAAAGTCAAGAAGCATATGATTTCACTCATATGTGGGATATAATACTGAAAACAAGAAGACAAACAAACAAAAACTCACAGACCCAGACAACAGTATGGTGGTTACCTGAGGGAAAAGGCAGTAAGGGGTTAGTAAAGGGTAAAGAGAGACAAATATATGTCAACAGAAGACGTGACTTTGTGGTAACCACACAATGCAATATACAAATGATGTATCATACAGTTGTACACATGAAACCTATGTAATTTTATTAACCAGTGTCCCTCCCATTAATAGTAAAATCTGGCCTCCTTTGGGTGTAGCCAATTTCTTGTGGGCACTCTGAGACTTTAGAATTGGAGGTGATGGAAATTACATCTTCTTAGGTTTCTTAGGTGGATCTGATGGCAGTTTGAAACACACAGTTTGGAAATTATATTGTCTGACCTTATGAAAGTCAGACAAGACTTACCTATTAGAACTATTAAAGGGGCACTTGCAAATTGTTCCTACTTTTTTCTTGAATTTTTTGGAAAAAACAAAAACACCTTTATTTTCTTTCTCCTTTATAATACCTAGGTTTTGTAATATTTGGCAAGACTCTTGGCTAATGTCTATTACAGGCTATTATTTTGGTCCCGGATTATAAAGAAGTTTTGTTGAATTGAGAGTTTCCTGAGATGGATTCCTCAGCTACAGGGTGTGTTAACCAAACTCACATTCACTGCATGTAATAGGGGCACGTGAACTATCACTATTAATCTTCCGAGTTTTCTCTTCTTTCTCTCTCTTTTTTTAACAGGTGCAATAGCTATATCACCGTGAAAAATAAGAATATGCTCTGAATTTGGGGAGAAGGCAGACAGTAAGAGTCAGATACCATTTTTAAATGATTCATTTCAGTTGACTAAAGAATGTATTAGTTAACAGCTATAGACAGCATAAAAAGAAAAAGGGCTTCCTGATATCTCAAAAAAAATCAAATATCAAAACAACATCCACAGGAAACACAGTGCAGTTTACCAGTTACTTCATTTATGTTAACAATTCTTACTCCACTAGGTCTTGGGCTAGTGGTGTCATGAAATTGTCCATTTCTCAAATAAACAGAGTTCTGGAAATCCTGAGCAGCACCCTGGAGCATTGTCTAAGCAAAGCCATTGACATCTGTCCCCAGGAGTCTATTCTTGGGAGCTAGAAAGTTTGAGGTGTCTGGTGTTGTCCTTCTGCTACGAAGGTTCTGAGGTGGTCTCTCTTCAATGAAGCACAAACTCTGTCCTTTAGTTATAGATGCTTCGATGCTTCAGACAAGCTTCAGAGTAAAAGAAAACTGACTTTAGATAACAACTATACATCCCTCCTCCCTCCCCCTCCCATTTTAAAATTGAAATACGAAGAAGCTGAGTAGCTTGCCCAGGGTCACAGAGGAAATGAGTCAAGGATTTCCACCAAGCAGCCTGGTTCTTACACCATGGAAGCACTCAGGGTGGGGGCCTGTCTCCTGGTGCTCTTAGCAAAACGACTTGCCTGGTGAGCAGAGTCAGAGGGCTCCTCCCAGCCCTAAGAGGCTGAAATGGCTAGTCAACCCTCTCCCTCTTGAATTTTAAGGTGTGGCTTTGTGATGCACTTCCCTCAAGTAAGCCCCAGGGGAACCGATGGTTTGAAGCTGTCTTGCCAGATTTGACTGGAGGGAATTTAATTCCATCCACCCCTGTGAACTTCGAAAGGCTGAGACAAGACCACTGCTAACTATGTCATACCCTGTGTGCATGTGAGAAAAAGCAACCCTGGGGAGGGTTGCAGGAGAGCAAACTGTTTTTATATAAAGGTATCTTGTCTGAGTTGAAGAATTACAAAGCTGCCCCTTCTTGGTTGAGGCAGTGCTGCCACAACCCACGCAAATGCAGAGCTTTGGGGTTTTCTTAAACTGATCACTCCTTTCAGTTTTCTGTATTGTAGACGTAGGGTTCTTTTTAATCCAAAATATACTTTTAAAGTACCTTCTCTTCCAACATCCTAGTTGGATTATTTGGCTTAGAGATAATGAGACTCTGGACAACTAGCTACAGATCAATGTGTGGCTCGAAGGATTTAATAATAACGCACACACAGGAACACCAACAAGTCCATAGAGGTAGACTGCCTGCAGAATGGTAGACTTGTTAGCACTCCCCGTAGAGAGACGAATGTCTTTAGCATGTTTTCCTTCTGTTCCGTGATGAAGGTGGAGGACTCTACAGGACAGTCAAGGGAGGAAACAACTTAAAAGGGGTAAGCAAAAGTAAGTTTACACTCCGTGCCAAAGTGTGCTTAAGGATAGCAAGCAAACTGCAAGAAAGTGTAAATAACGAAGGCTGGCAACAAACAACTGTAAACCTACTTTTGTCCACCCTGGTGTTTGGTCTCAGCGGGGGAAGTGTTGCCGAGTACGGGTTTTATTCTCTCTGCGGAGGCTGCAGGCGAGCAGGGGCGCGGGGTGGGAAGGGGTGGGGAGGAGTGGGAGGGTAGGCGGGGGCTGACTGTCCTTGCTGGAATTAATATTCCATCGCCATACAGGGCAGGGCCACGCTCTCCTGTGGCCTCTCCTCCCACTGGCCCCTTTCGGTGTCTCAAACTGAGACTTGGAGAGGGAAGGCACTGGCAGTTTCTGTATGAGCAACCCAGCATCTCCCCCGCAGAGCGGGCGGGGGCGGAGTTTCCCAGGAGCTCAGCGGGAGCTGTGCGGCTTTACCCACCGGCCTCCCAGGTTCACTTTCCAGCCTGGAGCTCAGGGCCCGCTCCCACATCCTCCAGACCACCACCCAGGAGTGGGGGCCAGCCTGGCCGCCTCTGGGCCAGGGAGCAGGGACACTGGCACTGGAGTTGGACGAAATGGAGGTCCTTGTAGACTCTGACAGGGGCAGTTTTGATGAAGTGGTAGGAAAAAAAAAGACTTACAAATGGGTTCAAGAGCGAACAGGAAGAAAGCGAAGAGGGGATACATAGACATCTCTTTTAGAGAGAATGTGCTGTAAAAGGAGCACGAAAATGGCCGATAATTGTAGTCATTACCGTGCAATCCCGATGGAAGCTGTTTATCTTTAACCCAAAGGGATTCCTGTTCTAGACTGCGCTTTCGGTCAACTTTAGGAGTTAAACCGGTTAGCTTAAAACTGTTGATTGGTTTATTGTTGACAGAGAGCTATGCTCTTAGGGAATACAGTACAAGACAAGTCAGTTTGTTTGTTTTGTTTTAATTTTATTGAATTTATTGGTTGTGACCTTGGTTAATAAAATTATATAGGTTTCCAGTGTGCAATTCTACAATACATCATCTGTATATTGTATTGTGTGTTCTTCACCCAAATTTAAGTCTTTTTCCATCACTATTTATCCCCACTTTGTCCTTTTCTACCTGTCCTCACCACCCACCTTTCCCTCTGGTAATCACCATAGTATTGTCGTGTTTATAAGGTGGGTTTTTTTTTTTTTTTTTTTTGCTTAATCATTCACCTATTTCACCCAGCCCCCCACAACCTCTCTCCCCTCTGACAGCTGTCAGTCTGTTCCATGTATCTATGAGTCTGTTTCTATTTTGTTTATTTTGTTCATGAAATTACAAGTGAGTTTGGGTGGACTGCTAGTGATGGAGAAAATCTTGATACATGTGATATTGCTGAAAAGGGTGGGCCGTGTAGAGGACAACAGAGGCAGGACAGGAGCCTCAGAGTTTCAAAGCAGGCACTAGAAACTGGGAAGGAGAAACACTAAAAAAACAGCACTGAAGGGCAACAGAAAAGCGGGCCACTTCATGATTTAGCTCAAAGCACACCATGCTGACACTCTTCTCGTTATCTCTTCATTTCGCCACCAGGGGTCTCTAGAGGTCAGCTCTGCTCACTACAGAGAAAGCCTCACGAAAAAGCCTGCTAATGGTTTTTAAGAAAGCTGAGACGTGGTGGAAGAGCAGAACGCTGCGGAGAGAGGCAATGGTCGTGGTCCAGGATGTGAATGAACTGGTGAGGACACGAATGCAGGACTGAATAGGACTTTGGCCACATCTCTTACATTTAGATATGCAATGTTGTTAGTATCACTTATTATAAATACTCTGTAGTTACTATTTGAAACTCTTTTCAAGAATTGTTTAGAAAAGTGATTTCCTTTCTTCCAGGTATTGAGTTTTTTGTTTGAAGTGTTTAGTAATTTATAAAATAGTGACAAAATATTTAACCATGTAATTTGTTTTTTTGAAAAATAAAGGATGTTTTTTGATGTATCTCACAAATATGCCTGTTATAACCTACTGAATCTTTAGTCAAGTGAACCCAGCAAATATAGTGTTGTATGGCAAAGCTTCATTGCTTTATGTTTTACATATATTTTAAAATATTTCTTTACATAATTCTTAATCTATACTCATGGTACATTAAAGTTCAAGTTTAATTATTCATTGAAGAAATACCGATTGACCTACAATGCCTGCCAATGTCTACATTTTCTAACGTTTACATTTATAATGTAAATTTTGATTACATTTTCTAATGGTCAGATTAGCAATAAACAATAAAAGTAAGTAAATTCTGTAAAGGGTAATAAATATTAAAGAAGGAAAACAGGTAAGAAAGTGTGAGGAATGTGAGCAATGGTAGTGGCGTAGACTCTCAAGTAAGATAGTCAAAGTCAGACATACACAATGAGCAATGGCTTCAGAGGGGTGAGAGAAATAGCCAACAGATGATGAAGGAGATAAATTAGAAAACAGACTATCGCAGTGAAAGAGAGAAAGACCTAGAGAGAAGGAAAAGGCTTGTGAAAAACAAAAGTATGGCCAGTATGTTCTAGAAACAGCAATAAGGTAAAAATGCCTGGAGCTGAGTAAATGAAGGGACACCCAAGATAACAAAGTGAGATCATGTAGTAGGCCACTGCAAGGACTTAGGCTTTCCTTCTTTGGGAAATGGAAAGTCATTATGGGTTAAAAGGAAAGTAAGAATGTGATGTGGCCTCATTTTAGTTTTAGGAATTAATTTTGTTTCTGTGTGGACAAACAACTATGAAAAACAAAGTCAGAAGCAAAGAGACAAATTAGGAGACAGAGAAACAGAGTTTATTAAATGGAACAATGTCTAAATTACATTATAATACAGAATAGTATAATATAGAACAATATCTATACTTACTGAATTTACTGTCTTAATAAAATATGAAAGTGTCCTTAATGAACAGACAAATCATATTAATTAACATGCATATAAATTCATGTTTTTCTATAAGCATTGAACCCAAAAAGTTTAATTGTTTTAATCACTGTGTTTATACATGCTGATAATTTTCTATATGTAGGAGTTACTCAAGTAGTTTCTGGATTTCTCCCAGAGTGAACTGATCCATTTGTAGCTGTATTCTTGGTGCATCCACGGAGAGAGGGAATTCTAGGAGCCTCCTATGTCGCCATCTTGGTGACATCTGTCTTCAATGCATATCTTGAGCCAAAACAGAAGAGCAGCCTTTCTCACCTGAAAAATATGAGAAAATGAAGTCCCACAGAGAATGATTTACATGACTATTTTCTCAGTATTTTCAAGGTGGTGCATACATAGTATATTTCTGAATGCATAGGAGAGAAGATAATTCATTACATCCATCAATAATTTAGGAATCAATTCTGCTACGGAAGTCTGGATGAGAAGGGTTAGCATTCTGGGCTTGTCATTTCTTTTTAATTTTCCTAGAACTTTTAGAATTGTTCAGCCCAGTGCTACATATTAAGCAGTAGAAATGCTTGCTCTCACTGGGTGCTTCATTAATGGTGAAGGGGAGATTATTTAATTACCTTTTCCACCAATACGTGATATGAAAAGCTGAACTTTTATCCACAAATATTTACATAATTTTCATTGGTTTCTACCTCAGTTGTGTAGATAACACTTACCTATGATCTTCCTCCTAGCTTTCCCAAAGATATACAACCTGAACACTTTATAAAGTACATGAGATCTGGGAAAGATATACAAATATTTTACAAAGTATTATATACTATCATGCTAATAATACCTGAGAGAAGAGGATTATGATGATCAAGAACTGGAATTTTGATGCCAGTTGGCTTCATAGTGGATCTCAGGGAGCCCAGATCTATCTCCTGGTTGTTTAGTCAGTTCCCAATTGTGTGGTTATGACTGGTGTAACTAGCGATGATCAGAATCCCCATCTTCAACTCCTAGAGTTGTGGAATAAACACATTGAACCAGAAGTAAAAAAGCGTTCTGCTTATCTTATCCTCAAGGAACTAGAAATTGCTAGTCATACTCACACTTTCCCCCACTGCCTCCTCATTTCACTCACTTCTGATTTCACGTCTCACAACAATGCATGGTTGAAACTACATCACTTATGTGCTCCCTGGTGTCAAGGTAATCCAGAAATGGAGTTCTCTAACTTATTTCTTTGGAAATGAAAGCCATATTTTGGGTCATTACCAAAATATTTTTTAAAAGGCCATTAAATGGCCCGAGGTAAAGAACCATACCATTTTATCATCTTTAACAAATTTGTTGCAGGATGATTATAAATTTAGAACAAAACATTATGGGAAATTGTTGCAAAGAGGTTTAAGAATAAGTTATATTGAAGTGCCTATTCTTCCTTCTTGCAGAGATAGAAACATATGACTCTGAAAGTCAAGGTGTGGATTTGGCGATGGCTATTGTAAAATACTTATTTTCCTTTCTCAGACAATGGACTTTTCTGATTTAGAGGTTTTAGAACCCAGGAAAGAAATATATTTTCATTAATATGATTAAGAATTCCACTGAATTGGAAGTTATTATCTGGATATTTGGGGACTCACATGTCCATGCCTCTGGTGTAACACATAAAAATTCTCAAGAAAAAACAGATCTACTAATACGCACTGAGGATGGCAGGATACATGAAACCAAGATGATCTTACAGAGCCCTCCTTGTGCCACAATGCAGCACATTGTCACTTCTAGATGCAGTTCGTCCGGGGGGGCTTATAATTTGTTGACTTGGGCTGAGGGACATACGTACAAGAAAAAGTTCCAAGAACTTTATTTAATATATAATTCATTTTGATTAAAATAACATCTATTAAGCCAGCACTATGCTTAGAGATCTGACCTTCAATTATACAGGGCAGGGTAATAGTAAGTTTACAGTTATTTGTATGGAAAATAATACAATAATTAATACATAATAATACAAGGGTTTTATACAACAATACTCTGTGTTTTGCACACTCACAATCATAAACCTACTTTTGCCCCATTCTATATAATGGGAATTGCAAGAAAAACACAAGAAAATTATGTAACTGTAGTTAAAAGGAGCACAATGGCACATATTTTCAAGCTAATCTAGGCTAGAATCATTTTGTATTCATCTTTGTGCTTCAAGCATTTTGGTGGGTCCTTGGAACACATCTGACTCTCTCCAATATTTTTTTAATTTAATATAATCTGAAAAGAATAGGAGAGGCAATTCTTATGGCCAAAGCATAATAAAGTACCTAGTCCTCTGAGATTTATAAATATTAGTGTTCTTAAGTGCTAACAGGCTTGCCGAAAGGACTTTTTTCCCAATGAAAGATAATACTGGCCTACAATAATATGTTTATATTTTAAATACAGATACATTATGAAAACACTTTAAAACTCATGGGTAAAACCTCGTTGTGAGAAAGACCTTTCTACTTGAGAAACTGAGAGAAGTCCCACTAGCTCTGAAGTAGGGCATACTTGTTTATAACTTACTCGCTTTTGTTACAGAATTTTGTTGAGTTTAGACTTTGTTATATAAAGTGGGGCTTGAAAAACGAAAGCAAGTTCTAACTAGAAAATTTGTGTTATTCTAAAGCTATGTAAGTGTAAAAGCAGAGTGCCAGTTCCCCACAACTTCAAAAAGACACCCTTTACTTATTCATAATCTTGACCTTCGTCAGTTACACTGACTCCATACAAGGTCATCTCTTAATGCTCAGCCCCATGAGCCTTAGGTTTAATCTTGATACTATTCATTAAGTAGGCTAAAATCAATAGCCTTGGATATTGCAATATAGGAAATAGTAAACGTGATTTGACTTAAATATTGGAAAAGGAAATACTTCAGCAAGTTTAACTGACATTTTTTTTTGTTCAATTGCATATTGCAAAGGCATTATCAAGATTAGGTATTTCTACACATATGATGAGGCAAAAACTAGGTAATTCAAAACGTTAACTTGTTTCAGACATGGACCAATTGTTCAAAAAGTAAGGTCAAAGACATGGACAGAATGGGATATAAGTCATGAAAGAATTGTCCTTAAATGCAGACAGAACACAATCATCTTACATAAAAAGAAGGAAGGGAGGAAAATGGATTGAAATATATTTGAAAATGTGTGACAGATGTGGAGTGAATCACATGTGACGTTCTCAATGTTATTGATATAATAATTTAAAACTTTGAAAAAGTGAATGAATTTACCCATAATGCAGAGTGACTTGCTTAGCTAGGCCACCAAAAGTTTGGCTCTAAAAGGGATTAATTTGTAAAGTTGTGCTGTTTCTTCAAAAGTAGGCCATGCTTTTTTTTTAGTACATTATTTTTGTTCAATGCTTTCTAGAATTAAAAAAAATTACAATAAAAATATCGCATGTATTTCTCATTGTTTGATGTGAAATAATAAGTTAGTAGTTCCTCTCTTTACTTTTTTATACCTTGAAAATGTCACAGGTCAATGAACAAAAGGAAACATACACCATTCAGATCTTTAAAGGCTTTCAACAAAGACTTTAGTGATTTCTTGACTTTAGAATGTCTTCTAATCCCAAACAAGTGCTTTCTTATTTATACAATCTTAAGTTTATAAATGAAAATGCCTGGTTTTGTAAGAGTTCAGTTATATTTGGATTTTCTTTTTAGTCCAGATGGATAGAGTTGATCAGGAGGACATTTCCCCATGTTTGTGTTGGACTACATTAATCAAATATTGTTGTACTATTTTGCACAATTCCAGGCCAATTGGGCAGAGTCCAACACATAGCAAACAACTGATCCTCCTTCCTGGAACAATGCAAATCACTGCTTTGGAACCTCTCTGTGGTTTGGAGTATAATCTAACCAAAGAGATAAACTGTATAAACATGGGGAGAATCACAGAGATTATGTACTTTACGATGGCCATATTCTCCAAAAGCAAATGTGAGGCTAGATCAAAGAATTTTACTCTGCTCACTCCCAATGTCTATTTCACCTTACGTGTCTTAACATTTACTTTTTACTAAGTGCCAAGGATTGTTCTAAACATTTTTAATCTTTGTAAAACACATTTCATCTTCATAAAAGCACTGTAGTTTGGTACTGTTATTTTTTTTTCATTTTGAAGATGAGAAAGTAGTTTCCAGGAGGTTTCAACATATCCAATATCAATCAGTCTGTAAATGCAAGAGCTGTTAAAAAGAAGCCACAAGCTCAAAATCGTGTCACTTGTGCTGAAAATCCATGGAACTGTAACCAGGCATCTTGGGGTCCAGCGGCTTGCTGCCATGTGCAAGCATAACACAAAGATTTGGGGGAACAAAAGAAGTTTTTATTGACAGGGTACCCAGTTGGGGGCACCTGAGAGCACTCCTGCTCCAGCCAACCTCTTCTGCGAAGCACAGAAATTCCCATGTTCCCAGAGAGACTGAATGCTAAATCCATGCCCCAGAGTTTCCCATTATTGCTTATCTGTCCTTTTGAAGCTCAAGACAGCTACACAAATGGGTCTCCATTCTCAGGCTCTCTCTCTCTCTGGTGCACACTTGTGGGTTTTAGCATCGCTCACACAGTTCTCTCTCTCTCTCTCCTGGGCCTGGGGTGTGCTGCCAGATCACTCCAAATGGTCATGCAGGAGAAACTCCATCTGTGGGACCCTGGCTTCAGAGGCTGCCTGCACCCCTGGGGAGGAGGAACATTCCCAGCTCATGCTTTCCTGTGTTGCTCCCAGCCTCCACGTGTGCTCTCAGGCCAAGGGAGTGGAAGCAGTTCATGACCCGAGCAGTGTGTTGCACAGCTTTGTAGTATCCCAAGAGCTGGTACCCAGCGAGGCATACCTCCCAGCATGGAATGCCACCTCTGTGAGTAGGCTTCCCACTGTGCGAGGCCTAAGCTCCAAGTGGGCCCAGCATCCATCAGCCCTGTGGGCACTCCACAAGCACACACTAACCGGGCACACATGGCAAGCAAAACAGAGAGGCTTCTGTGCGTTTTCTGTTTTAAAGTCCCCTTCCAGAGTGCTGTGGGAGTGTCCAGCTTTTCAACCAATGTGAGCCAATGTTGGTTATGTTTGTCATAACTGTCTTTGTTGCTGTTCCAGCCACTATTTTGCAGAAGGGAACAGATGTTTCCCAGCTGTGCACAGGCACACAAGTGTCTTGGCCCCAGGGTGGGGCATCCAGCCCCAGATGCAGCTTGCTGACCTCTAACATATACGTGTATTTTGACCTTTCCAAGCGCAAGCCCCTCAGTACAAATTCACTCTAGCTTCGTCACTAGCTGCCCACTGCCAGGGGCCACACAAGATGTTTACTGTGGCCGTGGTCAAGAGCCTTTTCCCATAGCCCCTCCCCCGCTAGGTCCCTGCTGCATTTCTAGGTTGCCAGGGAACACGCTGTCTTGTTTTGTTTACAGTTGCCTCAGGCAGACTCCACCTGCCTCAGGCAGTTTTATTCTGCGGCCTGGGTAGTGCTAACCCTCCAGGGGAGTGCAGCCTCTTGGTCAGACCAGGTTTCCCCTGATCGGTTTCTCCCCGGATTGGGGTTTCCCCCACTCCCCAGCCTCTGGCCTGACTACCCTGTTACAATACCAAACCTAGATTTAATACCTGATTTAGTTACAGTTTCAACCTTTCGCAGAAATATAACCTTAAATCAACCAGTCTGGAATTTTCTACTCAACACCAGTGAGATAAATTGTTACTCGGGCCCTCTCCATTGCCCATAAGAAGAAGAGGTCATCTGCATGCACGAAGACTTGGCTTGCCTACCCCTCCACCCAAAAGAAGACGTCCTAGTCTAAAAACAATCCTTTGTTTTCTTTTTGCCAATGTATTCCTTCCCACACTCTTCTTCCTCTAAAACGTTCCCTGTTGTACAATACTTTCCAGCGCCCTTCTATCTCTGCCAAATTCACGAATGGCTTAACAAAGCCAATTAGATGTTCAAATTTACTGAGTTGACTTTTGTTACTTAACAAAGCCTAGGTTTGAACCCTGTCAGATTCCACAGCCCACACTTTAAACATAACATATTCCAGCTCTCTGTAATACCTTAGAACTAGCAATATTTCCTAATGAATTTACACAGATATGTGAAACTATACACATTTTCATTATACTAATATAATTGTTAGTCATGTTTTGCATATCTTATTTTTTAACGTTAAAAACATAAACTATAGGTACTTAATCTAGTTTAATACATATTTTATCAGTTTAGATACAGTAAATCCCTTTCTAATGTCTGTGCTCACAGATGCATTTATGAAATGTAGCAAGCTGTTCAACACTAAATCCATTAAATATATTACATATCAAAAATAAGAAACAATGTTCCTTTAGGAATTTATACTACAACATTTTCTTCCTTTTCTAGTAAGTTAATACTAACAAATCTTAATTTCCAATGAATAAAATGAATAATGCATTTTTTCCCTAAGGTGTGAACAAAACCCAGCTTCTTTCCTTTCTTTGTTTTTAAAATAATAATTCCCAGTGTCTGGCATATAGCAGAAACTCAATAAATATGATGAATTCATGAGTGAATGGCAAGGGACAAATTCATGTACACTGAGCCTGTCAAAATCTGAATTTTCCCCTCTGCAATTACACTCTGAACTATTTTTTTCCTAAATGGAAGTAAATAGTATGCATCTGAAACTCTCATTATTTGTAGACAATATTATTGTACTCTTGAAAAACTCAAAAGAATCATTTGAAATGCTTCTATAAAACAAGTTAGTAAAATATGAAATAAATATTCAGCTACCAATAGTCCTCATATGAAAAATTAAATTAAATATATACCTTATACATAATAGAAGATACGATTTTAATAATAAAAAGTAAAATAACTCAGAATGAACTCAAAGTATTAAAAATTGTGTGAAGGAGGCATTGAAATATCCCCAAAGGACACAAATGAGACTTGAAAGAAGAAACATATGTGGGAATGTATTAAATGGGAAAACTCAATGTTTTATAAAGATATCAGTTTTCTTTCATCTAATGCACCACAATAAAACTGACAACAGATTTTCCTTTATCCTGGAAATAGTATGATTCTAAAATTGTCATAGAAATATAAACAATCAAGAAGTTATGAGAATTCTAAAAAGCAAAACCACTGAGGCAAGACATGGGAATTCTGGGGTTGAGGCAGGGAAAATACAAGATGAACCCCTAGATTTATTCACCTAATAAATATTAATTGGACACATATTTGGTACCAGGCATTTTTTTAGATGTTAGGAATACAAAGTCTTTGCCCTCATTTTAGTGGAAATTAATGTTATATATTTTACATTTACCACACATTTAATATGTTTTAATGTATACTAATATATTATAAATATCATACATGTATATATTATTAGTATATACATACTTTGTCTTAAGGGGAATAAATGCCTTTAGGAAAATAAAACAAAGAACAGGGCACACACTCAAACAATGCAATTTAAAATAACTAGGGAAGACAAAACCTTACCTCTCTGTGTGCTGCTCCAACTTTATTTAGAGAAACAATCCAGGCCCCAGTGCTGCCATACTTTCTCCCACTCCAGCCATAATTTAAAAACTTAGAAACGGAGTTAGGGGTCCGGTTAGGTTGGGATGGGAAAGGAGAGGAGCCCAGTACGGCCACTGCAGCATTGCCTCTGGCCTTTTTCTTGGCCCCCACCTTCTTATTGTGCTTTCCAGCGTGCTCTTGTCCATGGCGCCCTGCGCTCCTCCCAGGCACCCAGCGGCCGTGGGGAGAGTGGAGGAGGCTTCCTTCCGCACAGGCTCTGATGGAGTCCGGAGTTCAGACCTACTCCGGGGAGAAGCACTTCCAGCAGTTTTCCAATGTAGATGACTCGCTCCCTGGCGAAGGGCAGACTCAAGGTTAGGGTAGATACGCAACACGTTCTGGATTCCCAATTCGCTTGTCCAGTCCGTTTAGAGCACGTAGACACAGATCTCATCATTGGTGTCCACATTCTGGCAGAACTTGGTCAGGAAGTATCCCTTGGGCAGGGAAGCCAGAAAGTCTTTCCCTAGGAGTTTCGTGCCCAACAAGGCTCTGGTCTATGGAGTCCCCTCAGGGCCCTCAGTGGTGACCTACTTACTAGTCAGTAAGGTTGTCCTCAATGAGAAAGACCTTGATGCCCTTGGGTGAGTCAGCAGTCAATGTCATCAACCTGTGTACACCAGGTGAATGACATAGGGATGCAGGTTCTCCATGTGAATAGTTAATGTTTGAGAAAGACTTAAAGCTGATGAGGATGTGAACCATAAAGATTTATGGAAAGAACATTCCATGAGAAGGTCTTGAAGTGTGTACATCATACTTAAAGTTTTCAGGATTCCTCTTCACCTCGTGAGAGGAAGAGAAGAAATTCTGGCGTTTCCAGTTTCTAGGTATGTAATGAAGGAAGCTGGTTTCAATATAAGTTAGATAACACTTAAGATAAGTTTAGATAACACTTTATCTAAAGAGTGTCTTGGAACGCGTGGACATACTTCTCTGTAATTCCAAGAGATACTATAGTGAGAAAGGATAGCAACAATAGAGTACCAAGAGGACATGACTAAGTCTCCATAACTGAGCAGACCTACTTTCTCCAAGAGTTTTAAATCAATAAAATTTTCATTTATTTCGTATGTCAATCAACACACACTTACTGCATGCTCACTATACTTCAGGCATTGTGCTCTTCCCTGGAAAATCCTTGTGAACAGCCAGTTTCTGTCCATAGAGAAGACAGAGCACAACACACACTGCCTGAGTGAATATATTCAATAGAAATACCCATTTCTTCTCTACAGCAAAATATACATATTCAGCAGCACAAGCATTGAAGATAAATACTAATAATAATTTGAAATGTTTCAGCCAACTGAACTAGATGCAAAGCTTAGAGTGTTTCTCATGCAGTGTGCCTAGTGCCCTTTTGTTTGGACATTGTCAGACATAATATATGCAACCATCTCATTTCATTAAAAGACTAAAATGCTATGAATCACTTAAAATATACAGGTCTGAAGAAAGAAAAGAATGACAAGCATACATATTAAAGTAAGGAAAGGTTAAATTACTAAAATATTTGAATTGCATTAAGTGTTTAGTGAAGTATTTCATACAGAAATAATTTCAAATTATTTCAGACTTCCACTATTTTCAAAAAAGGTCAAATTATTTCTTAAATTACTTCAATTTTAAAGAACAAAACATTTAAAGTATATTTGGCTTCTTGAAATATATTTAAAAGTGCTACACATTTGGCAATGAGTTTTAGAACTTAAGGTAAATTTAGAGATTATCTTGTCCTTAATGCTTGTTTTATAAAGGGAACAAAGTCTAGAAATCTGAAGTAGTTGTTTTGCTAAGCAGTGGTAAACCAGAAGGAAAGGGTAAATGGGTTAATTATCAATCTGATCTTTGTTTTATGTGTATGAATTACCTAAGAATATTGGTAAAATGCAGATTCTGATTCAGTAGATCCAGGAGGGGAGATGATGCAGAATTTCTAACAGGCAGTCAATACTGCTGATCTAGAGCCCACGATCTGAGTAGAAAGGTTTTGCACCATCCAGACTGAGGTCCATCTGTACAAATGAAATAATACCAGACATTATTCTGGCTTCACGTGGCTCTAGATGGTAGTTTCCAGGGATGATCCATGGAATATAGATTAACTAATTCATCAATATTCACTTTGAAATTTGTGCCATAAAAATAAAAAACTTATTTTACAATTCTCATGAAAATGTACTTTTTTAAAAAACACAGCAACCTAGATGGAAGTTAACATAAAAAAAATTTAGCCAAAATTTAGCCGTTCACTTTGATTTAGAAAACTCAATTAGAAAGCACTGACCTAGAAACACCAAGCATCAAATTAGCAAACAGTGAATTCTAGAACATTCATTGAAAGAGTTCATCAAAATTTTTTTTATTTAAATGAATGTTCAAGTACAGTTTTCTCCCCCTTACGAGTTCATCAAAATTTTTTTACAGAATATACATTAAAATTAATGTCAGTAGAATATTTATAATATCAGTTCTAGAAAATTCAAAGTACTCAGTGAATTTATTGTTAAATAAAATTGAATACAGTAAATTGACCTGCTTTGGTTCTTATCTGCATCCAGCTGGAAGATGAGATTTTTTTTCTTTTCACACATTTGCCCAAACAGTTGCTGTTTCTTTGAGGTTTGTTCAGACTGAACTTATGAAATCACTCCAGGGCCGTGAGGGGATTTCAGGAGAGCTCTCAGCATAATATCAGGTCTCTCTGATTCAGGTATTCCGTTGTGAGCATACAACAATTTTGCATGTTGGCGATGCAGGAAATACAGGTCTTTGTGTGAAAGAAACGCAACGGGAAGAGTAAGTAACCAAACAGAAGCCTCAGGGATATGGAAACACATGATGCTACAGACTAGCCAGAAACAATGTTTCAGTACTGTGTCAACAATTCTGCAATAGCATAGATCTTGGAGAATAGATTTACCCACTGGAGTTGGAAACCCGGTCACTGCCCTTATTTCACACAGAAGAATTATATTATCCCATCTTCTGTAATGTCCTGGAACATATTTGCATCTTAAAAAAGTATTATGCTTTATGAGTGTTGTTTCAAATAGCTATTGAAAACTAAGAGCACTTGCAACCCACAAACAAATTAACTTTGTTATTAAAACATTGTTTTATTCATTTTCCTTCCTCAGTATGCAGGTGTACTGATTTTTTTTAACTTCTATGGAAATTATGTCACTTTAGAGGACTAATTTTGGCAGCAAAATTAATATAATTTAAGCCAGACTCCCTGTCCTTCATTGCCCCTCAATTGCTTGTACCTGAAATTCTCCTACTAAAGAGACTTTCCTTTTGGCCTTGAAGAATTTTCTAGTATATACTCACTTTATATTAAAATGCATATGCCCAGATTAGTTAACACTTTCATTATTATCAGAATAAACTTACAAGTGACAGAAGGAGTTTCTTCAGAAGGGGGATAACATGGAACATACAGGGTTCTAAAACAAACTTCCTTATCTAGTCAGAATTAACCCAGAAGTATTCTTCCCAGATGCTGTAAGAATATTTTCCTTTCAATGAGGTAGTCATTAAATTTGCTCTATAGAAGATATTTTCGATTTCATAGATGAATAAAATAACACAAAAAATAAAATAAAATAACACAAATGGAACATGGACAAAGGGCCCATGGACAAAGACAACAATGGGGGAGGCTTGAATGTGGGAGGTAGGGGTGGGTAGGGCAGAGGAGAGTAATGGGGGGGTGGGAAATGGGGACAACTATAATTGAAAAACAATAAAAATAACACAAAAATAAAAATTAGAAAATTGACAAAAGGTGGCTCATTTTTTACTATGCCAAGTGAGGAATTAAAAACTAAAAATGCTATCATTTATTTATTCATTTCTACCATTAGTCTATGAAAGAAAGGACATTTGACACCAAACGTGAAGGGAGGAAGAAGATAAACTCAGAGCGATGAACTGAATCTGTTGTCAGGTTTCCTTATTTCCCCAAGGATTAAAGCAAACTTTGCCAACTCCAATATCTTATTCTTAGACTTTCTCACATCATCGATGAGAAACATCGCTCTTGTTCTCCACTGGGGATAAGTTTGCCCCCCAGGACATTTGGCAATGTCGGGAGATATTTTTGGTCATCGCAACTGGGGGATGTGCTACTAATATCTTGAGTAGAGGTTAAGGATTCTGCTAAACACCCTACAATGCACAGGGCAGTCCACACAACAAAGAATTATCCAGCCCCAAATGTCAATAATACCAATACTGAGAAACCCTGATCTAGGAGATCAAAGGAATAAAGAAATTCCTGTGTTGACAAGAGAGCAGTTTCGCTGCATTTCAGGACAACATTTTTTAGAAAAGACAGCACGGCCTTGTTTCCTGGGGTTCTGACTCCTACTAAGCACTTTGACCCATATTTGAAGCCACGTGGGTCTGAGTTGTTTACCATTTAACCCAATGCACTTCTCATTACCTCTCATGCCCTTTTTCCAAAGTAAATTTGCGGTAGAAAATGTTCATGAAAGTACTTGTCACAGTATCTGGCATGTAGTGAAAGTTTAATAAATGTTGCTTTCCTAATATTTCCCTTTAAATCTTTTTTTGTAGTGAACATTTTGTCCAGGTATAAGTCCATTGCTGCCTAATCAGATATCTGAAACAACTCACCAACGTTTCCTCAAAAAGGAAAAATGGGAATCTCACATGCTGTGTAGATGCTGGATAGATTGATAAATATAATACTCAAGTTCATTCTAAATGTTCTGAATATTTTGCATAATACCAGTCTCAGAACTTTCTGGAATCCAATTCCCAATCAAAGAACTGTTTCTGTCTCTCCGCATTGAAAACACTTTAATGGATCACAGTTGCCATTTGGACAAAATAAAAACAAAATGGCCCCTTGAGTTGGCACTTTAGTTTGCTTGCTGCCTCCAGTTTCACTGCACCCTGATCTCTTGTCCTGCATTCTAGCTTCTTGGGTCACTCTGAATCCTTGTCCTTGACAAACTCTTTCTTATTTCTAAGTGTTGGTACATTTTTAAACTACATCTGCGACCTACTGTTCACTCCAACAATGTTATTACACTTTCAAGGAGGCAGCGTGCCTGCTTCTCAGGGCTGCAATGGGCACCTCTCCACGTGCTCCCCTTCCACCCCGCACTGCTCCCACCGGGGCTCCGCACTGTGCAGTGTAACTGGTTCTGAAAATGGCTGCCCCACTAGGTTGTAAAATCTCTCAGAGTGGGAATCACACATACCTTGTTAATTAATTGTTGAATTCCTAGTGCCTTTTTTAAAGGTTTGGCAGATAGTGAGTGTCCAGTAGTTATTTGTTAAATAAATGACAAACTCTTTTAAACAAGTTACCCTGCTTTTCATATTTTTACCGAATTGATTACCTAGAGGCCTTTTTAAGCAATACTTAGGTAGTAGGCATTGACAGGAGTCTGAAACAAAAGGGAAATGATAAACTCCACAGTTAGCAATTTGGCAACATGCCCTGGAGGTATCCCTGAAAGTTCATAATCACTTATGAATGGATTTATTATAGAATGGTAACTGAGCCAGATTATTGAATTATGTCAGATCTTGTTCCATAAGTGTCATAACAGCAATTCAGATTAACACACTTGATATTTATCATCAGAGGCACAAAGTTGGAGTTAGGAGGAAATTTGGATTGGCCTCAGGCAAAATAAACTGTGAGAAAGTACTTTTGAAAATACAGCTCAGGCCATAGGAACACAACATATTTCCATTAAATGCATCATCACTGCACTGCTGTGATATTAGGAAGTGGCAGAAAAAACTGGTATGTAAAGTTATATAACATAATATGGTAAGCGTCATATATAAAAATATTCTTTTAACTATCAAAATTGCAATCCCGGTGAGCTCGATGTCCAGACCAGAAGGGCTATTCCAGGTTGCTTGAGTGTTTCTCAGATGGCCACAGTGAAGTAGGCCATACCCACTCAGGTAAGGTTTCTTCACTTTTTTGTTACTATCGTTTCATTTAGCACGTAAAGGAAAAAATGTGTAAGGAAATAAGGATACAACCTCCAACACCTCCTTTGTTCTTCAAAAAGTGCCATCTTTGTTTTACCAATCTAGGAGTTGATGATAGAAGGGGAACAGTTCCACTGCTTTGGAGAATACAGAATCCCAGATTAGCTAACTTTTACCTCCTTTTATTCTGGGGAGAAGGAGAAAATCATATGTTTTATAGATGTGGCTGTGAACAGAAACCAACTCCATCTCTGTGTCCCAGATATCTTCAAGTTTTCATTCTGTGACCTTTAACCAATCTCACGGTCCTTAGCAAAGCCTTCTAGTTGATGATTATCTGTGTTCCTTAAAATGTAGCAATAAATATTTTTGTTAGTAAAGACCAGAATGGTATAACAACTGAGATCAGTATCAAACAGGTGATAGTATCGATAGCACCTTATAATCATCCATCACAAGATGACTAGGAGGTAACAACATTCTTTGTCCCTTTATCTTGTCAATCATTAGCACCTGAGTCATACTGTACAAAAAACAAAGTGCCGTAACAGGAATTGTGAGCAGAGAAGAATCTGCACAGATTGCTGGGTCATCTATCTGTTCTGACCCTACAGTGTCGTAAGTAAATTACTCCATAATAAATTCTGTTATATTCTATGAAGTTGCCTGCATCATTCTTTGGTTTTAAGTACCTTTGCGTTATGGTGCCCATTACACCTTTGCCCCACCATCAGATGATCTCATCACCCATACTCAATGTCCAGGTTCCATATTAAACACTTTTTTGCCCCAAAGCTTAATAACCTCTTCAAGGTTTCATTTATTGTTGCATCATTCAGCCTATTCAAATGGTGTAATAATAGTCCCAGGCAAGGAATACAACTTTTGATTAAGGCCTCTGAGTTTTAGATAATAATAAAATTAAAACCTTGAAGGTTATTAAGTGACATCTTCTTGGTACAATCCTCTTTCATCGTGCCATTCTCCAGATAGAAAACTTTCTAAAATGTGTCTTTCTCTTATTGCATGTACATGGCCTGGAGTTGATTTTGTGCTTATCTCACCAATTATATTACCATATTCATGAAGAAAATAAATTATATATATTATTTTTTATTTCTACTCAATGACAAAATCTAAAACAATTAACAAAATATTTTTAAGCCAATGAATAAGTGTCTGTATCAAATAGATAACATTAGTTGAAGTCCAAGTGTTTTCAAAGGCCATGTTTCTCCAAGGATTGTAACAGAAATATCCAGGGAGATGGTGGTTTTGATAATGGATTATGTAATTATGAATACTACATTATATTCTTATCATTATTACACATCCTTTTCCTACCTTATCCATAATTCATCCCAAGCTTTTAATATTTTCTCTAGTAAAGAAAAAATTATAAAACTCAAGATGTCTGAAGTACCATATTGCTGGTAGCATTTGGTAAGACTCCATTTGACCTTTGTCTCTTTGTCTGTCTTTTGTTTAGGTGAAGCAATAGTATTTAAGATTGGGGGTGAACACTTAGGCAAAAGGAATTATAAAAACTGACCCTAAGTGGCGTAGGGTAAAATCCTGTTCTTAACAGAGTTGAACTTTATCCATTTGAAAAACAAGTGATTCTAGAAACCCAGTCACATCATAAGTATTCACTTGGCCATTCATTACCCATCTGTTTATACCCCATTCCTTTTTTTTTTTTTTTGAGGGGGGGCTGTTACTTATCCGCAGGTGGGTATTGTATGATTAAAAATTTCTTAGCAATTCTAGTGACAGATTATAAGTGTTGCAGGAGATAAACATCTGAGAGCAACAAGGGCAATTTCACTTGTCAAGCAAGTTGTTCCTTTGTAAGGAAAAGGTGACTTCCTTGTTAATGGATTGCAACATCAGGAACTGAATCCTTTAGTTTAGCTGACAATGTAGTTGAGAGCATATACATTACCGGTCTTGGGCAACGCTCTTATTTGTAGTGTTTGCTTAAACATTTCATAAAAATGAACTAGAAGTTCAAGACGTTCTCAGGAAATGTAAAATAGATTTTAAATTTCTGATACTTAAAATGAGCTATCATTATTTACGCAGTCGGGAAAATCAGGAAAATGTTCCCTTGTTGTTTTAAGAATTTGTAAAACACACAATGCCTAAATAACATTTTCAATAGACATATGAAAAGATGCTAATGTCACTAATCATCAGAAATATAAGTTAAAATCACGATGAGATACTATCTCACATCTGTCAGAATGGCCATCATCAATAAATCAGCAAATAACAAGTGCTGGCAAGGTTGTGGAGAAACAGGAACCCTTTGTACTGCTAGTGGGAATGCAGAGTGGTGCAACCACTGTGGAAAACAGTATGGAGATACCTCCAAAAATTAAAAATAGATCCGTCTTTTGACCCCGCAATCCTACTATTAGGAATATATCTGAAAGAACCCAAAACACTAATTCGAAAGAATACGAGCATCCCTATGTTCATTGCACTGGTGCTTATAATCATCGAGACAAGAAAGCAGCCCAAGTGTCCATCAATAGATGAGTTGGACAACTATGGTACATTTACACAATGGAATACTACTTGGCCATGAAGAAAAGAAAATTTTACCCTTTGCAATAGTATGGATGGACCTAGAAAACATTGTGCCAGATGAAATAAGCCAGTCAGAGAAAGAAAAATACCATATGTGGAATCTAATGAACAAACTGAACTAACAAGGAAAATGGGGACAGACTCATAGATGGAGAGCAGAATGACAGCTAAGAAGGGAGGAGGTTAAGGGGTTGAGGGACTGAGCAAAAATGAAAAAGGACTTATGGACATGGACAAGACTGTGGTGATTGCTGGCAGAGAAGGGGTTATATGGGAATTAATGGTAATGGAAAAAATACATACAGATTAAATTAAAAAGTAACATTTCAAGGCTTTGCCTCAAAATCAGCTCAGTGGTGCTGGGAAAATAAACCAACATTGCCCCATGTGTGCTGAGGAGCACCATGCTTGAGCAGCCAAGTAGCCAGCCAGATCTTCCCAAGTCTTTCTCCTACCTGTGGCTATCTTCTTTCCATCTGTAAACAGTTTTCTGTATAATTTTAGCAATATCTGTGATATCAAACGTTATATATATGGTGTGATGATTCCCAAATCTCTACTCACATCTTTGACTTTTTTTGGAGCACCAGATTCACTATTCTAACTGTCTGCTGGGTATCACATCTCTGTTGTAGTGCAGCAACCTCACACTTAACGTGCCAAACGTGAATCATCGCTTCAGCTACACGTTCACTTTGTCTTCCCTCTCTTTTCTAACTGCAACAGCATTCATGATCAGTGTCGGTCTTAGTCTCTCTCCTCTTCATCCCCATATCAAAACCGCCTCAAGTTCTAACAGTTGGAGTACAAATATGTTGTTTGATGCTGCCATTGTTCAAGCCCTCACCTCAGTAACCTAGGGTAGTCTTTGAGCAGACTCCTACTTCTTTAACAACCATTTTACTCTCACTCATTTCTGTTTTCTATGAAGTGCAGAATCATTATATTCATTGTTCTTCGAAATAGCATTCAAACTTCTAATGCAAGAAGACATTTTTTACAGGCCAATTACAAAGTTTCATCTGTAGGATTATTTAATGTCACTTCATATCACACTCTTTTCTTCACCCAAACTAAACCTACCACTTTAAAAACACACAATATTTACTTATAAACATAATTTTCTTCAAAAGCTGTAACTGCAGTAAAATTTCTTCAGTTTCTACTCCATCTGAAAAAATCACAATCAAGTTAGTAGTTCCAACTCAAAACCTCCTTATTAAATTCTTTTTTAATTTCTCCATATATCGTTTTAATGTGATTCCATTCAGCATTGCTCATAGTTTCAGTAGGATAGCCTTTGTATCACATGGCATTGCCATTTATGTTTACATATTTTGCTGAATGGTCAGTGAACTACTCTAAAAAAATAAGTGGTCTTACTCATCTGTTTATCAACAGAACCTGGCCCAATGTTAAATTCTCCCCAGTGTACCTTCTCATGATGCCCTATAGTTCATTTTCCTCTGTAACCCTTGCCTTAACTGGAGTGAAATAATAAATTTTGCAATTTGTGTTAAGTTCCTATTTTTATGGATAGCATAACTCCAACAACTTACATCACCTCTTCACTACAGCCATCTACAATAATTCCAGCAGATAGTGAGTAATCAATAAATAGGTACTATATGAATATGTGAAAAAGAAGTATTTCCATAACAGGAAACACCAAAAACCTGAAGAGTATTGAGTCTGGTAAGTGATGATGATGTAATATCTGTTTTCTATTATATATCCCTTTGTTCAGTAGAAATATACTGAGCATTTAGAACATAGTACATTAATCCATGTCCCGTTGTATTATTACTTGTGAAAATATTCTTCAATGTCACTTAATTTATAATTGTTAAAAGACAGTCTTCCCAATCACTTACTGTCTGGGGAACCCTATGAAAATTAATCACTTTTTCTGATACTTACTGTATTTTTCTTATCTATAAAATAAGAATAAATAATAAATTTAAAATTGCATTTTCTGAAGATGAAATGAGATACTGTCAATATGAGTGCCTAGCACATTGCCTGCTGTTTATTAAGCACTCAGCAAATGCCCTCCCTCTTCAATAGCTTCCCCTTGCTTCATGGCCATTCTCCATCTCTTCCCCACTTCCCATCTTCCTCCCTCCCTTTCCCTCTTCCTTTCTTCCCTTCTCTCCCAGAAGGAAACTCTTTTAGAGAACTGTGTCTTATTCATTGTGTTGTCTCTAGAAGCTAGCCCTGGTGCTCAATAAATAGCAAGTATTCAATATATCTTGTTGGATTCATATCTGAATTTTCTGAAATATGAGCCCATTAACCTCAGGGCCATGTTAACCGGATTAGATAAATTGAGTCATTTACTCAGAAAAAAATCACATTTGTAAAAATAAAACTATTTTAAAGAAGTTTTATTATTTGAGATTTGTCAACATCGGGAATAAAGAATTGGTTGCCTCCGTTTATAAACATTCTGTGTTGTAGTGCTGCTTGTCTTGAATGCTGATGAATGAAAGTTGTGAGCTTTGATTGTTTTGGAAGCTAGTGATTTCATTTATCTTATGAGCATGGAAAGTGGAGTGTAGAGAGTTATTCTAATAACAAGCTTATGGGACTTACAGAAAGGTACTGGTCGAAAACAGAGACTAACAGTTCAGTGATCCAGTGGACAGAAAGTAAATCTCAAAACTGGTAGGGCAGGTCAACAGTTGAAAAAACAAGACCCCTAAACAGATACAGGAAAGGGGCAATGTTTTACTTTAACTAAAAGAAAAATATGGTCAAAGGGGTCACGGACACAGTTCTGCCTTGAAATATGAAATGTGGGCAACAAGGAACCCTAGTTGTCACATTCCCTAGGCCTCCTAGTTGCCTGTGTTTTACCTCCCATTACATCCTTCCTGTTAGAATTAGCCATGTTGGTCTTTTCCTTTGCATTTGCTGACTCAGTGTTGCAAGCCTCTTTCTAAGACTGACACTGGTTTATGTCTTTCGTTACCCAATGTAATATTCTTCAAGCCAGAGGCATTAACTCTATCTGCATTTGAAATAGAAAGAGTGTTAAAGAAAGCACAGTAAATGGGAGAATGGTCACACTGGAGACTGTCAAGAGGTTGCCATTTTCTTTGGCATGGCTCATTTGCCTTATAGAAATGTTTTGCAATCAAAATTATGATAAATTTTTTTTCCAAAAGTGACTAGTATCTGTGTGTACATGCACATATATTTATCACATTTTCTTTCCTTTCTTCTTAAACTGAGAGTACAAAAGAATGCCGAATATTGTTTAAAAAATAAAAGGAAAAACCTTACAAGAAAATTATACTAGGTTGTCAAGGAGCATGTATAAAAGACACATGGACAAAGCTAAAGGGGGTAGGATCAGGAGTGGGAGGTGGGGATGGCTGGGGCTGGGGGGAGTTGTGGGGAGAAAATGGAGACAACAGTACTTAAACATCAATTTAAAGAAAGGCCAAAGGCCCTTGAAATAAAAAAAGAGAAAATTATAGTAAATGTTGAATGCATATCAACATTTTAAATGTTGTATTCTATATTATGAAATTATGAAAAATAACTTATCGTTTCAATTATTTGTAAAATGAGCCAGTATTGAGATACCTGTTTGCATCTGGATTTTGGCAACATCAGATATGGCACTTATCTCAGAAGCCCGGAAAATTGACCTTTTGGGCACTGAAATAGCCACAGCTCTTTGGAGGGGCAGTTTTCTTTCAAAGGGCTGATTCCTAAAAAAAATAATGCTTTTGATACTGCTGTCAGCCCTGTGAGTGAGGTGCTAAATTAAATTAATGAACTCCTTAGTGTCACACAACTGTTTTCCTTGTTTCTCTCTCTTCCTGTCCACCTGTGCTGCTAATTCCAAAACCAGAGCAGCATCAGTGAATTTAAGAAGGAAGTCCTGTATCAAGTAACAACCCTTGAGCAATAATGGGAAAGGTGATTTAAGTGTGACTGATGGTTCCCATATTTGCCCCAAGAAAGTAATTGATCTCTCGTGTGGCTATAAAAGCAACACCATACAGACAGGCGCAGAGTAGAGGGATAGAAAGACAGTGGAGAGTTGAGGCAGCTGACTTCTAATAAGGGAAAAAGAGACAAAGAGACGGAAAGAATATTTATTTTGAGTTCTTTACTGTTCAGGCATTGGGATAAAATGTTGCCCGTCATTTTTCTGAGCACCTTTTGGCTTCATTTTACTGTTGCTGTGGCTTCAGAACCGTAAGGGAATATTACGTTGTTTATTCATACTAAAGTACTAGCAAAGTGACCCTATTAAATACATTCTGCGTTAAAATTTGATATTTTACCACTTCTGAGACTGAGTGCTTGCTTGCTTTATAAATTTTAAACAAGTGTATGAAGCGAATTGACATATTTTTCTTAAGATATCTCTCTCTGCATACTCAGAGTTTAACATAATGAATAATGTGTATGTTTCAGGACTATTTTAATAAGCTAACATTGCTTTTTATGCATGTTTTGGATTTTTCTTGTACTTGTTCAGAGTGTTGGTTACTTTCTTTGCATAGGCAATATATTCTATGGGTCTCCTCTGTGATTCAGAGTCACTCTACAGAAAAGGCCTGTCTCCACCTTTTAAATCTTAATGAGTCTGTATCCTTGAGCATTGTCTTAGAGTATGATGAAGTCAATACCACTATTTTTGACCAGTACGTGGATGAGGAAAGCTTCTATGCTTGTGCAGATTTCAAGGTGAGGTACTGAACTGACTATTTCAGAACTTTAAGTGAGAAGATGAAATTACTATTTAAAATTATTAGAATAACAAACTTTGATTTCGAATGAACTATGGAAGTTAAAGAATAAAACTAGAGAATTTCTGAGAGGCAAAAAAATAAAATGAAGATTAACATAGGCAAAAAAAGTGTGAAATATTACCATTTTTCTATTATAGGAGGCAATTATAGGACATAATTACTGCTTTTTTTGAAAGAACTGTTTAAAAATATGAGAAAACAGAATGTAGGGCAGCATAACTGGAACTTAGGTCAACAGAAAAATAGAAAGGAGACATAAAAAAGTTTATTAGAAACTTTTCTGTTGCTAGATAAAGAAATTATAACAAGTAATCACCAAGGCTCTCATTGAGAAATAAGCCTTAGAGGCTTCTAAGGCTCTCTCAGGCTAAGAAACTAAATAAAGATATTCATTGTTCACATTCTTAATACCTAAAAATAATTGCCCCATCTCTGTTCTCTAACATAAACAGGTTTCTCAAAAGTCCTCTACACAGTTGGCTTTTGTGACATTGTTGGCTAAGGGAGATACTGTTAAAATCTTTGAGAGGAGGTCCGTAGCACTCATCTTGGAAGAGACGGTAACCTTTGTGCAGACAGATAAACCCATCTATAAACCTGGAGAGAAGGGTGAGTCAATATTCATGTTTTCTTTGTATCATTGACCTTGGGAACACAGTCTTCAAATTCAGAGTAATCCAAACACAGGAATTTTAGTCTTAAATTTATTCTTAATGTTATGGGATCATGTATTTCTACACTTTTTACTGGTTGACTGAGTCAATTATAAAATAATTCCCTCCAAATCCAGTAATTGAATGCTTTGCTTCTTAAAATTTTGCAGGCCACTATTACTTTGTACAAATTTTAGTGACAGACTTATATACCACGGGATGTGGAGCAAAATTATTTGGCTTGAGTTATTGCTCCATAATTTGCTAGTTGGGTAAGCCAGTTAAATCTCTATTTAAATCCAGTCTTTTTACCTGTATAATGAAGATAATTAAAGTACCTTCCTTATACAAATATTGTGAGAATAGTCAGTGTGAAACAGTACCTAGCACATAATAAAGACTCCATAAATGACCTTTTATTACTATTATTATTCTTCATATCAGTAGAAGTAATCATAAATCTGAAAACCAAATCAGAACCCAACAATTTTCTTTATTTTTTAGATAGAAGATAGAAGCACCAAACGAGGGTTCAGAAAGATGTGTTTTTGTCTTGAAATAAATGATTGGCTTCTGTCAATCAAATTCTGATGTTAGAGATTTTTAGTTTTCTCATTTTTAAAGCAGAGGGTTAAATGAGAGCATCTATACATTTTCTTTTAATATTATGTATGTTTATGATTTATTGAAAAGGAATAAATTAATTAAAACACAATTATGTGGTGAGATTTTTTTGCTGTATTATATTCTCTCTCTGGACTTATTAAAGTGCTGATAACAGGTATGTGTACAAAAGTAGCTAGAATGATTTTCTAGAATTCTGCTAAAATTAATATGCTGTAATGTTTACTAGCACCAGTACATTTTTCCAGAAAAATCATGTCGAACTCCTACCATAAATATTTTACCTCTGTCCTTCTATAACTAACTCTGCCACCAGTTCCAGTGGTGGCAGCAGCTAGTGTCATCTTTGTTAACAACCAGCATCCTCAACATGAGGAATTACAAATGTGCAATAAGACATCTTTCCAAATGAAATTCAAATCTCAAAGGATCAAATCAGAGCTAGAGGAGAAGGGAGGACAGTATTCTGTCATAGTAAGGCAATTAATTTCCATGTCTATTTGTAAACAAGAATACTTGGGAGAGGAATAATGAGAAAAAAATTGTCCCCCTCTGTTGTCTTTTAGTTCAAGTTCGCATTGTGACACTCAATACCCATTTCAAACCTGTTGAGGATTTGGTGAGTTCAATAATTTCTAATGGTACAATTAAAATTTAATCAAATAAGCAAATTTATTGCAATATAAAGTGTTGTCAGGAAGCTTTTCGTAAATATGAAAATAGATGTAACATGGAGAACTATATAGGTGTAGTTTCATTGGTAGATCTCACATTTGAACATAAAATTTTTCTTCATCATGACTTAGTTTATACTTCTTTAAGATTTCATTATGTAGGGAAAGTGTGGGTTGCATGTTAAAGGTAAAACATGGGTTTACCTGTAGCAGTACAAACTTACCCCTCTGGGAAAGTGAGGGCTAAGTCTCAATACTTAAATTACTTCAAATAGTCTTTATAAATGCAAATATGTGGCCAAAAAGCAATGCACTGTTACAATAGTAACTTGCATTTTTTTCCCTCTTTCAGTATCCTTTAATCACACTTCAGGTAAGAGATCGATTTTTCATTCCCATCAGTTTAAATATTCAGATAAATGGTGATTTGTGTCTAATTTTCATTATGCATAGTTATAAATTCAGGTAAGTCTATATATACCCAATATAACACATTAGACGAAGATCTACATAGAAGACTGTCACTTTTAGTCAAAGCTTTGTGACAAATGCGGGAACTTGGGTTTTAGAATTAGAATTACACTTTTTCTCTTTTTGGGGCTTAAGAGAGCTACCCTATAAGATTGAATCTGAACATCTAAGGAAATTATGTTGTTTTTACAATTCGAGCTATCAGTTCAGTAGAATGTTAGAACTTTCTTTACTTCCCTTAACCACACAAAGTACCCACTTGAAGGAAAGGATAATACTCTCATATAGCTTCCATTCTTATATCCTCTTTATTTTCTAGGATCCTCAAAACAATGGGATTTTTCAGTGGAAAAATGTGACTTCTTTTCGAAATATTACCCAACTCTCATTCCAAATGATTTCAGAACCAATGTTTGGCGATTACTCCATTGTTGTGGAAAGGACATCAGGAAAGACGCTGATGCACCAATTTACTGTGAATAGATATGGTATCCGATACTTATAGTTCTGCATAAACGAAGGTTTCAAAGGACCCAACAAAGTAACTTTCACGTTAGAATTAGGAATCGTAGGCGAAGCTGGATTTGGTGTTCTGCCTTCTTCCTTTCTTGGCCTTTCCTGCTTTGTCATCTTTCTTGCTGCTCACTTCATGCCAGTATCCTGTGTTCTGGCCCCTGCCTTTTCTTCCTAAGATATATCTCATTTTATAGAATCCACACAATCTTCCAGGAAAAGTCTAAAGGATTACAACAAATAAAATGTAAAGTTATGAGAATAAAGAAGAGAAAGGAAAGGGGAATAATTAATCATTAATGAGACACCATCATTTACTAATGTCACACAGATTCTGAAGCAATTGAAGGGTGGTCTATACAGATGTATGCAGAGAAAAATACTGGGCACAGAAGCACACTTAGTTTCACCATTGTGATGTTTTGCTCTCCCGTGATTGTGGGGGCTGAACTCTGTTTCCCTTTGTTTCCAGTGGTGCCTAAATTTGAAGTAAAGATCAGTGTACCACAAACAGTAGCTATTTCCGATGAGGAATTCCCAGTGGATGCATGTGCTAAGTAAGTATTTATTCAGGAGATTCGACTCCACAGGTCAATACCAGGCTCAGAGAGAATGAAAAATGAAATTAACATGTAACTTTAATTATATATATGTTTATGTTAAAATTATCAGACAAGAAATGGGTTATCATTGTGAAATATTTTCAAAATACAAAGAAAAACATAAGAAATTACCTATATATTAATTCTGACACAATTAATAATGGGATTTATTTTCCTCTAAACATTTATGAAGTTTCCACAATTGCAGTCATATTTTTCTACCCACTACAACTAAGAAAAGATGTCCCTATACTATGCCCGTCTTTTCATGATTCCAGGTCCTCCTACACAAATGTCTCTGTATGGTCACTCCAAATTTGCTTAACCATTCTTTTATTCTACAACGTGTAAGCTGTTCCATTTCGTTTTTCTAGTACTAAAAAATAATATAGTGTATGTCTTTGTGTATAAGTGTATAAGAAGTAGTTTTTGATTTAAAAATTACTTAAGAAAGATTTCCAGAATTGGAATTACCAAAACAAAATATGTAATATTTTTAGTCTTCTGACTGTCACGTTGCTCACCAAGTATGTTACTCCAAGGTACAAATCCAGAGGCTGGTGCAAAACTACCTGCCTCCCTGAACCTTCATCATCTTGGGTGTTTTCATTAACAAAAGAGAAAAGAAACTTTTGCAAATGTCTTGTTAAAAAGCAGGCATTTTCTCAATTTAGTTGAATTCATTTGAATCCTCTTAATGTAAAAAAAAGTTCTTATATGCTTGAGAAATATTTATTTTCTTTTTGGGAAATTATTTCTAATGCAATTTACCTTCTTAAAAAGTGTGACACCTTTTCTCACCTTTCTAAAAAATAATTTAAAATAGCTAATATTTACTGAGTGCCAAATACTGTGCTAAGTATGCATTTATTATATTCTCACCACAATGTTATGCGATAGCTATTATCACTTTTATTTTATAGAGAGAGATAATAAGACACAAAGAATTAAAATAACAACATTAATGGAGCTTTTCGATGACAGAATTTGGATTTAGATCTACACTATTTGAATCCAGAACTACTCTCCTAATCAAAACCTATGTTGTAACATATGTAAGCAATTAAAAATATTAGTATTTGCCACATTCTTGAACACCACTTAATTGACTAATACAAATTACTTGCCTTAGATATCTCCAGTAGTATATCGAAGATACACTGGGTAAAGGGCTATCTAATGAACAGATGCGGTAGTGCTCACGAATGCCACAAAGAATCTTGAAAAACACTTTCTAGCTTTTTTGTAGTGTTTAAAGTGTTCTTTGGACTCTAGGAAAATAATCATAAGGTTTTTCTGAGTTTCAAGAAGAGTAACTGAACATTTGTCAGAATTTAATAAATGTAATATTTGAGATATCGTGGATTATCTTGTTAAAAAAATAATAGGATAATCAACATAAGTTTGAAGAAATCCAAGATCCTAAACTGGCTTCACTTGAAAACCATATGCAAAGCCAGGATTGTCAATGGGATTAACATCTATAATTAATCTGCCCAATGGTATGCTAAAAATGCATATGGGAAGAACCAAACTATTTAGGAAGCATCACCTTCATAAAAGACTTGTTAAGCTAAATACTGATATGGAATTGGGACTTTCTGAAACTTCTTTATTATACTCTACTTCAATTTGATATTAAATAGTATTTCTGTATCAGCAATTATAGTATCCTGCAATAGGACCAGGCAATTGAGACAGGAGCTGTGTGTGCTACGAGGTTATTTCTGGGCAGGCTGTGAGAATAGTATGAACAGAAGTGGTATGTCTAGGAATTACATCAGTGAATCAATCTGTTGCCTACTTCAAGTTGTATGCCACTGTGCCTGTGCATTGTCTGTTCAGTGTTCCCTGGGACTTGTCTTGGAGCAGCTAGAGAAGATAACAGCAAATTAGATTATTTTAGCAAACAACTTCAGAGATGACTTACACTTTTAAGGAAGAAGAAAACTCACTGACGGGTAGACATATTAATAAACTGAATTTAACTGAATTAAAGCTTAACTAAAGTTTATAAGTCAAAAACAGAGAGAGAATGTTTATTTTGACCTGTGTGAAAATTTAAGCTACGTATTTCACAGGCGTGTGTTAACCTATAGATAATACTACAATAAAAGTTTTATTATATGTATAAAAGACAGTAAGAAGAAATAACATATTTCAGGTATAACTTAGTCTTATGTCTCTTTCATATGTAATTGATATTTAGAACTGACAGAGGAGTTGAATGATTTGGGCTGCATCAAAATCTCAGAAATATTAGGAATTTTTATAGAGAGAGAGAAATGAATTAGTGGAATGGAAAGAACATGGACTTGGAGTGAGGAAGATCTAAGTTTAAATTCTAATTCCATCAATTACAATGTGGAGAAATGAGCTACCTGACCTCAGTTTACTAACTTGTAAGATGGGAAAATATACCTACCATACACCCCAGAGTTACCAGGAAAAGTAAATAAGATAATGTACATAAACACCAGATATATACCAGTGTCCAACAATTAGAAGAAAGTGTAACTGATAATTTATTTCAAGTTTTGCTATATACTAATTTCACATTTGTTATCTGTTTTCCTGAATCTTAGTGCATCAAATCCCCAACAACAAAAAAATCCCTCAAATCAATTGTATTTGCCTTTCATTAAACTTTTAAAAAACTTGTATTTTTGTATGTTTTAGAAAAAAATAAAATACTTATTTAACCCCACCTCATACACTGTACTTTTGATCAAAGCATATTTATTTTACACATATATTTTTGCTAAAGAAAAAAGTGTTGCAAAAGATTTTTATTTTTTATGAGATTCAAATACAATTTTAAAAGCTCAATTCAATCATTAAATCATAGTCACTGAAATTTTAGAGTCTACATTACCTTGAATTTGATTTTTAAAAAGCAATTAAATTCTGCTAACTGATCAAATGCCAAATCTGTTCATTCTGTGGAGACGATACCACCAACAGGTGAGAATTCCTAACAGAATTTGGTCATTGGGGTACTCATAGGTTAGAGATTTCACATACAAATTCTGAAGGAGGCCATAAAATGTCACCATGATTTTGCTCATCTATAATTACCAATACACCTTCTCTTACCAGATACACCTTTGGCCAGCCTGTGCAAGGGAAAGCCCAAATCCGGGTGTGCAGAAAATATTTTTCCTCTGGGAATTGTGAGAAAGACAACAATGAAATATGTGAGCAATTTATTGTACAGGTACAAATCATAATCTTTATTCTAAAAAAAAGTCATGTTCATTTTCATTATTATTCTTCCTTTGATTTCATTTGTAAAAGGGGTATAACACTATTTAATTTTGTCTATAATGGAGGTTGCAGTTAGATAAGGTAAATAATGAGGAAGAAAATACGTTTAACAATAGTCTCTAATCTCTAGGCTATGTAAATTGTTGCCCACCTATAGATTAACAAATTCTTAGAGTTGAAAGCTCTTATTGGTTTCCTTGTTTTATATCCTGTCTAGGTGACCTTCCTGATCTTTCTTTGGGGAATCATTATTTACCCTTTACATAACTCTTATCACATTCCCCATGGAATCTAGAATTATCTTTATGAAAAAAAGGTCATTTGCAAACTTCTCTGCAATCCGGAGTATCTACATTTATTACTTTAGGTTTAAAGTTCACTTTTTTTTTTTTTTTTGGACTACAACATTTATTATTAATACAAGTAGGGAAAAATCTATTATTATGAAGTTTAACTCACTCATTGGAAATCAACTCATTTTTCTCTTTTACTTTTCAAAAGTTGACAAATCATTGTCTGAGTCAATTTGATAAAGCTCACTTTTGAAACCACCATTTGCTTTCTCAGTCTGTAGCATTTTAACCTTAAGTGAAAAACCCTGCCCATCTCTCTAAAGATCATCTTTGGACTCCAAAAGTGGAATTCTTATATACTGCACAGTTTATATTATAAATCTGATTGTCCTGAAATTACTCACCAAATCTGATGTACAACCTTTAAGTATATATCAATATTTGGTAAAGATGGACAAAAACTTATCTTTTTTTTATTGTGGTTCAATTCAGCTGTCCCAATTTTTGCCCTGTTGCTCTACCCCTGCCGCACCCCCTCCCCTACTCCCACAGTCAATCCCTACCTTGCTGTCCATGTCCATGGGCAATTTATACATGTTTCTTGACTAGAACCTTCCCCTTCTTTTCCCCTGTTAACCTCCTCTCCCATCCCTCACTGTCCTTCCCCTCTGGTCACTGTCAGCTTGTTCTTAATTTCACTGTCTCTGATTATATTTTGCTTGCTTGTTTGTTTTGTTGATTAGGAGGTTTCACTTATAAGTGAGATCATATGGTATTTGTCTTTCAACCATCTGGCTTATTTCACTTAGCATAATGCTCTCCAGTTCCATCCATGCTGTCTTGAAGGGTAAGAGTTCCTTCTTACTTTCTACAGCACAGTATTCCATTGTATGAATGTACCACAGCTTTTTAATCCACTCATGTACTGATGGGCACATAGGCTACATCCAGCACCTGGCCACTACAAACAGTGCTGCCATGAACATTGGGGTGCAGAGGATCTTTTGAATTGGTGTTTCAAGGTTCTTAGGTTATACACCCAGTGGTGGGATGACTGGATCAGAAGGCATTTCCATCTCTAGTTCTCGGAGGAAATTCCATACTGCTTTCCGCAGTGACAACAGTCTACCTAAGGTTCCCTTTTCTCCACATCCTTACCAGTACCTGTTGTTTGCTGATTTGTTCACGATGGCCATTCTGACTCGTACGAAGTGTTATCTCATTGTGTTCCAGTTTCCATCTCTCTGACAGCCAGTGATGTTGAGCATTCTTTCACATGTCTCTGGGCCCTCTGTATGTGCTCCTTGAAGAAGCCGTATTTTCACTGTTATATGTGCTCAGGCAGGGGATATAGAGGAAAGAATGAACAGATGGGACTGCATCAAATTAAAAAGCTTCTGCACAGCTAGGGGGGACATCAGCAAAATGGAAAGGGAACCAACCATATGGGAAAACATATTTGCCAATGATACCTCAGATGAGGGTTTGATCTCCAAAATGTAAAAAGAACTCAAATGACTCAACACGAGGAAGACAAAAATAGACCCTGCCCATTTTTTAATTGGATTGTTTGTCCAATTAAAAATGTCTCCATTTTTATATATATTGCTTAAAATTTTTGTCATTTTGATAGGCACATTTATTTTTTAAAATATGCATTACTAGTGAGTTTGACCATATTTTTACATTTTTTATCAGTTTGTATTTGTTTCTGAGAACTCAAATATTCTTGCTTTTCCTATTTCTGTGAAAAATAAACTTTCATTTTAAATATTGTCCTTTAGCCTCTACACAAACACTGTTTTGTTTCAAGTCAAATATTGACTTTGATTATGGTATATTTGAAATACCAAACTTCTTAATGTTTCTGGGTTCTCAGCTTCAGAAAATGGTTTCATCTACCACTATGCCATAGATGTAGGTAAGTATACTCTTATGTTTTAAAGTTTTTACTAATCAACATAAAGTAGTTTTTTATTGTGTTCTGAAATAAGTTTAGCTTTCTTCCAGATAAATAACTTGTGTTAGCACCTAATCTTATATAATTTTGTTCTCCTTATTTTAAATCATGCTCCTAAAAAGTTTATCTATTTTATTGGTCTTACTCTGACCTTTTACTATTTTTTTTCTAATATTACTTTTGTGTTCCCAAATAATTTATTTCAGTTTTTTATTAATTCTTTTCCATAAAAGTTTAGTTTATATTGCTGGCTTTTAAAAATGTCAGTTGGTTCTTTTTGTTAAAAACACAGTGCTCTACATTTTCCTTATCCACGACGAAACACCATAGATTTTGATACAAAGCAATTTTTCCTTGACACTAGATTCATACTGATTTACCTCACATTTTCTCTTTGACTTGGTATTACTGAAAAATATTTTTTCTTAGTTTCAAAGCACTTAAGGTTCTTTTGAGTATTTTTATCATTTCTTTTTAATTTGATTCTATTATCAGATAATTGTCATTAGATAAATGGTAAAATTGCCTTTTCTGTTACTGTTGATATTATACTTGATGATGCAGAGGAGGACATATTCTGCAATCAGAATGACTGATTAGTTCTAAAACCTTCTGTGTGACCTTGGGCAGATTATATAATGTACCCAGTGCTTCAGTTTATTTACACACACACTGGAGGTGACCACAGTATCTAGCTTGTACAAAAGTTTTCAGAATCAAATGAATTCCTATATCCTTCTAATAGTTTAAATTTAAAGTTAATAAATATTTTTATTTTAAATATAACTAAGTCTATACTTCTCTAATTACTGATGTCACCAAGGAAAGATTATCCATAGATTGTTTCCTTATTTTTAATGACTAGTTGACATTAAATCGTGTTTTAGTGTTATACATTTGAGGACTGATTCTATTCCATCTGTTATTAGTGCCTCTCAGGATGATTTTAATTTATTATTCAGTTCTATTTTTATATTTTAATTTGCTTCCACCTACAGTGTTTCTAGGAGAATGGCCCTGAAATCTGTAAAATATAATATCTCTTTACTTCATTTGCTGATGAAAACTCTCCTTCCTCAATCTCTTGTAATTCTGTGGTCATTTCAACAAGTATGTGAGATAGAGCCATGGGGTGTGAAGGGAGATATCTACTTGTGCTAAAATGCCATAATCTTTAAAGACTTTAGAAACCCTAACTTTTTCATTGTACCTTCTCTTTATTTTTCAGTTGAGAAATGGTTGTGTTTCTCAAGTTGTAAATACAAGAGTCTTTCAACTCTACCGTTCTGGATTTTTCATGTTACTTCATATCACTGTAACTGCTACAGAAATTGGGACAGGTAATGGTCATGTTTTATGGACAACCTGAGGAGATACACAGCTTAGTGGGGAGAAATTTATAGTGTACTGATACTTGCCAACTACAGATCAATCATTGCTCCATATGGTAAAGTGAAGTATATTTTCTAATAGGTCAGTTTGAGGATTGCTTTTGAGTAAGATTTTCCTAATAATATTTAAAATAAAATGGTTATGTAAATGCTGCACTCAACTTGGAACAGGACCGTATTTGCTTACCTTGCTTAAGAAAACAATGAAGCTGAGAAGTTGTGACAGAGACCATGAGGCCCAAAAGCTTGGAGTGACAGCTATCAGATCCTTTAGAGATGTTTGTCAGCCTCTGATTTAATACCACTGGGAGCGTTTCCAAGTGCCAAAGTGATAGTGAGAAATTTACAAGATGGCACATCAAGTGATGCAACTTCTTCAACACTGTTTCTCTTTTCTCACAGGTGTGCAGATCAGTGAAAAGGCTTCTATTCCTATCACTGAATTTCTTGGGAGTGTGAACTTCGAGAACATGGACCCTTTCTATAGAAGAGGAATTCCTTACTTTGGCACAGTAGGTTTGAGTAAAAAAATATATATGTTCTCATTTCATTTTCTTGGATAATAAATTGCCCTTCAAAATTTTCTGGATGTTTTTCCCACTGTCATAACACATTTGTGACATTACTGCATCTGATATACTAGAAAGAGCCCTAGGCTAAAAGAAAGTGAAACATAAAATTATTTCCATATTATCCGTTTATTTATAGAAGATCTCTGTGTTAGAATTTAAGAAACTTACAAATAAATTATCACATTTATGAACAGATAATTCCTTCTCAGTAGAAATATGACATTTCAAATTTTTCAATTTAATGCTTCTTTTTTTTTTTCCTATACAGCTTAAGTTTTCTGGTCCTAATAATGTCCCAATGGTGAACAAGTTATTGCAGTTGGAGCTCAATGACAAATTGTTAGGAGATTATACCACAGACGAGAATGGGGAAGCTCAGTTATCCATCGACACTTCAGATATCTTTGATCCGGAGTTCCACCTGAAAGTAAGCCACCAAAGAGATGCAGAGGATTCAAATGTTAGGAATATTGAACATTAGGAATTTCTTACAAGATGACTTGTATTGAGAATGCATTTCAACAAAGTTTTAAAATTAGGGTATTTTATATAATTGCTTGTTCATTAGATAATACTTATTTAAGAGGATGAGGTAATAATAGCCTATTATAATTGTTATAAGTTCTCTAACAACCTATTTTCATCTGTGAAACTAGAAACAGCTCATCAAAATACTTTGACTTCCTTGCTCATTTTATGCATAGATATGGAGTTTTGATACTATCATTTCTCTTTTTCTGCTTCTTAAACAGAATTTTATAATTAAACAACTTGTCAGTATTTAAATGTAGCTGAAAGGCAACAGGACCTAAAGCTATTCTGTAACTTCAATTACAAAGTAAAAATAAATGATTCATTGTAGGCTTAATGAAGTAGACATACAATTATGGTCATGTTTTGTATACAAAAAGAGGAGAGTGCTTTAATATTTTAACTTCCGATAATGTTTAATTGGAAGGTAGAAGCTAACTCTTCTCCCTCCTTTGAAAGGATAAGAAGCCTTTCATTCTGTAATAATTACTGTCCTTGAAAGGTCTTTTTATCTCTAAGATCCTTTGTTTTCTTTTATCTTATCAGGCCACATATATTCACCCCGAGAGCTGCTATGGTCCTGGCTGGTTGACGCCAGAGTACATGGGTGCCCATATCTCAGTCCCACGCTTTTACTCCCGAACCAACAGCTTCTTGAAGATTGTTCCTGAACCAAGGCCGCTTAGATGCAATCAACAAAAGATTGTTAGTGTGCATTATTCCCTGAACGGTGATGCATATAGGGACAATTCAAACATAAAATTCTTTTATTTGGTAAGTCTCAGCTGCTGGATCCTTGGATCTTGTCTGCCTGCTTAGCACAGTACAGTTTAGAGCTTCTACATCAGGTGTGCATGCCAGTCCAGGCAGGCCAATCTCACTTTGCTGGTGAATGCCATTGGAACCATTGAAAACAAACACAGAAACAAATAAACAAACAAACACATAAAAGATCCAAGGCAATTTCAGTTTCCCAAAGGTTGGAAAACTTTTCAGAGTCTGCTATTTTAAGTATTTAATTATAACTCACATAAAGTAAATACTTACATCCCTTTGTGAGAGTAAAATATTACACAGATACCAGAGACTAAAGTAGAAGGCTGATTTTGATAAACAATAAAAGAAATGAACCCTTTTGGTTCTGCCCCATATTTATTCACTTTGTCTGTAAAAGGCATATTGAAAGGTGAAAAGCTACAGAATTGGAAATTGAGACTTCTAATTAAAATCCTCCACCCTCTCCTTGTTTTCGGGCAAGCTAGTTGATATTGGACAGATTCTTTAAACTCTCTAAGCTTTAGCTTCCTGAGCTGTATATTTGTAATTAAAAATAATAAGACATCTCCAAGGTATTCTGTGTCAGTCAGTGCTCAGTCTTCCACCTTCCGAATAGCTCCATTTTACAAATACGAGAGCAGAGGCAAGGGAGTGAAATGACTTGGCTTAACTCAAAGCCAGGCAGCCTAGACAATTTCAGAGTTTTATGCACCCCCTTACACAGGACACTGCATACCACTTTTCAACAAGTGTCCAGCACATAATAGAGTCGCAATCGATTGTAGTAAATTTCTCTGTTCTTTTCCAATTGTGCAGAGTCCATTTTTAGTATTTGTTCCTGGAAAATACCCTATCAGACAGAGTAGAATTATCACTAGATTATTAATTATTTAATGACGACATGATATTTTAAATAATACAATTCCACATATGTGTTTTCTTTTTTCTGCACAGATAATGGCAAAAGGAGCTATCTTCCTCAGTGGACAAAAGGAAATCAGAAACAAAGGTTTATACAATGCATTTATTTTTTAACATGTATTCTACCTTCATTTTTCCTTCTTTTTAAGAAAATGTTATAGTAATAGAGTCAAGAGGTTAGGTTAGAAGAGTGCTTAACTTTATGATTTGTGAATGGAAGGCGATATTTAGCATGGCCCAAGGTAACTTACTAAATATTTCAATGGAGATTTTGACCTGTTTCTATTATTGCCAGCTTGTCAATACATTATAGAAAAATGATGCCCAAAACCCAAATATTGTTGTTGCCTAAATTATGCAATGTTCATATTTGTATGTGCAGTTACCATTAGTTAATTCATTTGCACTTAAAATGAAGCCCAATTTGCTTTTTCTATCATAAGTCATTCTCTTTTATCTAAGTGTACCCAATGAGCCAGGAAACTTTTGGCGTTTTATCTGTTGATGACATCTCCTGTTTGCACAGCCTGGAATGGAAACTTCTCATTCCCTGTCAACGTCAGTGCTGATCTGGCTCCCGTGGCTGTCATGCTCGTCTACACCCTTCACCCCAGCGGGGAAATTGTGGCTGACACTGTCAAATTCCAGGTTGACAAGTGCTTTAAAAACAAGGTGATGTTTCTTCTGTTTCTTGCTGGTCCCCAGCGAAAGGGGTGAGCAGTTTTCTCCCTGTCATCTCAGTACTATAAAGTTTACATGGTATTCTCACAATAAGTGTTTTGTAACTAATCATTAGGGGGATGAGAGAATCAACAAACAGAATGAATAACTTTTGACCGCAATACCAGTCCTGAGATGATGGGAGAATGGCCCTGTAAAGAGAGTTAAGGGTGACAAGTAGCCATGAGAGAGAGATAGGGACAGAAATCCATAAATATTTATTTGGAAGAGATAGATCATTTATATGAAGTTATCTGCCTCTCATTCCTTCTCTTTCTGTCCTTCAGGTTAGCATAAAGTTCTCTAAGAGGCAGGGACTCCCTGGCTCCAGGACTAGCCTGTATCTTCAAGCTGCCCCTGACTCCTTCTGTGCACTCCGGGCTGTGGATAAAAGTGTTCTTCTACTGAAACCAGAGCAAGAGCTATCAGCTGAAAGTGTAAGCTCTCTGATTTCTGCAATTTTCCCGTTTTTACTTGGACTCCTACAGATCAAACCCTTTAGATGATATATTTGAGATGGAACATGTTAAAAATATCAAATATTCTCTTCTTTTGTTCCTTCATGTATTGTATATTTATTTCTCTTGGCTTACCCAGCACTCATAACAATACAGAATTCTGTAGATAATTATAATAGGTCAGGGATCATACAACAATATGATTTTGAAAAATATTATAGATATAATTATATGTGTGTGGAAACCTAGAGTTAGATCTCTGTGTTGAAAGATATGCTTGGATACAGCCTAAAGTTATTATCTATGGATTCATTTTCAAACGAGCAATCCTAGAATTTCACACCAAGTTTTTTCAGTTAATAACTGTTGAATATTTCCTTTTCTTTTAACACAAGTACACATAAATATGGAAATTTTATTTTATTTTATTTTCCAATTGCACTTTATATTTAATATTATTTTGTTTTAGTGTCAGGTGTACAACACAGTGCTCAGACGACCCCATGCTTTACAAAGTGGACCCTTCTTTCTACCAGTACCCACCTGGCACCATGCATAGTTATTGCAATATTATTGACTGTATTTCCTAAGCTGTACTTTACATCCCAATGACCATTTTACAGCTACCAATCTGTACTTCTTAATCCCTCTACCTTTTTCACCCAGTACCCCAACACCCCTACCCTCTGGCAAATGTCAGTCTGTTCTCTGTCCCTATCAGTCCGTTTCAATTTTGATTGTTTGTTTTTGAAATTTATGGTCATATTTAAGACTAATAATTTTAATGTTTAGTTTGAAAAATATTAAACTAAACATTTTTAAAATAATAATTTTTAAAATTTTTATTATTAAAATTATACCTATTGTCTAAATCCATTTGGCCTTCTGTAACATTTGAACTACCAGAGACTGGGTAGCTTATAAGTAACAGAAATTTATTTCTCCCAGTTCTGGAGGCCAGAAGCCTGAGATCAGCATGCCTGCACAATCAGGTAGAGTGTCTCCCTGAATGCAGACTTCTGCCCTGGTGGAAGAAACAGGGAAATTTCTCGGGCAATTTTCATAAGGGCATTAATCTCATTCTTGAGGGTTCTGCCCTCCTGACCTAATCACCTCCAAAAGGTCCCACTGCCTAATACTATCACACTGGGCATTAGGATTCCGACATAGGAATTTTGAGAAGGCAACAACATTAACCTCTATAGCACCTGTGTGTTGTAGAAAACAAGAGTCACCACACCTCCTTGAATGATCTGATGATTTCCCATCAGCCATGCTTTTTGGAATTGCCACTTTCAGGCCCATTCATTTCAAGCCCCTTTCCTGTTTCATGCTGAGTCTGAGGACTATGACTCACTTTTTGAAACTAAATGTTGTGCATTTTCTTATCTGAAGTTGATTTCCTGTGTATTTCCTCTAATTTCTCTGGGCTACTCTTTTTCAGGTTGTCTCTTAAGCCTTCCTCTCCAGCTTTCCATGCCCTAGACTTTTTAGCAACAGTAGAAGCTCTGTTAGAATTTGGTGTTATTTCTCTACAATCAAGTAATTAGAAGGTCACAGTATTATCTGTACCCTAGTAATGTTAAAACCACAAGTCATGGGTATTATTACTTCTCTTTGTTATCATGTTTGCTTTAAAATGATGTACAAGATTTAGAATCAGACAACTACAATTTTTCTCAAGATTTGGGAGTTCTAGCATCATAATTACAATGAATTATCTGTACACTAGGCCTTGGCTTAAGCCATGGACCTTCAGGCCTCTCTTTCTTACGTGATATCTGCATCCTGCACCAAAGCTGAAAACTTTTTAAACATATTATTGACCACCTAAAACAAAGTTTTTTTCTTCTGAAAGAATGAGTTGACACAAAATGTTGGATCCAGTATTATAGCTTTAGATTAAAAAAAACAATAAATGATTACAGCACAAATTCACTGATTTTGAAAAAATAAAGGGAGTGCTTAACATCATTGAGAGCTATGTGATTTTCTCATAGGTGTACAACCTGCTTCCTAATTTAGAACTTCATGGTTATTTCTATCATGGTCTCAACCTTGATGATGGCAAGCCAGACCCTTGCATTCCTCAGAAGGATATGTTTTACAATGGTTTGTATTATACACCTGTGAGCATCAATGGGGATGGAGACACCTATGATATTGTCAAGGTAAGAGCAGTTAAATTTTTTTAATTTATCTTATCTCAATTTTAATTTTAGTGCTCATAATGTGTATCTATATTTTATTATTTATGTAGTTTTTTGCTATTGTTTGAGACAGCTATCAGTAATTTGCTTAAAGAGCACTCAGAAATTGTCTTAGGAGATATTAGTTTTTGTTGAATTGAAAATAAATTAAGTGGTGGCTTAAATTATAAAACCTCAGGTTTGAAGTAATGAGACAATCTTCAATTTATTGTAATAAATCTTATACAGAAATAGTTGAATCAAGAAGCTGTAATATAGTTAGGGCTCAATCCAAACCAGGGCTATCAATTAGATATGCTGAGACCTCCATGAAAGTTCTTTATAGTTGAAGTCATGGGTATAGAAGAAAAGGGGCATGGAATTACATAGATTTTCATTTCAGTTCCAGCTCTCCAAACTGCAAACTGTACATTGTGTATGTGTATGAGAGACTATATGTGTGTTTGATGTTAATTAGGATAGCTATAGTGCCTATTTCAATAGTATTTTTCCTCAGACTTAAATGGAAAATGATATAAAATATTTAGCAAAATCCTAGTACATAATGAGTGCTAGATAAATCAGACTGATTATTATTTTTCCTCCAAATTAAAAATTTTCAATACATCAAATACAGGTGATTTGACTTCTAAAATCACAGGCTTTTGTTAGCACAGGAAACATGCATATTTATCATTATAATGTAGATAATAGACCTTCTTTAGGTCTTGCATGAAAGGAATGCACAACTTTTCTTCTGTTGTTTATTTCTTTGAAGGCCATGGGTCTGAAAGTCTTTACCAATCTCCATTACCGGAAACCAGAAATATGTTCAATGGAGTGGGGGCCATTCCCTATGCCATTGTATCTAAAGAGAGGATATTCACCGATGTACAGTGCCCCATATGAAAGTGAATGTGAGTAATCTAGAATTTTATGTCTGGGAAATGGCCAAAGATGTATTTGAGATAAAACCATAAAAAATAGGAATTTTACATGTAAATTATGCCATGTTTTTAGTTACAACCAGACACCCTGCAAAATAAAGCAGAATAAAGCAGAATAGGAATGGTTTGGGCTAAAAAGAAGAATTGGTTTCAGATATGAAAGGAAGTTTAATTTGATTTGTAGAACACAATATCAGAAGTATATGTGAGCAGGTTATGTATTGTAATATGGAAGGACAGTCATTATAAGTGAGTATAATACAGGAGAATAAGGTGTCTTTAAAAGACCCTTATGCCCTTATTATGTATAGACCATAGTTCACAGAGTTCAAGGCAGAGAATATGTTGATTCCCAGACAGCCACACAGCTGGCATCAGAGCAGGGTACTCAGATAGGAAGAACTATTTCCTACTGGAAGAACTGTAAGCACAAAACTCAGTCACAGTCTTAGATGAGTGAAGTAATTAGGTAGCTTTCCAATACAGAAATTTCATCATGGAAGCAAAATGAAACAAATCATCAGAATATAACCCATATCAAAGCTATATTTCAAATCTGAAAACCCTTGAATAACACCCTTTAAATCCTTCTGACCTACCATTGAGATTAGTCTAATAGTAACTTAAGTGAGGCTGATCTGAAGATGGGTATCAGAAACACCATTTGAAACAAAAGAAAGGCCTCACAACTTTCTACAAGGGTAGATTCCATGAGTTCAAGAGTCCAGAAGTTGAAACCACTTTGAAGTCTTGATCAAGAGGTTGAAGCTATCAACTTTTCTGCTACTAGATCAAACCATATTTTGAGCTTGTCAGACACATCTAAACATTTTAATATCTTTAACTAAAATGTACTGAAACCCAAAGTCATTCATTTGATCTCTTTCTTCAGTTATTCATTTATTTATTCACTCAACAAACATTTATTGAGGTCAGGGATTTAGTTATGTATTGCAAATGCAATGGATTAATCTCTGCTCTCCTGGAATGTTTAGTTTATCAGAGAAGCCTTACAGTGAAATGTAATTTCAGAAAGCTGACAGGAGTGCATTAAATGGAAATAAGATCAATAGAAAAGACCTAAATTTCTCAAGGGCTTATTATGTTCTTCTGGAAAAAGTTACATTTATACTTAGACCTGAAATGTGAATGGTAATACACAACAAAAAGAGTTAGAACGGCATTTCAAGAAGGAAAAGTACTATGAAAAATAAGGTGGAAAGTTAAAGCATTTCAGAATGGCAAAAGGTATCCTTCAAAGGCAAGAGTAAAGATAGCTAAAGCAAAAGGGATAAACAGAAAGCTCATGAAGACCTTGTAGGACATTTAGAGAATTCAGAATTCATTCTAATGCAGTAATTTGCACTACTGACAAGTTTTAAGTAGACAATCTAATATGTTTTCAAAAGATATTGCTGCTCTTTGGAAAAGGGGATTGGGACTTGTACTGTCTAAGACTGTATGAAATGTTATAAAAGCTAGTAATTGAGTTGAGAAACAATGGTGCTTGGACTACTAATAAAAAAGCTGGTTTCATTTGGTTGGTAATGATATGAAATGCAGGATGTGGGTAGGGAAGTCAGGAACAATTTTTAAATTTCCAATTTGGGTAAGTGGGTAGATTCTGATACCTGTCATGGAGATGGAAAATACTGGAGGCCAGCAGGGGGAGATATAGTTAGTTAACTTTTGAACAATTTAATTTTAAATGCCTGTAAAGCATCCAAAAAGAAAATTGCTCAAGGGTGCTGTATGTACAGCACGGAGCTCAGAAGAGAGGTCCAGATGGGAGACACAGATTAGGAAACCTCAGCATAAGAACTGTAACAAAGCCATGTCTAAGGATATGAATGCAGAAACAGAGCATAGTAAGAAAAAGAGGACCTGAAACGGAGCTCTTAGGAACAAGTCAAGTGTGAGGAGATTACGTCCTCAAAAGAAAATGGCAAAGAGGTGAGAAGAAAACTAGAAGGAGCTGGTATTATAGAAGTTAACAATAGCTACTCTTGAAAAGGACATAGTGATTAAGAATGTCAGATAGCCTAGAGTCCATGCAAGAAAAAGGTGTTCTTTGGAATCAGCAATATTAATGTCATTAAAAGCTTTAGTGAAAGTCATGTTAGCATAGTGGAATCAGCAGGCACCAAACTGGTTTCTGGCTGGCACCAGGATGTTGGATGAGAAACTCAATTCAGTGAATAGACATCACTTTTTCTAAACTTAGCTGTGGAGGAACAATGTAAGCTGACTGTTGGGAGAGATTTGAGCATCAAAATGCTGATGCCTAGGTTGAGATGTGCATTTATCAGCAATGAGCACTAGGAGCAATTTCTTATACTAAGTATATATATTTAAAGGTCCATATCGTTGAAACATGTATTTTTATTCTTCCAAACTAAAGCATCTCTCTTTTATTTTACCTGGTGAAGTCATAGAGAAGTCTGGCTTTGTAGAATGGGCTGTAACGGAAACAGTAAGAACAAACTTTCCAGAGACATGGATATGGGATCTCGTCAGTGTCGAGTGAGCTTTCAACAGTTTTCTATCCAATGTGTCTTTATTTCTATTTTTTAATTTAATTAAAAAATTTTTAAAAATCATTTTTCTATTGCTGAACCTCTAGATTTTTTATTTTTAAATATATTTTATTGATTATACTATTATAGTTGTCCATTTTCCCCCCTTCACTCTCCTCCACCCTTCACATCCCTCCCACCCACATTCCCCCCCCTTTAGTTCATGTCAATCTGTTATAGTTATAAGTTCTTTAGCTTCTACATTTCCCATACTATTCTTACCCTCCCCCTTTCTATTTTCTACCTACCATCTATGCTATTTATTTTCTGTACCTTTTCCCCCTCTCTCCTCCTCCCACTCCCCTGTTACTAACCCTCCTTGTGATCGCCATTTCTGTGGCTCTGTTCCTGTTCTAGTTGTTTGCTTAGTTCATTTTTGTTGTTGTTTTAGGTATGGTTGTTAATAATTGTGAGTTTGCTATCATTTTACTATACATGTTTTTTATCTTCTTTTCTTAAATAAGTCCCTTTAACATTTCATAAAATAAGGGCTTGGTGATGATGAACTCCTTTAACTTGGCCTTGTCTGAGAAGCACTTTATCTGCCCTTCCATTCTAAATGAAAGCTTTGATGGATAGAGCAATCTGGGATGTAGGTCCTTCCTTTCCATGACTTGGAATACTTCTTCACAGCCCCTTCTTGCCTGCAAGGTCTCTTTTGAGAAATCAGCTGACAGTCTGATGGGAACTCCTTTGTAGGTAACTGTCTCCTTACTTCTTGATGCTTACAGGATTCTCTTCTTCGTTTTAATCTTGGGTAGTGTAATTATGATGTGCCTTGTTGTGTTCCTTCTTGGGTCCAACTTCTTTGGGACTCTCTGAGCTTCCTGGACTTCCTAGAAGTCTATTTCCTTTGCCAGATTGAAGAAGTTTGCCTTTATTATTTATTCAAATAACTTTTCCACTTGTTGCTCTTCCTCTTCTCCTTCTGGTGCCCCTATACTTCAGATGTTGGAACATTTAAAGATGTCCTGGAGGTTCCTAAGCCCCTCCTCATTTTTTTGAATTCTTATTTCTTCGTTCTTTTGTGTTTGGTTGTTTCTTTCTTCCTTCTGGTCCACTCTATTGATTTGAGTCCCAGTTTCCTTCCCATCACTATTGATTCCCTGTACATTTTCCTTTATTTCACTTAGCATAGCCTTCATTTTTTCATCTAATTTGCGACCAAATTCAACCAATTCTGTGAGCATTCTGATCACCAGTGCTTTGAACTGTGCATGTGATAGGTTGACTGTCTCTTCGTTGCTTAGTTGTACTTGTTCTGGGGATTTGATCTGTTCTTCTGTTTGGGCCATTTTTTTTTTGTCTTGTTGCTCCTGTTACGTAGTGAGGGTCAGAGCTTTAGGTGTTCACCAGGGCAGGGCAACCCGGTGGCTGGGTTGTGACGCTATTTGTGGGGGAGGGGTCTGAGAGGGAACAATGGTGCTTGCTCCACTCTCTGCCAGATTTCAGTCACTTCCCCCACTTCCCTCAAGCAAACTGGGCTCTTCTGGTGCTGATTTCCATGTGGGTGGGCTTGTGCACCCTCTAGGACCCTGTGAGTCTCTCCAACAAACTCTACTGTGAGGCTGGAGTTTCTCTGGACACCTCCACCCCCACAGGTGTTTTCAATTGGTGTTTTGAGGCTTTATTTACCCACGCTGGGACTCCAGGTTGTGAGGTCTGTCTTGCTCTCCAGTTTTTCCTGGTTTATCTGGGTGGGAATGTGGGACCGCCCAGTTTCATAAGCCACCTTGCACTCCAAGCCCCTACACAATCCACCACCTCGCTAGTTCCACTTACTACTGCCTTGTGCCACCGCCTGTGCACCCAGGATCTGCCCGCTCCTGTCTTGTGTGCCTGGGGTCCATTCACTGCTGCCTTGTGCGCCAAGGTCTGCAAGCCGCTGCTTTTATTGCTGCGACCCCTTTCCACTCGGCCACCCAACTGCATCGCTCCTACCAGTCTGGATGAATATGTCTACTTTAACTCCTTGGTTGTCAGATTTCAATACAGTTCAGTTTTCTGTTAGTACTGGTTGTTTTTTGTTTCTAAATTTTTGTTGTCCTTCTTTTGGTTGTGTGAGGAGACACAGTGTGTCTACCTAATACCTCCATCTTGGCTGGAAGCCCTTATTGCTATTTTCTTTTCGTTACTATTTATTTAAACTTTATTTCTGGGTATATAAAGCAGTACCATATTTGTAAAAATATGTAATATAACACTCATTTGTGTGTGCTGACCACATATTTTATTTTAATTTTTCTCCTGCATGTTTCTCATTAATTTCATGCAGATAGATGTAACATACCTTACTTTCAAAAAAATAATGTGTGTAAAGAAATGTGGTCTTTTTAAGGTTAAATTTCAAGGCTTTTATCTAATGCCCATCTAAACAATATAACTCATTTTTAACTTTCAGTTAATACTTTGTTTTTGTTTGCTCTGGACTGAATTTAGTTTCCTGGTTTAAACAAAAAGAATTGATTTTACCAATAATCTGTCCTTATAGTTCCTCAGGTTCAGCAAATCTTTCATTCATCATCCCTGACACTATAACTCGATGGGAGACAAATGGCTTCTGTGTGAATGGTGATTCTGGATTTGGCATTTCATCAGCAACTGCTCTGGAAGTCTCACAGTCTTTCTTTGTTGAAGTGACCCTCCCCTTCTCAATTGTCCAAAATGAACAATCTGATGTGATTGTCAATGTCTTCAGCTACCTGAATACATGTGCAGAGGTAAGCTATTGCCTTTGGAGACAAAACCTAGTAAGGGCAAAAAAATTCCTTAATATTTTCCTTGAAGATTGACATATTATTTTCATTCTCAAATGCAAAATTGTACTATAAAGTAATAAGACTTGTTGCCATAATCCTCAAACAAAAGCAAGTGCTTTAATTCACAGCAATGATTTAAATGCTGCTTCAAGAAGGTCAATTCATGACATGCATTCTACCATATTTATCTTTGCATGAGAGGAGTCATTTGGTATCTTTTGTCTCTGCTAACTTAAATTAGGTAGAGCAGAATCTTCTCAAGATTGGAGGAGGAACAGTAACAGCAAAGTATTTGGAGTGCCACCCTCATTACCGTGACTTTCTTTTTAGATTTCTGTTCAATTGGAAGAATCTCAGAATTTTGAGGCAAATGTCCGCACCCCTAAAAACAATGGCAGTGAGGTTATTCAAGCTGGAGAGAGGAAAACATACATCTGGACTCTTATACCTAAGAAATTAGGTAAGCAGCTATCTATCTATGCCAGTCCCTCATGGAAAACTAGCCCCTTTTTATTGCCTCTATTTATTTTCCTCAAATTCTCTATGTAATTTTCCTCATCACATTTTTAACTCTACTTTTTTAAAAATTCTCTTTAAAAATATTATTTTTATAATCTAATTTCTGGTTGGTAATGCTTGTGTAAAGCAAAATCATTCTTCATGTATATAAAAACATAATGTGATCAAAATACAGTATAAATGCTAATTTGTATGAACTATCAAAACTGTATATATTACCCCAAACGAAGGCTCTATTTTCATTAATGCTGACCAGTTTAATTCTCACTTGTTCCTTCACCTATCATCATGAACCTGCTTCACCCATACAAAATTACTCCTTAATCACAATAAATTTGCCAGGATTTGAAAATTTATCAAATATATCATGAGATACCAAAAAACACTTAGATGGAGATCAAACATTGAGAAGCATATATAACTGCAGATATTACCTTCAATATAAAAATATATATTTGTACATCTTAAAAATATAAGGGAAGGTAAAAAGTTAAAGAGTCTAGAAAACAAAGAAGATAGATATGCTCCATGCATGATGGTCACTATCACTAAATTAAAAATTAAGTGTCATTAAAATTTTTTATTTAATATCCCATATTTGTTGTATTTTTGTTTTTTGTTTTTTAATTTATTGGGTCACATTGGCTAAAAGTGTATAGGTTTCAGATACACAACTCTATAATATATCATCTGTATATTGTATTGTGTGTTCACCACTAAAGTCAAATCTCCTTCCATCACCAACAGAGTATTTTTATAAGATTGTTTTAGTTCACCCATGATATTTAACTGCCTAAGACTACTTTTCCCATTCAATTTTAAGTTTCTTGTTATTCTAACTACACAAGGTCTTCAAAAAACAATTACTAAGCAATGAATGAGTTAACAATGAGAATCAAGGGGAAAAAAATCAAAAGATACCTTGAAACACATAAAAATGAGGATACAACAACCCAAAATTTATGAGACGTAGTGAAAGCAATCTGAAGAGGGAAATTCATAGCATTATAGGCCATTCGAGGAAGGAAGGAAGGAAGGAAGGAAGGAGAAGAAAGAAGAACAGGAAGAAGAAGGAGGAGGAGGAAGTGGAGGAGGAGGAGAGGAAGGGGAGGGGAGGAAGGAAAAGAAGAAGAAAGGGAAGAAGAAGAAGGAGTAGAAGAAGGAGAAGAAGGGGCTCAAATAAACAATATAACTTTACACTTAAAGGAACTTGAAAAAGAACAACAAAGTTCAAAATGAGCAGAAGTAAGGAAATAATAAAGTTCAGAGCAGAAATAAATCAAATAAAATCTTAAGAAATTATACAAAAGATCAAGGAATCCAAGAACTTGTTCTTTGAAAAGATAAACAAGATTGACAAACCTTTAACCAGATTCATCAAGAATAAAAGAGAAAGGACCCAAATAAATAAAATCAGATATGAAAGAAGAGAAATAACAAGTGACACTAAAGAAATATAAAGGATTGTAAAAAATATATAATGAACAACTATATGACAAAAAACTGACAACCTCAACAAAATGGATAAATTCCTAGAAATATACAATCTTTCAGAACTAAATCAGGAAGAATCAGAGAATCTGAATAGACAGATTACACGTAGTAAAATTGAAGCAGTAATTAAAATACTCCCAACACACAAAAGTCCTGGACCTGATGGCTTCACAGGTGAATTTTACCAAACAGTCTGAAAAAGACTAACACCTCTGCTTCTCAAATTATATCAAAAAAATTCAAGAGGAAGGAAGGGTCCCAAGCTCATTTTACAAATCCAGCATTATCCTAATTCAAAAACCAGATAAAGACACTTTAAAATCAAAAGAAAATTATTGGCCAGTATCTCTGATGAACATAGATGCTAAAATCCTCAACAAAATAGTAGAACACTGAATATAGCAATACATTTTAAAAAACCATATACTATCATCAAGTAGGATTTATTCCGGGAATAAAGATAAAAATCACATGATTATATCAATAGATGCAGGAAAAGCATTTCAAGATTCCAATGATGTATTTCATCTAACTAGAACAAAATTTCAAAAAAATTTTGGAGCAACAAAAGGGCCCATAGAGCAAAAGCATTCCTAAGAAAGAACAAAGTTGGTGAATCATGCTACCTAATATCAAACTATACAATAAGCTCATAGTAATCAAGACAAACTGGTACTAACATAAAACCAGATACATACATCAATGGAACAGAATAGAGAGACCAGAAATAAACCTATACCTTTATAGTCAATATTTGACAGAGGAAGCAAGCACATACAATGGGCTAAATACATTTTAATCAATAAATGGTGATAGAAAAATTGGACAGATATGTACAGATAGATGAAACTAGACCACCTTCTTATATCACACATAAGAATAAATTCAAAATAGATCAGACTTAAATGTTAGACCCAAAACCATAAAAATCCTAGAAGAAAATATAGGCAGCAAATTGTAGAACGCTGCTCATAGTAATATTTTATCTGATATATCTCCCCAGGCAAGGGAAACAAAAGAAGAAAAAATAAATGGGAGCTACATCAAGCTAAAAACTGTTTGCACAGCAAAGGAAACCATCAGCAAAATAAAAGACAACCCATGGAATGGAGGAACATATTCATCAACACATCTGGCAAAGGGTTATGATCCAACATTTATAAAGAACTTATAAAACTCAAAACCAAAAAAAAAAACACAAACAATCAAAATAAAAAAATGGACAAAGGACCTGAATAGACACTTCTCCAAAGAGGACATACAGATGGCCAGTAGATATACGAAAAGATGCTCAATGTCACTAGTCATCAGGGAAATGCAAATCAAAACCACAGTGAGATATTACTTCACACCTGCTGCAATGGCAATCATCAATAAACCAGCAAACAACAAGTGCTGGCGAGAATGTGGAGAAAGGGGAACCCTTTTGCACTGTTGGTGAGAATGCAGACTAGTGCACCACTGTGGAAAGAAGTATGGAGATATCCCAAAAAATTAAAAATGAATCTGCCTTTTGACCCAGCAATCCCACTTCTGGGAGTATATCTGAAGGAACTCAAAACACTAATTGAAAAGAACATAAGCACCCCTATGTTCGTTGCAGCATTATTTACAATCACCAAGACATGAAAGCAGCCCAAATGCTGCTATTGATGAGCAGCTCATTCATCAATAGATGAATGGACAAAACAACTATGGGATATTTACACAATGAAATACTTCTTGGCCATAAAAAAGAAGAAAATTTTAACTTTTGCAACAGTATGGATGGACCTGGAGAACATTGTGCTAAGTGAAATAAGCCAGTCAGAGAAAGACAAATACCATATGATTTTGCCCATATGAGAATTCTAATAAACAAACTGAACTAAAAAGCAAAATAGAGGCAGGCTCATAGAAAGCAGGATGACAGCTATGGTGGAGGGAAAGGTTAAGGGGTGAAGAGATAGAACAAAAGGAAAAAGGATTCATAGACACAGACAACAGCATGGTGATTGCAGGGGAAAAAGAGTATAAGAGGGCTAAATAGTAATAGGAAAAATACAATAAAAATGTGTAAAAGAAACAAAATGTAACAACAAAGAAAAATCAAGAACGGTGTATTAGTTATGCATATTGTTATATGGGTTTATAGGTAATATTAAACCAAAAGAAGTATATTTTCCAATCCACTAATTTTTACAATAAGGAAACTGGAGATTACTGGTTTGTTTTTTTATTGTTCGCGTGCAGTTGTCTCCATTTTCCTGCTACCACCCACCCCCACCTCCCACCCTCAATCTTTCCCACTTTGGCTTTGTCCATGGGTCCTTTATACATGTACCCTGATGGTCCTTCTCCTTCTTCCCCTGTTATCTCCTTCCCCTACCCCAGTTCCTGTCCATTGGTTCTTTATTTCAGTATCTCTGGTTATATTCTGCTTGCTTGTTTGTTTGTTGATTAGATCCCTGTTAATGGTGAGATCATATTGTATTTGTCTTTCACCACCTGCCTTATCTCACTTAGCATAATGCTCTCCAGTTCCATCCATGCTGTGCTGAAGGGTAGGAGTTCCTTCTTTCTTTCTTCTGCATAGTATTCCATTGTGTAAATGTACCATAGTTTTTTAATCCACTACTTTGCTAGTTGACAGGTTGTTTCTAGCACTTGGCTATTGTAAATTGTGCTGCTATAAACATTGGAGTGGATAGGTTCTTTGAATTGGTGTTTCAGGATTGTTAAGGCATAATCTCAGCAGTAGGATCACTGAGTCAAAAGGCAGTTCCATTTTTAGTTTTCTGAGGAAATTTCACACTGTTTTCCACAGTGGCTGCACCAGTCTGCCTTCCCACAAACAGTGTACCCAAGTTCCCTTTTCTCCACAACCTCACAAGCACTTGTTGTTTGATGATTTGTTTATGATGGCCATTCTGACCAGTGTAAAGTAGTATCTCATTGTGGTTTTAATTTTCATCTCTCTGATGGCGAGTGATGCTGAGCATCCTTTCATATGTGTCTGGGCCATCTGTATGTTCTCCTTGTAGAACTGTCTATTTCTATTCAACATAGTATTGAAAAGGTTAGTTTTATTTATTGTATGGTGATATCACAGGGAATAAAAAAAATAGATTCCTTTTTAGCACTTGATTTAAATTCGGTACCCTTTCCACACTGTCATATTTTATTATTTTTGTTTATTTGATTTGGGATAAGTTAGAAGCACTGGTTATCTGATGTTATGTCCCCATATTGTCATACATACCTTGTAAGCAATATCAAGTAATCTTCTCAGTTGACTTTACAGAACTATTATTTTTCTTTAGAATTTTTTTATGTTCTAATTAAGTAAATGAATCATTTATTTAACACAAGGAATCTTGAAACAGGTAAAAACAGAATATACCATATTATTTCCTGTCAGGTAAAAGAGGGAAATATTTCGGTCTAAGCATAAATATGATAAAATTCAATGCATCCAATTCAAAATGTGGTTTACAGGCTATTTGTTATTTCCCATTACAGAAGCAGCCAATAATCACTTTCACTCATGTTTGGAAATGTTTTCCAGGAAAAGTTAATATCACTGTAGTTGCTGAGTCCAAACACACTAGTGCGTGCCCAAATGGAGCAACCGAGCAGCAGAATCTAAACTGGAAGGATGCTGTGGTCAAAAGTTTGTTGGTGGAGGTATGTACACACACAACTATCAAGCTCTTCCAGATAAGAAAGGGACAGTATCTAATGGGTTAAATATTAAAAGACATTCTCTTTGAAGTATTTAATTGACCATAGTTACTTTTGATACAAAATATATCATCTGAAATTATTTCAAACAGCAATAAAATTCATTCTTTTCTTACTTAATACCTGACCCAGAATAGTAAAACTTATCACTTAAAATAGGCTTGATGACTTTTTGTTTGCTTCTGACTCATGATGTTTTATGTATGCTTCTTCTTTTTCCCTTCTTCCTTTTAACTGACTCAAATCCAAGACAAACCTACCTGTCCTACAGTCCTATGTACCTTCCATCACCCTCACCTGTTCCTACTCTGCAGAACACTTTGTATATTGGAGATGCTAGGCAGTATCAGAGGAGTTGAAAGTGTCCCTAAATGACATCGAAGTTATCTCTGTCCAAACAATGGGAGCACAGGGCCTTCAATGGATATTGTTAATGTGCGGTAACTTCCCGATATAAAAAGAAGGGGACAATGAATGGATCTTCTCCTCAGGACAAGCATGTCCAGTCATACTTATGTAAGATGATGTTTGTTGCCTTTCCTTCATGGAAAGATGATCCAGACTCATTATTTTTGTATTTGTTTTTTTTTACTCTTTGACAGCCTGAAGGTATTGAAAAAGAAATGACTCAAAGTTTTCTTATCTGTACAAAAGGTAAGAAGATCTTTTAGGTGGTCAACTTAGTCCTAAAGAAAATGTATCAATGCTTGCCATACTGAGTATCTCAGATATTTATTCAAAATATGTAATAGAGGATTATTTTATTTCATGGTATAATTTTAGCCAAGAAAAACTATAGTAGTTACAGGCTTTTATCATTTTTTTTAGTTCACCCAGCTTATTGGTCTGCCTCAACCTGTTTTTCCTATCTTGTCTACTTTTGGATTCTTTTGTCATATGATTGTGACAAACTGTTGGAGAGTGGGAAATTGGGATTATGCCTGAATTACACATAATGTTACCTTTGCTTTTGTATCTTGGGATGAAATAATCACTGCCCTTCAATTGCCTGCTAAATGACCATCACAATATTGTTTTATTTAGTTGATAATATGATTTTAATGCCTAAAAGGTGTCTCCAAGATTTATGTATTGTGTGTGCTTTTTATATGTCATAGTCAATAGTTTTTGACATTTTTGTACATCAGTAGTATAAGCACTAAACTAATGAAGAATAGTAGCCATTATCTAACACACAGATGCATATATCATTTCTGAATGTATTGTTATTCTAAGCTAATCAAAACCACATTTACCTCTTCTAAAAAGCAACCTGTAAAATGAAATGATGTAATACATTATATAATATGTTTGTTCCACAAGTCTTCTGCTATTGCTTATAAAAAGAAGCCACCACCTTATTTATTTCATTGATACTTTCGTTCCAGACACCAAAGCCTCCATGCCTGTGGTTTTGGATTTGCCAGACAATGTGGTAAAAGGATCAGCCAGGGCCTTTTTCACTGTTGTGGGTAAGTTAAAGTTTGAGTTTCACGTTGATTTGAAAATCTTGACTCAGGTTGTCTTTAAAAATTCCTTAAAATAACTTGATGGAGAGATTTTTCTATATTTACTACCAGTTGAAGATAATTGTTGTTGAGGATTATCCTCTAAGCTTGTTTCCATGTAGGAATCGAAAGAATTACAGCACCATTTTCAAATCTGTCCCTAGGAAACATTTGTTCTAGTGAATACCTGTTGTTTAGAAAACAAAGAGTTCTATTATAGTTTATTAATGTAAAATATTAAATTCCCCTTTGGAGAGTCAGAATAATCTTTGCTTGCTACAAATGCTGGAAATTTCCTCAGTAATAAAAGAAACTTGTTTTTCAAGATTTAAATTTCTCTCTCATTAATATCAACACTTTTGGGGAAAGGGATAGAATACAGTTTATAATTCACAGGGTCAGGTTCTCAAAAAACAAAAAAAGGAAACAAACACTTTTTTTTAACTTCCTTTTCTCTGGTAATGAGACTTTTCAGAAATACTTTTCATACCAGAAACTCTTTTAACTCCACCCTTCATGTCTGTCTCCTCTTTAGAATTAGTTCAAGAAAATTTCCCTTGTTTCCACCTTTTAGACTCAATTTTCTGCTTCTACTATGCCTCTTTAGACTATAGTTACTAATGCTCAGATACCAACTTTAAGTAACAGTAGCTTTCTGCTTTTCTTATTTTTAGGGGATATTCTAGGACTTGCAATGCAGAATCTGGAGAATCTTCTCCAAATGCCCTGCGGATGTGAAGAGCAGAATATTGCTCTCCTAGCATCTGATACCTATGTCCTTGACTACCTGGAATCTACTAAACAATTGACAGAGGAAGTTAAATCTAAGGCTCTGGCTTTCTTATCTAACGGTGAGAAGGTTTAAGTAATTTCTGCTTATAGTAGATGAAATCAGTTGTTACTAATCCCCAAATGTCAAAAACCTGGTACTATGAAGCAGTCTCATGGGCAAAAAGCAGATCTGCCCCGAGGTGCTCTGAGTTTGAACTATGTGTTTGGTTTTTGGTTTTGGTATTTTCAGAATTTTTTTTATTTCAATACCTGTGTAGTCATTTAGTGCCACAATATAAAACCGTGACATTTCAAATTATGAATTCAGGTTTTTTAGTGCCTAATATTTTGCCAAGCTACCTTATTTATCATTTAATAGATATGATAAATCATTTAAATCATTTCTAATAGTACCTAGAAATGGTTTATTTATCAACTTCTGTATTTATCTTTTAATTGTGCTTCATTGCAATGAAGTGATTGGATTTGTATGTGCGAAAAAGATGTATAAACCTTGTAAAATATGATGTTAAGGAGAAGTCCAGGGGTATGATTTTTTTAGGTTTTCTTTTCAGAAAGATAACACTGAAACAAAAGAACCTTAATGAAATATTGTAAATGCCAGTTATTAAACTAGGCTCAGCCACATGTAATATCTTATTGGTCATTAAAACTCTATGAGGTAGAATTTTTTTTTTCTCAGGGTGCATAGAGAACCTCGGGTTCAGAAATAAATTGAAATAGTCATCTAGTGATTCGTGTCTGTCTAACACCAAACATAAGGCTTATGCTACAACATTCTTTTTCTTCTAACTTTCTTTGATTAAAAAAACAATTTTCTACAATGTTGTATTTTAGGCTATCAAAAACAGTTGTCTTTCAAAAACTCGGATGGCTCATATAGTGTGTTTTGGCAGAGGAATCAGGAAGGAAGCATATGGTAAGACATGAACACTTTATTTGAAATAATGTAGAGATGATCTGAGGAGGGTTTATGGGAGAATGAGAGGACTTGAGTTCAGCGGGGATTTTAAAGTAAAGTGGGTTTCAAAGGGAATCGACAGAGGTAACTCATTAATACTAAAATATTTGATTATTCCAGTTCTAATACAATATACCTTGGGTCTCATGGCAAATTAAATGACACCCTCTCCACTCCCACAGCTTGTTGACTCCATGGAAAATGCCACAACTTAATCTGCATTTCCTAAAGTCCCATGCAGATTCAGGGAGTAAAACTAGAAGTACCCAAAGCATCTAATTACACTTAATCTCTCGCCACATGTGGATAATCTAATGGACTACATAGTGCGAACTTTGTGTATAAACAGGCTGGAGCATAAACCTACTCTAATTTTCACATATTTCTGTTCAAAAGCTTTTATTGACCCAAAAGGAAAGAGCCACTATCAATACTAACTACAGTCAACATTAGCCAGATTAAAACACTGGTGATGAATCCTTTGAGTAGCTGACATTATCATTTCTTTCTTTTCTAACTTTTGCCTCGCTGGTGGTATGCATTACAGGCTCAGTGCCCTTACTTTTAAAATATTCGAGGCAATGAAGAAACATGTTTTCATTGATGAAGAAGTTCAACAACAGACCTTGATCTGGCTTTCAAGCAAACAGGAAAGCAATGGCTGCTTTAGAAGTAATGGCAAGCTTTTCAACAATACCTGGGAGGTGAGAGATTAACAGAAATAGCCTTTCCCTGCTCTTTTGTATCGCCTACCTTCCCTACTTCTGGCCTAACTAATATGGAACTTGAAAAAAAAATTTGTGCATATTACCCCTTCTGAGTCTGTGGCAGTTATAGGCCTATGGTGTATTAGTCAACAGCAACATGGCTAGATAAAAATAACTCATCAATCTATTATTTGCCTTACTGTTGTTAGCCCTTCCATAGAATCAATCTATTTCAGGATATAAACTAGCAGTAGGAGAATGGGGAGAGAAAAGGAACTTTGAGAGAGAACATTCATAAGTTTGGAGCCAAAAGATATGTTAATGAAAGGGGCCTTGAATAGGTCATTGTTCCTATTCATGGGTGACAAGAAAGTTCAGGGAGAGTATCTAGTAATTTACATTGTTTCAATGAAGCACTCTTCCAATACCTTCTCAAGTCAAAGCATGAGGACCTCACAAGTCAGATGAAATAATCACTCCTTCCTTTTTCCTGTCCATGTGTAGCTAAATCACTAGGCATCCTCCCTCCTGTTTTACTTTCTTTGTAGATTGCTGTTCACCTGCATTCCATCATTACTAGTGTGGGAAAATGTGTTTAAATTATTTAAAATGTATTTCTCACAGCAGGAGGCCCCCAACAGAGAATAGAACTGTTGTTATGTGAAGAATCAGAATTTTTCATGTTCCTTTCCTAAACACGTCTGCATTTCTTTTTATTGGATTCATTACTGGTCACTATGTCAGTTTGTCTGATCTTACCCAATCTTTTTCCATAACTGTGTGTGTGTGCACATTTTAAATTAAGTAGGAGAAAGAAGCAAGAAAAAAGTAAAAACTTGCACTGGTCCCCACACCTTATTTTAGTACCCAGATTCTGCAGTTATTTACACCTTGATAACTGAGCTCCTCAGAAATATTTTCTTCTGAAGAAGCTTATGCTAAAGCAGCAGATCCTGGATGCTATCGGAATGTTATTTGCATCAGTATCACTAGAGTCATTAAAATTCATTTCCTTATATCTTATTCCTGAATTTTTGAATCAAAATCTCTTATGTGCATACTGGTTCATTTAATGTTTAAGTTCCCCATGATGTTTCTGTGCACAGTTTGCAAACCACATAACTTATGCTTTTCTAATCTTACACTACAAGAATCTGAGTCCCCTGATCATTGTTACTTCCCAGGATAATTTCCCAGGGATGTTGAGGAATGTTCACAACTTTCTGGTCCATCCCATAAGAAATTCTTTGTTTGCTTTTTCAAATTAATACCAAATAAAGTAAAATATGACTCATTATATGAATTGCTTGGAATTCATACTTAATATCAGGCAACATTAATACAATTATATGCCATTAAGTATACTTGAAATTAATTTTATGCCATTTTTCATTGTTATGTTGAATCCTGATGGATCTTTGCTCAGATAGTATGGTTATTAACAATTTCATTTAAAAATTGCACACTCTCAGGTGGCTTTTAAGGAATAATGGTAATTGTTTCCATGTTTCTTTTTATACTTCGTTTCACTGGAGAACAGCGGTTCTCTTGCGCACTGCTCTCCTGTGTGACTCATTGTGTTTGTGCACGTGTGTGTGTTAGGGAGAAGACGAAGAGGACCTTTCACTCACTGCGTACGTTGTGGGAGCGTTCCTGGAAGCTGGGCTCAGTTTCACTGTAAGGATTCCCATCATCTTTCGGTTTCAGTCATTCGAATGCTTATTAAACAGACTGTGAAATAGGAGTTATTTGAAATTCTCACACTGGGTGAAACATCAAAAGAACATTTCATTTATTACCTCTCTTTAAGCTGATGTTACTTGAGCTGTTCTTCATTCATAGAACCCTTTGATGAACGCTATAGGGTTTTTCCCTAGGGAAAATATACACACATGCATGCATACAGAAGTTTTTCATACCGTTTCAGGTGTTTACAGATCTTCTGAAGTTCAGCTATGAATTTCAGATTAAGCCTCCGATCTCTGCATCTAACCATAACCTAGTATTATCTTTCACTAACCAATTCAATGTGTAAACATTTCAACCTACGTGTTCTTCTTGGCTGCCTCCCAATCCAAAGGTCAAATTATCTGATTGCATAATCTATTCCTGAAAGAAGATACTAGGAAATTTCAGTCATTGCATATCTCAAAAATCATCTTCAGAAAAATCTCAAAAATCATCTTTAGAAAGCTTCTATTTTAGTATTAGAATAAAGTATCTTAAGTCTAAAAATAAGTTTATATTCTTTGCCACATATAAAAAATTTTTATTATTAACTAAAATATGACTGATCAAATATAGAAACTGGCATTTTTCAAACTATTTAAATTTTATTTCTCAAATACTAGTAATCCATTTAAAATTAATTTTATTAATATTTATAAAGCATAATACATATGTTTATATATATATGAGTAGGTTTATATGTAAAGTATACATCAAGGAGATATCATATATGGTATAAAGAATGATTAGTTTAAATATTCAGTGAGCTTATAAAGTGTTCAGGTACCATTTTAAAATATGTTGTTTTTCTGCTTGACAAGTTTCCTGCCCTACGGCATGGGCTTTTTTGCCTAGAGGATGCATTGGAAAATGGTGTTGGCGATGGCTATGATTATGCAATGCTAGCTTATGCTTTTGCATTAGCTGGAAAAGAGAAGGAAGTGAAATCCTTACTCCACATTCTGGATCAATCTGCTACAAAAATAAGTAAGCATTCTTATTTACTTCTGTTAACAGAGATGACCTTGAGAATAAAGTGATGACACTTAGTGATCATATAGGAACTCTCTCTTCACTGGTATATTTCTGTTTCTCTGATGGAATTTCTGAATGGCCCTTTATTTTTAAAGAACATTATCTGTTTTCTGTTTTCCACTCTCTCTTTTCTGCAGTTTCTCCTTAAGTGAGTGACAAAAAGGAAATCAAACTTAGTGACCATACTATAGAAAATAAAAACTGCTTGTAAAACTTAATCACATACAAGTTTGACTTTAGGAAGTTGCTATTTAAAGCTATATTTGTTTCTTAAGGTTGCCATACAAAATGCCACAGACTAGATGGCTTAAACAACAAAGTTCATTTCTATTTTTTCATGGTTCTTGAAGACAAAATTCCAAGATCAAGCTGTCAGCGAATGTGGCTTCTTCTGAGGCCCTATTCTTGTTCGGTAGATGGCCACCTACTCCCTTCAAATTCACATTGTATGTGTGTGTGTGTGTGTGTGTGTGTGTGTGTGTGCATGTGTGCCACTGGTGTCTCTTACATGTGTCCAAATTTCATCTTCTAATAAGGACACCAATCGTAATGGATTAGGCCCTTGATGGCCTCTTTTTAACTTAATCCCCTTTTCAAAGGCCCTATCTCCAAATACTGTCAATTCTGTATTTGGGGGAGTAGAGCTTGAACATATGAATTTTGAGGGACACCTTTGAGTCCATAACAGAGGTCAATAATGAAATTTGCATCATTCTTATGTGTAATCAGTTCTCTGCATAGGGACTGTGTGAGATTTTTTTTTCTCAGATAATATGATATATTGGGAAAGAGCTAAGAAACTCCAGACAGAAGCATCCCCATCCTTTATTCCTTGGGCACCTTCTGCTGAGACTGAGAAGACTTGCTACGTACTGTTGGCCATCATTTCCCAAAAAACTCCTGACCTCACCTACGCCAGTAAGATTGTGCAGTGGCTTGCCCAACAGATGAATTCCCACGGAGGCTTCTCTTCCACCCAGGTGATTGGTGTGGGTCTGATATTAATAAAAATAGGTTTAATGCAAAAGATACTACTCTACCATACTCTAGACAGCAAAGACAACCATAGAAAATGCCTGCAGAGATAAAGGATATTTGCTGTTATAAATCCTATTATATTTAGTTAACACTTATTTATTGGTCAGTTTCTGTGTATCAGGAACTCTCCTTGGAATTCTCTATTTGCAGATGAATAAAACAAGGATCCTTTTCAAGGAATTTATGCCTGATTTATATCTCCATTGATACAGTAAAACTAGAATGTAAGTCTAGAAGAGATTGTTGTCATAAACACCAGAATCTTGATAAGTTAGATATTATGGTCAAAAAGAAATATTTTTGTGGTTTGCGCATCAGGAAAAGCAAATGAAATGAATGGATAACAGAAGAAATAGGTGTGAGAAAAAATGATCTATGTCTTTCTAACCAGGAAAAAGAAAAGCATTTAGATGCAAGGAAATGCAGTTTTACTCCCATGGGGAAAATCTTCAATTCCTTATTTGCTTTCTTTTTTCTATCTTCATTTCCGAGTAAAACCTACTTAGTGACTCTCCCAACAGCCTTTTCAGAGTCTGACTTCCCATCTTCAAAGACAGTTGGGTATAAGTAAGCATTGCCCAGGGCAGCTTAATTATATAACACCAAATCAGAAAATATTTGGCACTGCTTTCAACAGCAGATTATATTTTATGTAATCCTTTAAAACAATAAAATATGATTAAGATCAGTAAAAGAAAATAAATTTGTATTTTCCTGTTCTTTAGGATATTGCTTCTTGGTGTTCTATTGACCTATTTAGGAATGTTTCTGTGGACTGATTTAAATACTGCAGCATAAGAGAGCTCATATCGTTTCTTCTACCATTCTGTGCAGGCCACTGCTGTCTGTCTTCTTGCCTTAACCCGCTATATGAAGTTAACATTCTCTAATGGTCAAAACACTGTCACCTTTAGCGGTGAAGAATCCAGTGAGATTTTCCAGGTTAATAATGACAACCGCTTAGTGGTCCAACGTTCAGAGCTAACAACAGCATACGGACAATACACAGTAGATGTGGAAGGACATGGCTGTGCATTTATCCAGGTAATGAATGCCTACCTGAGAGGGAGATGAATATTTGCGAGTAAAAATGTCAGATTATCTGTTCAGTTATATGTAAAGTGTTATTCTACCATTTTTCATAATTCCATGATTATTTGTACTCTTTCTCCCATTGATATGTTCTACTCATTGGCTGAAAATGCAAGTTATTTTATGAAGAAGTATTTACTCTTAAGGATAACTAGGTAACTGAGAAGTTTCTTGAGGAATGTCACTATTAGAAAGTATTCTGATATTTTTACTAAATTATGTTATTAAAGATTATGCCTGAAATTGTGTATTTTGAAAACTAAACAATTACATTTAACCCTATTCCTTGATGAAGAGAAATGTAAGATATTGTGCATTAATAATGAAAATAAGAGAAACAAGTCCTTTAGTTTTTAATACAGAATAAATGGATGGATTTATTTTTAATGATTTGCTATCTTTTCTAGGCTACCCTTAGGTATAATGCGCTACTATCTAAGAAGGAATCTGGATTTTTTCTTTCCTTGGAAATGGTAAAGAAAAACTCTTTGGATGCATTTCAGAGTACTTTTGACCTGACAGTAACCATCAAGTAAGTATCCCATTTTAATATCAACTTCCTTGTATATATATATAATTATTTAAACCATAGAAAAATAACAAAATATGAATGATGGTAACTATTATGTGAATTTACTTGTTAATGTATAATTTCTATAGCACAGTCACTTTATAGCTTTCTGTATAGGCACCACAATTTAGTACTTAAACTAAATCAGAGCTAGAATTATACAAGTAAAATTTGTACTTCATGTGAATATAACTTGCAGGCTTCTGCCACACTGATACTTCAGCAATGCTTCCATTTTTTTATGGAAGTACTATTAGTGGAGATACTATTTTTCCACCTAAAAACATGCACAGGTGGGTCTAGAGGAGGGTATCTGTAAGTGTTTATTTTATAGCTATACAGAGTAATATTTAAATTTTTATTTTTCAGATAGAAAAGCAAAATAATTCTTTTAAATTAAAATATAAGCTATACATGCCAAAGGGTTTTAACCTTAGTGAGTGCATGAAGAAACACTAAGAAAAATTATTTTGAAGGATTTTCTTAGGATTTCCAAATGCAAGTCTCATGAACACCAGAATTAAAATAAGAACTAAATTAACTTCACATCCCAACAATCCTATCCAGTGTTAGGAACACAACCTAGAATATCTCTTAGGGACATGCCTTCTCTACGACTCTACCAACATCTGACTTTTTAAACAAAGATTTCCTTTAGGTTTTGTGCACACCTTAATCTACCTATCATAGACAAGTGTAATATTAATGTACAAGCTTTGTTTATAAATTCTGACTTTGAGACTTCAGGTAATCTTAAAAGCAGGGTTTGAGGAAATTATACGTTCAGACAATTCACTGTTTACTGCAATTTATGTTGCTTTATTTCATCTCATCCTTTATCATTCCAATTGTGCCATTCTGAGATGTTTGATAATGGCTTTCTTCAGGTGTTTTCTCTTCAGCTGTGCTTTTCTCCAGACGTATAGCTCATCAGTATGCATGTACCCACCACACTTGCCATAAGTCACTTTTCTAAACTGATGTCTAAACTAGTGTTTTGTTTTTAAATTTCAGATACACTGGAATGCGCAATAACCCCAATATGGTCCTTGTTGATGTAAAAATGCTATCAGGATTTACTCCCGTCATGTCATCCATTGAGGAGGTAAATAATAGAAACCCAGTCTTTCAACACAGGAAAAGCAATAGCGTATAGACACAATAACTGGTTAGCAAAACCAAGTTGTGGGATTCTTCATTGAAACTAACTTATTCAAGAGTTCATATTTTTATTTTTGCTGTAGTGTTGAAGGATGGTGTTCTTAACTTGTAGCAATTAGCAGGCATTATTTCTCATAGTCTGTAGTCTGTTTCTTAAGTTCTTCTTTGTGCTTATAAAAACATCATGACACAAGGAACCATTCCATAAGTTTTACTCCTGACAAGTGGTTAAATAAATATTATGAAGTATTCAGTACTGAAATAGTACTCTTTAATATAATTGCCTATCTTTCCCTGCCAATTCCTTCAAAGCTTGAAAACAATGGCCACATGATGAAGACTGAAGTCAAGAATGACCATGTTCTTTTCTACTTGGATAATGTAAGCTGAACAATAATGTTTTTTCTTCCATGGTTTTCTTTATTTCTTCTGAGGATAACTGAATGAGTCTATTCCTTGTAGATATGCATGACATGGTTTCTCAAACAATATTAGACATTAAAGATTATAAGTGGTCTTCTATCCTTGTGATTATCTTCTCCCAGCTAACTCAAACATTATTTTATGCATGCCTGACTATCTGACTAGATAATCCTTAAGTTTAGAAACATAATTTCCCTGTTTTTCATTCCTCATTGCATCTCACACAGTTTGGTCACAGAGTAGCTCTATAAATCTTTTATAGTTTTACTTGAACTCTGACGAAGTTGGCATGAGTTTTAGTCATCCTTTTCATTTATTTATTCATTCATTTAGTTAGATATTGTTGTTCAAGTACAGTTGACTCCATTTCCCCCCCATTGCTTCCCCCTGACCCATTCCCACCTCCTAGTCATCCTTTCTATGTGTACATTATTGCCACTCACATAAGTGCCTACATTACTGCTTTCAGACAAATTTCTTGCACCTCAATATAAGCAATAGAACTAAAATTTTTGGACAGTTTCATTTTACCTGACTAGTTATTTAAGATTAAGTCTTTAGCCCTAGCTGTCGTAGCTCAGTGGATTGAGCATGGGCTGCAAACCAAAGCATCGCAGGTTTGATTCCCAGTCAGGGCACATGCCTATGTTGCAGGCCATGGTCCCCAGCAACCGCACATTAATGTTTCTCTCTCTCTCTCTTTCTCCCTCCCTTCCCTCTCTAAAAATAAAAATAAATAAAATCTTAAAAAAGAAAAGAATCTTTAAAAAAATTAAGTCTTTATCTAAGATGTACAATATTGATACTTTTGATCTATTTAATTGGACAGATCGTGAACTTCTGGAGATAATTTTCTCAGAGATTTTTTCCCAGATCTTCTCTGATGTATTAGTAATTTGTATTTTATAGGTTTCTGGAACAGCAAACAGTTTCACTTTCTCCATTGAGCAAAGCAACCTTGTGTCCAACATTCAGCCAGCCCAAGTCATGGTGTACAATTATTATGAAAAAGGTAGGAGGCCACAACCACACCCTAAAGCTGTTGAACATCATTATCTAGATGTAAGATTCCCTGAGCTACAAAATTTTCAAAAATCACCTTTAGTCTGCAAAGACTATACAATAAATGGTTCTACTTTATATATTGTATTTTTGTTCATGATATGTCTTCTGACTGGGCCAGTTTCCAGTTACCAGAGTTTTTCAACACCTAGAATCCTTCTGATATAATGTGCAAGAGCTCCCCTTTAACTTGAAATACAAACTATGCTAAGTGTCAGGTCCTTTTTGTTGTTAATGGCAAGACTTACCATTTCATGCTACCTTTATGAACTTCAATTTGAAAAGGGTTATTCTGAAATGTTATAGGAAATGTTAACAGATTAGGTTCCATACCAATTACTAAGATATTGTAGAGACCATAAAAAATTTCTCTGGGTTATTCATGCTATTAGTTCCTTATTGAATGTCCTACAAAGTTTGTCAAGAGGTATATGAATTCTGGCTCTGTCATTTACTAAGAGAATATATTGATATTATCAACTGCCTTAAATTTTAATAACATATTTTTGGATTTAGAAAATAGAGAAGTGATTGACTGTCTTGCAAAATTACTGAAAAGAATAGGCTTCACATATGTACAACTGCCCAACATAATCTGATTATAGAAAGTTTAAGCTCTACTACGGATGAATTTTCTCTTTATTTTCCAGATGAGTATGCCATTATTTCTTATAATATCAGCAGTGTTTCAGTTTCCCTGTGAGACAAAACAAAACACAGAAAAAGGTAAGGAAATTGTATACAATATAGACCATTGAAAACGCATCTGGTAAGATAATTAAAACCTAAAAATGAGCCCTGGCTGGCGTAGCTCAGTGGATTGAGCACAGGCTGCGAACCAAAGCATCGCAGGTTCGATTCCCAGTCAGGGCACATGCCTGGGTTGCAGGCCACTGCCCCCAGCAACCGCACATTGATGTTTCTCTCTCTCCTTCTTTCTCCCTCCCTTCCCGCTCTAAAAATAAATAAATAAATAAATCTTTTTTAAAAAACCTAAAGATGAAATATTGAATACAATAAATACAAGTCTCTGGTATTTAAGGAGGTTTGTATAGCTATGCACTAGATGAGTATTCTGATGGTCATTAAGATTTTATTAATTTATTTAAAATAGCATGAAAGAATATGCAGATACTTAGTTCCTTTTACAAATCTTTCATTTAAAAAATCTCTCATTTTTGTTTTATAAGTTGGTAGATAGGTGATTATATATGTCTGTATGTATATTTATACATATTCATGTTCCTTAAATGTGTATGTGTATATAGATATGTTTGTATATCTATATATAGATATATATAGATATACATACATTCCCACTTTTATTTATTGTTTAAAGAATGTTTTCAATCCTAGGTAGAAAGGTATTTGCTTTGAAGAAACGTGTTCTTCTGAATCAAACCTGAAAGAAAACCATGCAGAGTCTATAACCTGCTATGACCTCTTCTCAGATTTTCTTTATTATCCATTAAATGCTGTGATTTCACATCAGAGTCTATGACTTTCTTTTCTTCCAGTAGCTCGTAATTTTCATCCTAAAAAACATAGGACTTCATTTGATAGGAAATAATTTGCTTTACTGTTATAAATTCTGAATTCAAGTTTTTAGGCATTATGACATACAGAATACATGGAATGTCCCAACATCCAGAGAAAGAGAGAGAGAAAGTCAGTGTTGATGAGAAGGAGAAAAAGAGACTAAATTGAACAAGACTTCATGTGAGCTCAAGAAAATAAAATAAAAAACAAACAACAAAAACAGAGTCTTTTCAGTAAAAGACCATCAAAGAATGGGAGGGGTTGCTTACAGAATCACAAATTAACTGATAAATTTATTGGATTTATGTTTATGAGTGAGAATTTAATCCAAGGGCATTTTATCTTTTTAAATTATTTTGTTTTTCTGAGCTTATCACTTATTACTGAAAAGCAGTGCTCAAAGTCTACCTTTGGCTTAACTTAACACTGCTATTACAGCAATGAATTAATGTTGAGAAGAGAGAGGCAGGAAGAAACTGGGAAGAAATAGGGATGGAAATGAAAACAATTTCTCTACTAACTTTAACACAAGCTTCTGACTCTGCTGAGATTCTGCTACAGACAAGAAAAAAACAAAAGTAAATTTTCCAGTTTTATAGTGAACAAAAATTAGAAAAAGTGTCCTAGACTCTATCAATATTCAACAAATTTAAAGTATAGTGTTTTCATAGAAGATGGTTATACATTTATTTATGTAACCTCTCTGCCAGTGTATACTTTAAATAATACCTAAATTACAATTGGCCCTAAAAAATCTTTATCAATTGGTTTATCACAGATGAACTGTTAAGCTCAAGTCTATGTCTGGTGCTACAGAAGTTTATTTTACTGTGTTAAGAATACCTTCATACCATCTTAACTCTCTTATTTTACCAAAACATGATGCATCACATATGTAGATAAGATACCAGTATTCATATTTTTAAAAAACACCCCATCTCTGTATCTATTCAAGTATTTAACTCAAGGAAAATGTGACTCTTCTAGTACATTTTTTGCTAAAGGGTCAAGAAAAGTGAAGGAAATTTCACTTGTGAAACTTGTGATAAATAATTTCTCTTAGTGGGAAACTTGTTTTCCCAAAGTAAGTAATCAGTTCTTAGCCCTCATTTTACCTGGCATGCATTCAATATAAGTCTGCTCAGGTAATAAAATTTTTCCTCAAATTATAAGCAAGCAAGGAAGGTATGCAGAGTCAACTATTTGCTATATCTCAAAACACAGAGAAAGTCTGGGATTTAATGTTTATATCTGCAAAATGTCATGGTGTCACAATGAATATTTGAATTGGGATCAAAATATCTTTGAAAGAATCAAAGACTGTGGATGAACAATACAGCTCTGTTACTTACACTTTTCATTGAAATCCCTCTCCACTGTGTTTTGGACAAAAGAGAAAAAAAAAACAGTCATTGCCCTGGTTGAAATTTTAACAGAAAATTAGACGTAAGGTACATTCCAGTTTAGAAATGTTGCGTAGGAAATGCCAAGCTTTGACGTGATCGCGTGTGTGCTCACTTAAGAAGTCCTTAGCAAATTAGACCACCATGTAATATTTCATGGAGTCTTTATAGCTCTGGTTCAGAAGAGGCTTGTGTTATCAAACCATCATCTGGTACTTGTTCCTCTTCTCCTCCACACAGAAATACTTTGGACAATGGGAATTCATTCCATCTGTCATGTTCTTACATGGTAATCACACTGTTTTGCATTTTGAAATAAATTATACATATGTTTAACTAATATCTGAAATACTTAACATTCCTTTTACTATCTTCTAGAAATCCAATTCTCTGACCTCCTCATTTCATTTCATCAATTTTGTCTTCTTTCTCTTTTCTTTAGTCTCAGTTCTTTTTCCTTTACTTTTTTCTTCCATCATCACTTAAAGGCTTTTCTTTCTTTCCCATAATATACACATTTTTCTCCTCACTTTCTGTAAACTTGTTAATATTCTTGGTTCCATTTGTTTCCCAAACATTCTGGGAGACCTCTGTTACATTGTTCCTGAAAATGTTGTTTTGCTTGTCTTCCATATTTTCATAAAGAAAATATAGCAGTGCTAGTTATATTAACCACGTGTTAGAAACAGCCCAAGTGTCTATCAGATGAGTGGATTAAAAACTGTGGTACATTTACACAGCGGAATACTACACAGCAGAAAGAAAGAAGGAGCTCCTAGCCTTCGTGACAACATGGATGAAACTGCAGACTGTTATGCTAAGTGAAAGAAGCCAGTGGAGAAATGACAAATACCAATATGGTCTCATTTGTAACTAGAATCTAATGAACAAAATAAACTAATGAGAAAAATCGAGCTAGGACATGGAAACATAGAACAGACTAACAGCTATAGAAGGGGAGGTAAGAGGCGGGGAATGGTGGAAGGAAAGAGAAGGGGATTAGTCAAAGAACATGTTGAATGGCCCCCAGAATGGCCCGTGGATGGGACTGACTGTGGGAGAGAAGGGTGAGCTGGGTGGTGTAGGGCAAAAGGGAAAAAATCAGGACAACTGTAATAGAATAAACAATAAAAATTGTGACATAAAAAATAATAAACTTAAACCTGAATAAAAAAGAAAAAAAGTAAATTTGGTCAAGGTGAGTCCTTTATGGCTCATGGTTTTCAATGTGTGTTTGAACCGAAGGTCATAGTTGCTCATCAAGCCAAATAAACATTGCAAAGAAGCACAGAAGGGTCCTGGGAAGTGAGAATGATTCCATGGCTACAGGGCAGATAGAGAAGCAGTATTCACGTAGCTCTTCATTTCTTTCTAATGCAGCATTTTCAGAAATCTTTTCCTCTTTTTATGGAGCAGGAATATCTTCATTAAAATACATTTAAGTTTTTTTATTATCAATCCAATATTTTAAAAGTTAGAAGATTGTATTATTTTAATGTCCATTTTTAAATCACTGAAAAACTGTCATGTTTGTGTACTCTCTGGTTAGCAGAACTTTGGGAAATTTCAAGTATTACAAGTATCTTTTTTACTTCTTAATGTTACTAAGTTGAGAAAAATTTTTCCAAGGGCACCTCTTCTGACATAAAGGTAGATGTACATTTTAAGAGATGGCTCTGGCTCTCAAATTGCTGTTGGCCTCGCCTATTTTCTAGAACAGTGGTGGGTTTTCCTTACTATCTTCTCTGTTCTTGCCTCATTCACTCCATCATGGGCACTTTCAGAATGCAAAAATTTCTTTTTCACCTCTTGGTTATCCAGCATCAAGTGTGACTCTTCATGAACAACGAGCCTTGAGGGGAAAATCTCAAATGTCATTTTTTTCCTTACTCAGTGATATTAGAGATCAAGACCCATGCATACAGGAATGTATATATGCATGACCAACTTAATTGATAAAGGCTAGAAACCTGGAATAGATTCAAATAAATACCAGAAACCCAGAACAAAACGTATTGTCTCTCACATTAAATCTAGACCCTTTTACCCCAACTCAAATGTCCTTCAAAAGCTCTTGTAGAGAGAGCTAAACTGGGTGAAATTGCCTCAGGGACATCAATCTCTCCTGCCATTTCTTTGCCTCCATTTGCTGGCATCCCCAACAACATTTGACTATCTTCTTGAATTTCATGGTTTGGTAAAAAGTTTCCCAAAAATTAACAGGCAAGAACAAGTTTTCCTAATAATAGAGGGGGAAAAATGCTGAACACTGGAGACTTCTAAGTAAATATATTTTACCAAAGAATATATCTTACTCAACATGCAATAACTCCCCCTCCCCTTCATGAATTAGAGTTGTAGCACCAGTGGGGTGGAATAGGGAACAAGGAGTAAAACAAAAAGAGGAAAAAGAACCAACAAACAAATTTTTTAAAAGAGAGAGAGAAAGATTGCCAGGCACAACCTGAGAGAGATGAAAGTGGCACAGAAATTCAGGTCTTAGAATGAAACAAATGTAGCAAGGGTTTAAATTCACACAAGACTAAAAACTCTTTTTTATTATTTGTTTGTTTGTTTGTTTATATCATTTATTTATTTATTTATTATTGTTCAATTACAGTTGTCTGAAAACTCTTTTTTTTTAATTTAAATGAATGTTCAAGTACAGTTTTCACCCCCTTACTCCCATTCAAGTCCTCCCATCCCCCCACCTCCCACTCAATCAAGCCCTCCCACCCCCCTTCCCTACCTCCCTCCCATTACCACCCTCCCCCTATCTTTTATCCATGTGTCCTTTAACTTTAATCCTATAAACCCCTCCTCCTCTCCCCCC